>CM053266.1:76224509-76799509 GCA_028583415.1 Protea cynaroides | reverse complement strand
TTAAAAAAATTAATTTATAAAAAACCAAAAAAAATAAAAAATTTTTTTTAAAAAATTATTTTTTTTTAAATACCTATTTTAATATATTTTTAATTAATTTTTTTTTTTTTTAATATTTTTCCATCCTTTTATATTAAATATTTATATAAATTAATTTAAATTAAAAATTTTAAAATTTTTTATTTTTTATAAAATTTTAAAAATATTTTTTTTTTTTTTTTTTTTTTTATTTTTTATTTTATTTTTTTTTTTTTTTCTTTTTTTTTTTCTCCTCTTTTTTTTTTTTCCCCTTTTCCCTCTTTCCATTTTTTATTTTTTTTTTTTTTTTTTTCTCTTTTTTTTCTTTTTTTTTTTTTTTTTTCTTTTTTTCTTTTCCTTTTTATTTTTTTTTTTTTTTTTTTTTTTTTTTTTTTTTTTTTTTTTTTTTCTATATTTTTTTATTTCATTATATAATTTTTTTTAATTTTTATTTTTATTTTTTTTTTTTTTTTTTTATTTTTTTAAAAACTTTTTTTTTCTTTTATTTTTTTTTATTTATTTTTTTTTTTTTTATTTTTTTATTTTTTATATATAAAATTTATTTTTATTTTTTTATTTATATTTTTTTTTTTTTTTTTTTTTTTTTTTTTTTTTTTTTTTTTTTTTTTTTTTTTTTTTTTTTTTTTTTTTTTTTTTTTTTTTTTTTTTTTTTTTTTTTTTTTTTTATATTTTTAAAAAAAAATTATATTTTTTAAAACCTATATTAATTTAAAAAAAAAATTATAATTAAAATTTAAATTATTATAAATTAATTTTATTATATTTTTAAATTTTCCCTTTTCTTTTTTCTTTTTTTATATTTTTTAATTTTTTTTTTTTAAATTTTTTTTTTTTTATTTTTTTTCCTTTTTTTTTTTTATTTTTTTAAAATTCTTTTTTTTTTTTTTTTTTTTTTTTTTTCTTTTTTTTAATTTTTTTTTTTTTTTTTTGGGTTTTTTATTTTTTTTTCTTTTTTTTTTTTTTTTTTCTCTTTTTTCTTTTTTTTTTTTTTTTTTTTTCTTTTTTTTTATTCTTTTTTTTTTAATTTTTTTTTTATTTTTTTTTTATTTTTTTAGCTCATTTGGGAGTGATCAGCGCCCTATAGAATGAAAAAAAATATATTTAAAAAAAAAATTTTAAAAAAAAAAAAAAAAAAAAAAAAAAAATTTTAAAAAAAAAAAAAAAAAAAAAAATTTTTTTTTAATAATTTTTATTTTTTTTTTTTTTTTTTTTTTTTTAAAAAAAAAAAAAAAAAAAATTTTTTAAAAAAAAAAAAAAAACATAAGTTTAATGAGACCACATGAAAATTGTTGTGGAACAATTAGTTGAGGTATCAAAAATATTATCAGAGTGTTACGAGATAATTGTTGAAATTATCTTCATTCCGATTGATGCATAACCAAAATACCAGAGCTAGATAAGTCAATGAGGAGATATAATAGATCATATAGATCTGTGATTTCATGCAATCACATGTTATACCTCAAAAATAGATGTTTTGGCATTGGACAAGATGAAGATCCCAATAGTTTTGAGCAAGTTGTCAATAATAAAATTACTTTTGAGTGATTTCCAGTCATAAATGATGTATCGTTATTTATGAAACATCAATGAGATTTGGGATTTTATGCTCTTGTCATGAGCGGCGTACTCATAGGCTCAAAATGGATATATAAGAAAATGTGTGATTCCAGTGGGAGAATTGATTGCTACAAAGTAAAACTTATAGCGAAGTGGAATCACCCAAAGAGAATGAAAAGTATAGACTTCAAATCTTTGAGGTTTTAGTTGTGCATTTTATTTTGGAGTTGCATCAGATAGATGTAAAGATCGTTTTGATCAAAGAAAATCTGGAAGAAGGTGTTTATAGGCTTTACCCAGAAGGTTTTGAGGTAAAGGAGAAAGAAAATTTATTTTGTAGACTTATAAAGTCAATATGTGGATTAAGCAAGCATCCAGATAGAGGTACCTGAAGTTTGATAGAGTTGTATCTTCTTAAAACTTTGTTGAGATTATCATTGATCATTATGTATATATAAAGGTCAGTGGGAGTGGATTTATTTCCTAGTCATATGTGTTGTTGGTTAATCACTGACCAGCAGTGACATGGTTTACCTGTTAAAACCATAGTTTTCAATGTCTGATAAATTCGAGATGAAGAATGTGTGAGTAAGTACCTTTGTACTTGACATTGAGTTTCCTTGTGACAGGAAAAATGGAGCTCTGGGTTTGTCTCAAAGGGTATACGTTATTCGTGTTCTTGAATGATTGAATGTACATGCATAACAGTTAAGTTGCAGATGCTTAAATCAGTAAAGGAGACAAATTGATAGAGTTATGTTTAAGAAATGATGTTGAGAGAGAGCATCTAAAGTACAGAGCTTGGTATATGCTCAAGATTATATTTATTCTCACATAGCATTTGTTTAATGTATTTTGAGACATTTTTAGTTGGATGCTGGTATAGCTCACTGAACAACGAAAATCGAAGGTCATGCGGTACTTGCAGAGAACCAAGGATTATCTACTCATTTGTGGCAGTAGTGACACTCTTGGCTATTGTGATGTAGTGTTTTGTGATTGCATTGGTGGCATGAATCCCATCTCAGATTTTTTTGTTGTGATGGTAGATGTACCCTCTGGGGAAAAATGCAAAGAAGTTTATCCATGCATCACCCTATTGGTAAGGTAGATTTTATAACTATATGCGAAACTAATAAGTAGCATATCTGGTTGAAGAGTTATCTTTTCAGACCTTAAAAAGTTGTAAGTTTTACTTAAGCCTATTGAGATGTGTTGTAATAGCGGTTTAGTTGTGTTGTTCTCAAAGAATAATGTGAAATCCAGTAATTCAAAGCATAATAGAGATCGGATTTCAAATCTCTTTAAGTGAGAGGAAAAGGTCAAAGAATTTATATCATTGTAGAGCACATTCGTTAAACATCTTGATTATAGATTCTCTGACGAAGGTTTTGTCAAGAGGAGTCTTCAAGGGACTGTATGTTTAATATAGAAATGGTTAATTCATTAAATGTACTTGGTTAGTGGGAGACTTTTCTCAACATTGATAATGATTTATTTCATTATATGTATTTACATTGCCTATGGTTTTGGCACAGATATTTATAACCATGGTTATTTTTATTTCAGTATTCATTTATTGCTATGTTGCATATTCATTGACATGTCATTGACAAGGGCGGTATTTAGCCAAATGAATGAGTCGGTATTAAGCCAAATGAATGGGGCGATATTTAGCCATAGTTCACGGCGGTGTGCCAAAGTACGATATTGACCAAAAGGGTATGTGGCGGTTTGCTACGGTCATTATCAAGGTTTATTGCCTCTGAGGTTTTATCAAGGCAATTAGATCGAAGGTTATTCGATCTGGACCCACATGAAATAATCTTTTCATGTATACATGTCTCTAGGAGATTCATGTCATTAAGTAGACCCTTGTATGTAGCTGACAGAAGGTAGTACACCAGATATGTTGGAGTATTTTCCGCTGTTGCTTAACATTGGTAGGCTTGATGAGTGGATCAAAGTTTGATGATGGTTTATTATGTAATAGGATTCGATGGCCACACTTTTCGACGGTGGTTTTGTAATTAATCTAGCCCAAGTGGGAGATTGTTAGATTTCTATTGTGTGAGCTTGATCAATTACCTAACCAGTTGTTAAATGGGAGTTCAATTACTGGTTTAATCGGTTCAGGTCTGGTTCGTCACTTGCTAGAGACAACTAACCCGGTCCACTGTGGGAATGGTTCTGGGTTAGGGATAGGTATTATAAATACTATGGTTAGGGTTCCCGCAGCCATTGGTTTTATCTCTCTGTTGCTCCCATACGCACAGAGGAAAAAGGGATCCCAACGAGGCTGTGGAAGACTCTAATCGAAGCATTCAAGCTACAAGAAACGGTCGAAAATCAATCTACAGCAAATGGTATGTGTTCTATCATCTCTTTTAATGCCCATTGTATTCTAGTTATCTGTGTGGTGGTTTCGTTAGGGTTCATGGGAAATCCCATGGGAAAATCCCTTAATTTGTATTAAAAATTCTAACAGTAACCATTTAACCAAGTGATAAGATTCCATGGTTGACCTATGATATGCTTTCGGACTAAGAATTGAAGCTGCAGGGGCAGAAGGAAGAGCAATTGAACAAGGGCTACATCTAGATGGATTTGACAATGCTGCAACAGTGGCTCGAGTGAGATTTCTTAAAGGATTGGCCTTGGAAACTATTTCATCTCCTCTTAGATATTAAGACTCTCATGTATAAGTTTGTCTTTGTAAAATTTAAAAAATTAAAGATAGCAATGGTTGTGCATGCGCTCTATCGAGCCCGTCTAGTTCCTGATTAAGAAAGAAATTGATACGTACTCTTTGAGGATCTTATTTATCTTGCTGTAGTTTTTTTTATTTTTTCAATAAGTTTCGTTTCCCCAAATAAATGATAACCACCGAATGATAGAAACTTTCACTTATTTTAATTACTCCACTTAATAACATCTCATAACAGATTTACGAGTATGAAAACAGACAGCCCAAAAAAATCCTAATCCATCGTGGCATACCAAGAAGCAAATCACGATATCTTCCCTCGGTCTTCTGCCGAGGCCGAATGTCGAGCGATCTGCGGCTTCATGTGAGCTTACTTGGCTACGTTCCTTTTTTTTGGATCTCGGTGTTTCCCATCCTCTTCCTGTGCCGCTCTATCGCGAAAATCAGGCCACTCTTCATATGGCTGCTAATCTAGTGTTTCACGAATGTACAGAACACATTGAACTGGATTGTCATCTTATTTGTGAGAAAAATTCAGGCCGGTCTCATTTGTACTTTTTGACATCGGCATGGACATCCAACTGGCCAATATCTTTACTAAAGCTTTGGGCCTATCTTATTTTCGATCTTTGGTTGGCAGGCTTGGTCTCCAATTCTCTAGATATACCTCCAGCTTGAAGGGGAGTGTTACATGGTAGGCTAAGCTGCCACATTACATGGCCACCTGGCCTGTTATACTTTGCTGTAAAATTCATTTTAGTTTAGATTTTTTTCAATTCCGTTACTAGGCTCCTGCATGTATTAACGACAAACGACCTGTTTTACTTCAGTTTAGTTTTTCGAACAATGAATTGATTCAATTTTATCAAGCTTTTTCATATTCTTGCAGATGATGCCATACGTAATTACGTTTAGGCTCCATTTTCCCAATTTAAAATATTGAA
Organism: Protea cynaroides; assembly: GCA_028583415.1. NCBI lineage: Eukaryota > Viridiplantae > Streptophyta > Magnoliopsida > Proteales > Proteaceae > Protea > Protea cynaroides. The sequence goes on along the minus strand of CM053266.1, from coordinate 76,794,259 downwards.
AATATTTTCTGTAAAATCAGGTAACATATGAGTCTGAATCTCTGATAGTTTTTATTCTATTATTTTGCAGAAAATAATATACTATTTATTTCTTATGTCATTTCCACGAAGAAAAATATGAGAATAAATCATAATTGCAAATTCAAAACACAATTTTAGATCAGCAACAATGTGTACCCAGCTGGAAGTAATAATTAAAGATATATTTCTCCATTTTTTTAGATTTCTTATTTTTCATGTCATATTATAATCTTGTTTCATACTGTTACGATATCTTGTTAGCTTTATTGTGTTTTGATAGTTTTCTTAGTTGTTTTTGTTTCTTTCTTATTTTGTATCTTTTATTTTTGGAGATTTCCTTGTAATAGTTTGGTATGTATTTTCTCTATAAATAAAGGTTAAAGGAGAGGAGAGTGGTTATCTATCAAATTCAGTTTTTGGCTGAATTTGAACTCTCTTCCTCTCTTCTTCTTTCTCTTCTTCTCTCCCTCTCTCCCTCTCTCCCTCTCTTTCTCTCGATCTTTCTTGTTGGCTATTTCTGGTTTACCTTTATGTGAGATTGTTACATGGTATCAGAGCACTAGATCTCTGGTTGGAAAGCATCATTACACTGGTTTTATAGGCTTTTGAATTTTCGGCTCTCTATATGTAAGTGAATATTTTTTTTTTAACTACTACTACTAGGTGATCAAGTCCTCCTTTAATGCAAATGTAGTTATTATTATTATTATTATTTTTTACTTTGAAGATTACTACTTTCTCGATCACCTTGTTGTTGCTGCCCTACTACCGCCACCATCATTAACCCCCCTTGAGCCTTCTTTCCCTTGGCCACTTGGTTGGCTGAACCCGAGAATTGAGAGAAAAAAAAAAAACAAAGATTTTATTTTTTATTATTGTCCTACTACATTCACTACCCAAATCGAGTCCTCATTTAATGCTACTGTAATTTTTTTTTATTATTATCCTACTACATCCGCCACCCCCACCATCACCCCCTCTTCGTGCCTTCATTCCTTTGGCCACTCAGTTTACTGAACCGAGATATTTTTTTTTATAGTAGTTGTTGCTGAAGTTTTTTTTTTTTTTCAACTGTACATGATGACTGATCCTAAACCTACTGAGGTTCAGATTATCTCTATTAAATTGAAAGACATTTCTAATTACCTTCTCTGGGCTCAGGCTATTAAAGCCTATATCTTTTCAAAGGATAAATTGACATTGTTATATGATGATCCTCCTGACTGTGATGCTAATGAATGCTTTGAAAGCGTATACTACCTGGCTACCTGATAATTCCACTGTTCAAACATAGTTATGGAACAGTATAGATCCCTCTATTTTGTCAACTATTATGTTTTACAACACTGCTAATACTATCTGGTCTGACTTGCAAGAGACAAATGGGCAAGATAAAAAAATGTCTCTCGTATCTATGACCACTATGAGAAGATGTTCACCTATTCCATTGGTGATAAAATTTTGACTGAATACTATGGTGGGTTCAAAGGCATTATTGAGGAAATACAGGTTGTACAGCCTCTCACTACTGATATAATCAAGATAAAGGCTTAGCAGTCTGAGTTCTATGTTGCTAAGTTCTTGGCTGGTCTCTCATCTGATTACCAGTCCTTGAAAAGTCAGATTCTTGCAATTGCCTCCATTCCTACCCTGAGTGAAACCTTCTTTTGTCTTCAATGGATGGTACCTCAGGGAGATTCACTTCAGAAAGACAATTATGCTCTGTTTACTGGCCATGGACGAGGCTCCTCCTCTAGAGGCCATGGTTCCGCTCGAGGTCATGGTCGTGGCCCTCCTGGTCGTGGTTTTGGTAGGACAAACTATGCTAAATCAAATAGATATTGCACCTATTGTCACAAGACCAATCATAATGTTGATGCTTGTTGGGAGAAGTTCGATTGTCCTGAATGGGTTAATACACTAGTCAATTCTGTTACTACTGAGGAGCCCCTTAACTCCAACCCAGGCACCTCCACCATAACCAATTGCACCATCGTCTGCTCAATATGAGGCTCTACTGCAACGAATTCAATAACTTGAAACTGTTGGTCCATCTTTCGCTTCCACCCTAGCCCATACAAATACTTCTGCCCTATTATCTACAGCCTCTCCTACACCTTGGATCTTTGATTCTGGTGTTACCTGTCATATGATTGGTAAGTCTTCTACCTTTTCCTCTATTACTGACACCCCCAAGCCTATGACTATTTATCTTGTTGATGGTTCATCTGCTACAGTCTCCTAGCATGGGTGAGTGTCTATTATCCCATCATTGTCTTTATCTTCAGTTCTACATGTTCCTAATTTACCACTTAATCTTATGTCTATTAGTCAACTTACCAAATCACTTAACTGTGTGGCTACTTTCTATCCTTCTTATTGTCTCTTTCAAGATCTCAGGACTAGGGTGACGATTGGTGGTAGACGTGAGCATGCTGGCCTATACTACTTGGAGCAGACTGAACCCTTCACCACCACTGCTACTACATCCACCACTACCCCACTTCAATGGCACTACCGCTTGGTCACCTGTCTCTCTCCAAGATGAGGGCTCTAATCCCTAATTGCAAGTCTCTCTCTACTTTATAGTGCAAGGCTTGTGAATTAGAAAAACATCACCATTCTTCTTTTCCTACTAGTTCTATGCCTCAGCGTGCTTCTCCATTTTTCTTAGTACATTCTGATATTTAGGGTCCTTGTCGAATCCCCAATAGACTTGGTTTTTCTTATTTTGTTACATTTGTGGATGATTATTTTAGGATGATCTGGTTTTATTTAATTAAGGATCGTTCTAAGTTTCTTACTATTTTTAAGGGGTTTTATGAAAAAATTTCTACTCAATTTGGTGTTTTTATCAAAGTTCTGCTTATTGTTAATGTTCTTGAGTATGTTTGATCTGTTGTATCTGATTTTTTGCTTTGTTCATGGGATGCTCCATCATACTAGTTGTGCTTACACTTTCCAACAGAATGGGGAGGTAGAACGTAAAAGTAGACATCTCCTCAATATTGCTAAATCACTCATGTATCATATGAATGTACCTAAGTATTATTGGTGTCATGCTATTTTGACTGCATGTTAATTTATTAATAGGATGCCTTCATCTGTTCTTAATAATAAAGTTTCCTTTAATCTTATTTTTCCTAGAACCCCCTTCTTTCATGTCTCCCCATGGGTTTTTGGTAGGACTTGCTTTGTCCACATACTGCATCCCAAATTAGATAAATTTTCACCTCATTTTGTTAAATGTATTTTTCTTGGTTATTCTCATACTTAAAAAGGGAACATATGTTTTTATCCTTTTGCTAAGTGTCACTTTGTGAGTCTTGATGTTACCTTCTTTGAAGACAAACAATACTATCTGATTAAAGTGCATGATGTTTCATCTCAGCCAACCCCACATCTCCTCCACTCTGATAAATCTGAACCAAATCTATCTTCACCATCACCATCACCTACACCGCCACTATAGGTCTACCAGTGTCGTAGGTCGACGGATCCACCCACTACTATGTCTCATGCTTCGGCTGCTACTACATCTACCCCTAGCACTGAGGTCATCCTTGACCTCCCTATTGCTCTCCATAAAGGTACTCATACCTGCACTCAACCTAACAGGTCTTTTCTTACTTATTTTTCCTATTGAGGATGTTGTTGCTGCTAACCATCATTCCACTTGTCATTCGAATCTTGTTTACTCTTTATTTACTACATTTGTCCCTACTAATTTTTTCCAAGCCTTGTCCCATCCAGGGTGGAAAGCGGTTATGGATGCTAAAATTAATGCTCTGACATCTCGTCAGACTTGGACTCTTGTTGATCTTTTGCTTGGTCAATCTGTGGTTCATTGCTGGTGGGTATATACTGTAAAGCATAATTTCGACGGCTCTGTTGAATGCCTCAAAGCTCATCTTGTAGCCAAAGGATTTACTCAGACCTATGGAGTTAACTATTTTAAGAACTTCTCTTTGTGGCTCATCTAAACTCTGTTAGAGTTATCATTTCTATGGCTGTAAATTTTGATTGGCTCCTTTATCAGATGGATGTTAATAATGCTTTTTTGTATGAGGATCTTCAGGAGGAAGTATATATGGACCAACCTCCAGCATATGTTGCTTAGGGAGGGAATTTTACCAAAGTCTGTAAATTACTCAAGGTTATCTATAGACTTAAGTAGTCTCCTCATGCTTGGTTTGATAATTCAACACAGTTATTACTAGCTTTGGTTTCACTACTTGCTACACAGATCATTCTATTTTGTACGGTGACATCGGTCTAATGTTACCATAATAGTACTTTATGTTGATGATATTATTGTTACAAGAAATGACAAGTCAGGGATTGTTGAAATTAAGTCTAATCTAAACAAACATTTCAAATGAAAGACTTAAGAATTCTTCATTACTTCCTCGGTATTGAAGTTGTTCGGAGCTGTACAAGCATCAGTCTATCCCAACGTAAATATGTACTTGATCTTTTTGCTAAAATAGGTCTACTTGGTGCTAAGCCAGCTGAAACTCTCATGGATCCTCATAAGAAATTTGAAACTTGTGATAGTCCTTAATTTTCAAATGTTCATCAGTATAAACGTTTGGTTGGAAAGCTAATCTACCTTACTATTACACAGCCTGATCTTTCCTTTGTAGTTAGGGTGGTAAACTAGTTTGTGCAAAGTCTTAAGGTTTTCCATTGGGAAGATGCCTGTCGTATATTATGCTATCTCAAGAAGTCTCCTGGTATCAATCTTATTTATTCCCGTCATCGCCATCTTGATATCGTGGGATTCTCTGATGCTGATTGGGCTGAGACATATGGTGATAGATGTTTTACTACTACTTACTGTGCATTTGTTGGTGGCAATCTTGTCACCTGGAGAAGGAAAAACTAGACTACTATCTCTAAATCGAGTGCTAAATTTGAATACTGTGCTATAGCACAGACTATGACTGAACTACTATGATTGAAAAATCTTCTAGGAATTGGGGTTATGATGCAGCCCAATTGTATCCTTGTTCAAAAATTATGTCATTACATGAAGGCCTAAGCTCACAAAATCCATTTGACCCAAAACCATTCGGCCCAGGACCAAGGTATGAACCAAGCTATAAAAGAACCAAAGAGTCTTGCCCTAGCCACCTTGAAACCAGTCTTTTTTTTGGTGATCTTTCAAGTCCCCAGTGGAGAGTGGGGTGGCACCTTCTATTCAAAAGTTTTAATGTCTTCTCTACATTGGAGTTTGAATCAAGACATGGGACTTTGCATCAAGATATTGGAACTTACATCAAAACTTTTGAGCTTGCATCAACGCACATTAAGACACGTTTCAAGACATAAGGATAAGTTTCTAAGTATTGAAATTTTTAAATCATATAAGTTTCTCTTTTATTTTCTCTATATACAATCTCAGCCTTAGGATTATAGGGGATGGTTGAGATTATTTTGAGTTATTTAAGGTTTGTTAAGCCTATAAATAGTGGCTTATTCTCATGTAATAGAAAAAAGATGATTTGGTGAATGAAATTTGGATTGAAGTTTATCTTCTCATTTGAATCTTAAAGAATTCATCTCGAAACCTATAAGAGTTTTACTTCAACCTTGAAGAGTTGGAGTTTTCATATCCCTATTTGCATCCTAGAAGAGTTCCAAATCCATTAAGCTTCAGACCCATCCTAGAAGAGTTGAGTCTAAGCCCTTGAAATCTTGAAGAAGTTTCTTCCATCATAGAAGAGTTGGAATTTTATTCTTCACCTACAACGTAGAAGAGTCATAGGCCACCATTGGAGTTGATTTACATCCTAGAAGAGAAGTAAGTCATTCTACCTTTACGTCCACCAATTATTTCTTTTGTTCTTGCAATTTAATTTTTTTTTCAAAATTTGATTCTACACTTCACGTCCCTTTTGGCCCATTTTGTCATATCTTACTTTCCCGATCCATTATTTTTATAAGCCAAAATCGACTTATATCATTTGGTATCAAAACTTTAAGGAGAGGATTTCTGATCATGGCACTTAATATGGATACAAATCCATTTTACCATATACCAGAATAAAAAAGGTTGAATGATTTTACCATAGACCATTGAAGTGATTCTTATGAATGAAATTTGCCTAAGTACAATTCTTGAACCTAGAAGAGTTATCCCTTGAAACATTGAAGAATTCTCATTCCATCCTAGAAGAGTTGAAATTTTATTCTTCACCTACATCCTAGAAGAGTTGTAGACCACCTTTGGAGTTGATTTACATCCTAAAATAGAAGTAAGTCACCCCACCTTCACTTCCATCAATAAGTCACCCCACCTTCACTTCCATCAATTATTTCTTTTTTACCTTAAAAAAAATTCTAAAATTCATTTTTTGCACATCACCTCCCTTTTGGCTCATTTGATTTTGTACAAATGCACTATCCTGATCCATTATTTTCATAAGCTGAAGTCGGCTTACATCAAGTTCCCTATCTCTCGCCCTATGACTTTGATATGTGATAATCAAACTGCAATCTATATTGTAAGCAATCCAGTGTTCCATGAACGTACCAAGCACATAGAAATATATTGTCATTCTGTTCGTGATACTGTTATGAAAAAGCTTATTGTCTCTCCTATTATTTCATCTTCAAATCAGCTCGCTGATATACTCACTAAGCCCTTGTTTGGAGTAGCATATCGTTTGAACTATTACAAGTTTGGATTGGGTGATTTATACACTCCAGCTTGAGGGAGGATGTTACGATATCTTGTTAGCTTTATTGCGTTTGATAATTTTCTTAGTTGTCTTTATTTCTTTCTTAATTTGTATCTTCAGATTTCCTTGTAATAGTTTGGTAAGTATTTTCTCTATAAATAAAGGTTAAAGGAAAGGAGAGAGGCTATCTACCGAATTCAGTTTTTGGCTGAATTTGAACTCTCTTCCTCTCTTCTTCTTTCTCTTCTTCATTCTTCTCTCTCTCTTTTTCTCTCGATCCTTCTGGTTTACCTTTTTGTGAGATTGTTACCCATAGTAAATGTTTGCCATCTTTACTATCAGAATATATATATCTTGTGCACAATTTTCCTTGGAAATTGCAGTCGAATTAAGTTTTTTTTCCCTGCTTGACTTTATGGCCTAAAGCTCTGTACAACATGACATAATATTTATTTTTAATCTCTACAATTAAAAGTTAATTTATCAAGAAAGATGAGCAGGTTACACACCACTAATCCTAATTGACATGACCTGTTTATTAATCATGGTGTGTTATGAATTTTCCTCAACCTGAATCCTCTTATTTCGGGTCATTATTTTTTAGGTGATGACTTGACTCTCGTCTATCTTACCTTTTTTTTTTTTTTTTTTGTACTAATGATCAGCAGAAATTTTTTTTATTAAAACAATGGTAAAAATACAGGATTAACATACGTCTAGAGGAGATACAACAATACGAGAACTTTAATAATCTTCTCACCTTTGGCATGGCCATCATCAAGACAGACTATCTAAGAGAAATCTCAGTTTTTCATCTCACCTACAGCATTGTCATATGCAAGAAAAACATAGTTAAAGCGAAAACAAGGTCTCTCATGAGCATCCCAAATAATTTCACTTTACCTGAATCTTCTTACTTCAGGTCATTTTTTTTAGGTGATGACTTGAATCTTTTCTGTCTTACTTTTTTTTTTTTTTTTTTTTTTTGGTACTAATGATCTGCAGAAAACTTTATTAAAAAAAAAAGAAGGTAAAAAATACAGGATACAGGATTAACATACGTCCAGAGGAGAGATATACTACAAGAACTTCAATAATCTTCTCACCTTTGGCATGGCCATCATCAAGAAAGACCATCCAAGAGAAATCTCAGATTTTCATCTTACCTTCGGCATTGCCATCAGAAAGAAAGAAAACTTAGTCAAAGGGAAAATGAGGTCTCCCATGAGCATCCCATATAATTTTACTTTAGACAAAATCTGGATTCACAGACCAAGAATTGGAACTATAAGCCATTGCTGCCTTCTTTGCTAAAGCATCAGCTGCTGAATTTATTTTCCCTAACGCAGTAGGAAATCCTCCATGTGGTGGATGAATGATAATCTTTATAATAGATCCATAATACATCCATTGTTGAAGAAATCTACAAGGGATTGACTGACTTTAAATACAGGTAACTATTGCATTTTGTGATGTCATATACTATGAACAGTTTTATGCCATAGATTGGCATGAGAGAGTTGTGGCTTGTGATGTCTCCTTTGAAAAGCACTTCTGGACAGAAATAATACAGAAATTTTGGAGATGATCCTCTTATAACACAATAGGGTTCCGTATTTTGAAGCTGGACTTCTGTAGCTGGGTGTGGGTTGAAATGAAAAGCTTTGGGGGATCATTCTTTTTTTTTTTGAAGTTATAATACTTCTTTTTCATTTTCATTTTTCTGTAATAACTCTCCAGTGGAAGGGGTTAAGAGAGATTGTATATATTAAAAGATGGCCATCTTGAAGAATATAATGGGCTACGTAAAGGGTTGGGTGGTCATGACAGGGGAGTCAATCACCTGGTGGATGGACACATTGAACATCATTGTTCTGGTTATGCTTGTCATCCTTTCTTGTCACCCAAGGTTCTTTACATGGTGAACTTTGGTGTATTTTTATCTATTAAATTAGGGTTAATTATTCTGTTTGTGTGGTGTTTCACTGGTTGACTACTATCAGTTTGTGTTATAGAAATAGTTCTGGAAACGTTTTTTGCACTCCTGTTTTCAGTTTCTGCTAATGAATTGTGGTTCAGGCTAGCTGCTGTAATTCTCAATTCATCAGGACCAAGGATTGCACTAGTAGATTATGATTTACAAGTGCAACTGATGGGAAATATCATAGGCCTTCAGAAAACCCATTTGTATATCAGTATGTTGCACGTAGAATGGGATTTACGTTGGATTGGGTGGGATCAATCTGCAATCACATGAGTAGGAAAACAAACCTCCCCTAAATTTGTTGATTTGAATCCTAGAGAAACAGGGGAGTGAGTTATTGTGGAATCTAATTTGACATCTTAATTAACCTACATGAACCCAATAGGTTGGTGCCCATATACATTTTGGTGAAGTAAGAAACAGAAGAAAATTCTCTAGAATGGGGGCATAACCAGTCCTCCGATAGAGAATTTCAAGAAAGGCTGAATTTATTGAACATACATTGAAGCATCAACACTACAAAGACAAATATCAGGTCTTTCTAATGATTACAAACTTCACAGGGATCATTCATCATAGTATTTGCTCTGATTATAGTAGTAAGAGTCTTCCCCATCAATGAAATGAGTGGGAGAAGCTTGGTAGTAGCTTGGATTCTGAACCCAGATCTGATTACTTTCATTTTGCTTGTAATTATCCTGTTGTTGATAGTAAGAGTCTTCCCCATCAATGTAATGAGAAGGAGAAGCTTGGTAGTAGCTTGGACTCTGAAACCAGATCTGATTACTCTCATTTTGCTTGTAATTATACTGTTGTTGATAGTAAGAGTCTTCCCCATCAATGTAATGAGAGGGAGAAGCTTGTTGGTAGTAGCTTGGATTCTGAACCCAGATCTGATTACTCTCACTTTGCTTGTAATTATACTGTTGTTGGTAGTACCTTTCATTTCCACTATTTACTTCTCCAGTATTCCTCCTTTCACCATAAGGATACAAGCTTCCAAATAGAAAGTCTGCAGTTTCCCCCCACTGGTCTCCACAGCGTTGTTCTTCACCAATTTGTTGTTGACTGGATCTCCTCTGCTCTCTATCTTTTTTAGACAAGCAAGGCCAATAACCAAACAGACTTTCACAGAATCCTTTCTCAGACCCACAATCAGACCAAGAATTTTGAGGCTCTTGCCTCCCATACCCATCACCACAACCATAATCAAACCACCCTAAATGGAATGAATCTAATGGATACTCATAACAAGTATCAGAGCCATTTCCATTTCCATTCCCTGCAGGAACAACGGAATCCCCATGAGAGGAGATAGGTTCTCCTCCAAAAGATGGGGTTTCCTCTTCTGTGCTCTTCTTCCTGCTAGGAGGGCTTCTGCTGTGGTTAACCTCCTCAGCTCCTCCGTTAGGTGGATTAATGGTGGATCCATTTGAAGGCACCTGCAAGGGTGGTGGAATGGGTTGTGTGGGCTCTGGAGTTGAAAGGGGATAACATATTGCTTCTGAAGGTGGAAGAGGTTTTCCGTAAGTAAGAGCTTGATCATAACCACCATCGTAAGGAGTGGGATCATACTCCTCGAATTCTGGCTCATTGAACTCAGAGACAGAGTAGTAAATCACGGATCTGTGATTCTGCAGATTCAGTTCCCATTCCCAGATCGAATTGGAGAAACTTGGCTGTGGAGAGTATATGAAATTGGATAGAGATGTGTATCCATCCATTCTCCCAAGTCTCAACTACTGAAATTTCTCCCGTCTTGACGGATCATAATGGATAACTGATAGCCTATGTAGATCACTAAGGGCAGTGGTTGAGCTTGTCTATAATGGAAGCTATAGACCCTATATAGAAATAATATTTTGGAATCTTAGGTGGTCGGGGAATTATACAATAGATTACACTCTGGATAGTGGAGGTAATGAACCACGTAAATGATCATCCGATCGGAATATTATACCTTATCATCAGTGAAAGTTGCCAAGGATTGACTTTAGTGCTTCTAACATATTACCCAAAAAAAAAAAAGTGCTTGGAAATTCTGACATGGATGAGATTACTACTACTGGACTGCTTTCAAGCAGCCGCCATGGCAGAAGTGTTGAATACAGGCACTCCTAGAATGGAATCATGCACGGGCGTACTAACCCCCACCCGACACGTTTGAAAAATATATATATATACATATATAAAAAAAGAGAAGAAAGAGTGTTTTTTTTATTTATTTTTATTTTTTTTGGGGTAAAACAGAAGAAAGACAGTTTTTTTTTTTTTAGGTAAAACAGTAGGGTCACCTCATATACGGGTTATTTACGTGTCAATGCATTTATGTGTAGCAGATTTGATTGTGAGCATTGAAAATGCATTGGAACTCATGATCGATTTTTGTCCACGTGTCAATAAGAGAGAATTGATTCGTTGCATATTCGGCAGTGCCTCGCTGGTGTACGATTCCATTCATATCCACCTTTGCGAGTGAGTGTTGCCCTCGATCAAAGTCCTTTTGTATGTAACTGGACCGGAACCGGCGCAAGAGGCAGGAGTAATGGCGTTGCCACAAGCCAGCCGAGTAAAGGGTCATTGTCAATGGCATATCCAGGGTTGAAGGGAACCAGATCGGTTCCACGGAAGCTGCGTAACAACAAATTCGGGGCCGATCCCTTGCAGCACTCCGAGTTAAAGCGGTTGGAACATTTTAAACATTGATTTCAGGTATATTTTGGCTGCTTCAGTCCGATCTGGGACAATCCGAGTTCGGATCCACTCAGAATCTGCTGGGCCCGTATATAAGTCCGTGTTCTTTTTCTTTGATAGCAAATTCGTATTCATAAGGGTTTTTCTTTTTACACACTTCTCTCTTGTGGGGACAAAGTAATGTACTTCCATCACTATTAGTCTTTAATAAGACCGGGACATGTACATAGAAGTTAAAAGTTAATTGGAATATAAAGATGACTAATTAGGGACTAATTAGGGCATAAAAGTTACCGGTGCCAATGGGCCAGTTCGGGCCAGTTTCGGGCCAGGCCATGTCAGTCTTGGACTTTTTAGGGCCAAGCCAAAACATGTTCAATATGATATTTGGGTTAGGGTGGGCTGCATTGTACATGTTTGTTAACGGGCACGGGCTTGGTATTGGTATGTTTTTGGGCTGGCTTAAAAGACTTCGCTATCGGTTTCGATTTACTATATGTATATGTAGTATAATAAGTTGGATTAATAGGTTCTATCGGGCCATTATCAGGCTGGTTCGGTTTGGGTGTTGGTTTCTATTAGGGGTGGAAAGTACCCCCAATAAAAAAGCTGACACGTAGCACATTAAACGGGCTTAGCCGACTTGGCACATTGTAGTTACGCTCGGCCTCCTTCTCGGTCTCTTAGTAGCCGATTCCTACTAGGATACGTCGCTTGGTCGGATATATGTACAAAACCACGTGTCTTTAGCGGATTCGATTAGATCCTGCATGACTTGCGTGTGAAACTTCTCCTATTAGTGTACGTTGTATAACAAGGAAAACGCCTCAATGGCGACACCTGTCATCCTCAGCCCAATGGACTCAGCGGTTTCTCGTCGGAGTTTTTTACTCCCACTATGAGTTTATGACTTGGTTGCCGCACATTGCAACACTTGGTAGTCCTTCCTGCATACAACATGCAAAATCTGGGTACCTCTATGTCTCTTGCCTCTGCCTATAAATACAAGCAATTCCCTAAGGTAAAGGTATTTGATTACTTCTCTTTTGCACTCAAATTCACTCTACGACCTCCTTTCTTTAAACTAGAGATAGTTCTTTCCTACTTTTGATTGTTTATGTAGGGAATCTGCCTTAGCCATCAGAGTGTACCTGGGGCTTAATTGCTCAACTCCTTTGTCTAATCTCCGTAGTTGCAGATCATCCTGATTGTAGATTGATGGGACAATTTCCAACCTTAACAATTTGGCACCCATCGTGGGGCCTTGACTGAATTTGAAGGAAAGTGTGCAAGAGAACATATTGGTTATTCAATGGCTCATCGTAGAACACGCGTGATGTGTGCCGAGCGCAACTAAAAATAAATTACTCTACTTACAATTTATGTCAATGGCAAGTAAAGATCGATCCAAAAAGACTAGTGTTAGGAGGGAGAAATCCCCTCCATTTAAAATCTTACACGTGTCAAATTGCGCCTCCGGAGTCTGAGCGCTCGGATGGTCTCGCACTCGGCATCATGTGTCTGGCCTGTCTTACGTACGGCCTCTCGTGCGCTCGGCCTCTCGGGTAGCGCTTGGAGTTATAGTCCTACTCGGCTACGGTTCTCAGTCGGAAGCTAGAGTCCCATTGTGATTATGCTACCTCCGGGGAGTCCTTCTCTCAGTCTGATACGACGCCGACTATTCTGGTCGGCCAATTACTTACACGTTGACATGTGTCAGTCCCAGAGCTGACCGACCTAGCTTCCTTGGCTAAGGTCTCTGACTCTTACTCGGAGTCTACAACATGAGCGTCCCACAGAGCGACGTGTGGCAATCCTATTGGCGATCTATCTCCCTGAGTCCTGGTGCCTCCATGCCTCTTCTCGATCTATAAATAGAGGGCAACCCCTCAAGGTAAGCCCTTACGCACGCACAAGTTACAAGCTATTATCATTCAAACTCTCTCATCGTCCCACTCTTTAAACTAGAGATAGCTTTCTGCTATCTCTTGACTGTTTACCTTGGGAATCTAACTTAGGCATCAGAGGGTACCCGGGGCTTAGGCGCCCCCTCCTTTGTCTCATCTCTGTGATTGCAGGTCATTCAGAGCGCAGATCGACGGGCGATTTCTAACCATAACAGTTTGGCGCCCACTGTGGGGCCTCTTTTGACTGAGTTTGAAGATTAGCACGTGAGAACTCTGATTTCGATGGCTCACAGAAGAACCCAAGCACGGGTGTCGCACGCCCATTCTGAATCATCAGTGCGTGTGGGTAGTAGCGAAAGCACGACGAGGGCAGACCGTGAGCCTGCACCCGCACCAGTACCGGAACCCGCACTGGTACCGGAACCAGCACAAGTATAAACGCCAGCACCGGTGCCGGCTACGAGCCACACGCCGACAGTGACACCGCCACCACCGCCTCCTCAGTATGTCACTCGCCAGCAGTTCGATGAATTGAGACAGCAAATCGAACAACTAGCGAGAGTCTTGAGAGGTGCCCGAGCAAGTAGTTCGGTAGCAAGAGAGAATCCCACCCGGCACCGAATCCGCCACCGGCAGCTCCGCAAGCGGCCCATCCACCAAGGGCGAGGGCGGATCTTGCAAGCGCCTTGCCAAATAATCTTCCAGCAGGAAATCAAGCTCCTGGACGGAGCGTGGCCGGGCCCGCCGCTCGGCATCCCCCGCCACCTCAACATCAGGCGCCAGTTGCACCGCTCCCGGTGAGAGGCACGGGGCCCTTCCTCGACGCCCTCTGCCAGGAAAGAGTCAATGAAGAAACACCAGGAACAGGTGCTCAACCTCCAGACACGCCCCAGTCCGAGGTCGAGCTACGTCTATTGGAGCTAACCACTCGGCTTCAGCAGGTCGAGCAGAACAGGGTAGCCCCGCCGAAAACAGCCTATACTGCAATTACGGCGCTCTCGGACGAGATCATGAGGGTACCCCCTCCTGACAACTTCAAGATGCCGGTCTTGGACTCGTACAATGGGAGTACCGACCCCGAGCAGCATCTGGATGCGTTCGTCTCTACGACGCTATTCTACCCTCTGAGCGACGGCCTTATCTGCAGAGCGTTTCCTTCAACGCTCTAAGGCACCGCTCGTACATGGTTTAATAACTTGCCTCCGAAGAGTATCACTACGTTCGAGCAATTATTGAACAAATTTCTGACGCACTTCCAGGCAAGCCGAGTGCGTAAGAAGACGTCGTACCATCTATCGACGGTCAAACAGCAGAAGGATGAGTCCCTACGGGACTTCATCAAGCGCTTCAATACCGAGGTGCTCGAAATCAAGGGCGTCGAGCCCGCAGTACACATATCTAGCCTGCAGGCCGGCGTAACAGATCGAGAGCTTTGTTGGTCCCTTGCCAAAAAGCCACTGAAAAATCTGGACGACCTGTTCGCTAGGTACAAGAAGTACGCCGCCGCAGACGAGACGACGAGGGCCCAGAAAAATAATACAGTTAACAATCTGAAGGCCGACCAAGCGCCTGCAGATAAGAAAAGGCCTGAGACGGGCGACCAAGCGCCGAGCTCTGTCGACCCAAAAAAGCAGAAGTCCGTTAAGGATCAAACCTACCGGCATCCGTACAAGAGCTTCGAGTATTATACTCCACTCAACACTTCGATGACGGAGATTCTCGAAGTGGTCAAGAATGATCGGAACCTCCCGCTCGGAGGGACCGGGGATTACCACCTCTACTTCCGAGGAACCCTCAACCCAACGACTGCCGAGCGGATGCTGACGATAACCAGAACGCCGCTCGGAGGGACGACAAAGACCCTGATGGTGGACCGGCTGCCCCCAGACTGTGGGTTGGCGCCATCCAGTTTGGGTCGATCAAAAGCTCATCTAGAGCTGGGAAGGAAAGGGTGTTGGCAAAAGAAAGGCTTGAAGGCCGACAGCGCACCCAGTCCGACTCCATCCCGTCCTGGTCAGAACCAGAAGCCGTCCTCCGAGAAAGCCAAAGAAGGAGAAAGAAGTCTCATCCGACTTTAAAGAGAAGAAAGGCCAAACGGAGGTTCGTAGGCAGTCCGCATCCCAAGGACCGACCTCACACGGCAATGGGCTTGCGCATCCCTGGTGACAATGGAATCTCTGCCATCACTAAAGGACCCCAAGCAAAGGGCAAAGTAGTCCTCACCATCATAGGACCAGCGACCGGAAACGCCTCTCCGCGTACAGGAAAGCCCGCAGAGGAACACTTGCAAACTCCGATCGCGGACAATCGGCCAGAGGAACAAAGGGAATGATCCTACAGCATACCCCGGACATTCCAGACCGGGCTCGCTAACCACCCTCGGCGGGAGGAAATTTCGAGGACATGGCATGCCTTAGTTCAATAATTAGCAACTTTTTATTCTCAGTTCATTACAGAAATTTTCAATTATATTTTCCAGCAAGTCTCAGTTGTATACCAAACCCCCTGAGGGCGTCCGCTAAGTTTCTTTTAATACAGAACAGCACATACAGTTCAGTCAACACAACAAGTCTTTTATAGTCGGTCCTTCCGGCCCAGCCGATGTCACCTAAGAGCAGGACGAACATCGCCCTCGGCGTATCTTCCTACCGCGGTCCACAAGCAGACCATGGTAGCATGAAGACCATACTCGTACCTTCCTACCATGGTCCACAAGCAGACCATCGTAGCATGAAGGTCACACCCGTATCTTCCTACCGCGGTCCACAAGCAGACCACGGTAGCATGAAGACCATACTCGTACCTTCCTACCATGGTCCACAAGCAGACCATTGTAGCATGAAGGTCACACCCATATCTTCCTACCATGGTCCACAAGCAGACCTCGATAGTTTGAAGACCATACTCGTACCTTCCTACTATGGTCCACAAGCAGACCATCGTAGCATGAAGGTCACACCCGTATCTTCCTACCACGGTCCACAAGCAGACCTCGGTAGCTTGAAAACCATACTTGTACCTTCCTACCATGGTCCACAAGCAGACCATCGTAGCATGAAGGTCACACCCGTATCTTCCTACCACGGTCCACAACCAGACCTCGGTAGCTTGAAGACCATACTCGTACCTTCCTACCATGGTCCACAAGCAGACCATCGTAGCATGAAGGTCACACCCGTATCTTCCTACCACGGTCCACAACCAGACCTCGGTAGCTTGAAGACCATACTCGTACCTTCCTACCATGGTCCACAAGCAAACCATCGTAGCATGAAGGTCACACCCGTATCTTCCTACCACGGTCCACAAGCAGACCTCGGTAGCTTGAAGACCATACTCGTACCTTCCTACCATGGTCCGAGCGCACCATCGTAGCATGAAGGTCACACCCGTATCTTCCTACCACGGTCCACAAGCAGACCTAGGTAGCTTGAAGACCATACTCGTACCTTCCTACCATGGTCCAGAAGCAGACCATCGTAGCATGAAGGTCACACCTGTATCTTCTTCCTACCACGGTCCACAAGCAGACCTCGGTAGCTTGAAGACCATACTCGTACCTTCCTACCATGGTCCACAAGCAGACCATCGTAGGCACACCCGTATCTTCCTACCACGGTCCACAAGCAGACCTCGGTAGCTTGAAGACCATACTCGTACCTTCCTACCATGGTCCACAAGTAGACCATCGTCGCATGAAGGTCACACCCGTATCTTCCTACCATGGTCCACAAGCAGACCTCGGTAGCTTGAAGACCATACTCGTACCTTCCTACCATGGTCTACAAGCAGGCCATGGTAGCATGAAGGTCACACCCGTATCTTCCTACCGCGCATGAAGGCCACACGTGTATCTGCCTACCACGGTCCACAGGCAGGCCATGGTAGCATGCAGACCATACGCGTATCTGCCTACCACGGTCCACAGGCAGGCCATGGTAGCATGCAGACCATACTCGGATCTGCTTACCATGGTCCACACGCAGACTCCGACAGCAAATAACATCTACCTAACTATGCGATCGGGCATCAGTAGCCCGGCTGGGGCAAACCATACTCGTATCTCAAACATTGAGCTACTCAGATATATCTAAGTGCTCTCGGCTAGCCAAAGCGCCAAACCGAAAACACTTCCGGGGTAAGAGGCAGCCAGACAATGCCTTTGCCATTTTTCTAAGGTATGTCCGCAGCCAGATTCGGCATCGTTTGTTTTCGGACTCTACTACAAGCTACCGGCCCTATCTACTTCGATTACTTATCATTGGCCTACCGAGGTACGAGCAAAAGACATTAGTAGACAACGGAAGAGAGAAAACAGATATACAAAAAACAAGGGTGTTTTATTGATAAAGGCCCTAGAAGGGCAGTAGTACAAGTTTACAAACAAAAAAAAATAATAAAAAAAATATATACAAGTGCCGCCTCTTCAAGGCCGGTTCTCCTCGGCGGCTGGGGGTGCTTAATCCTCAGATGGCGGGGCAAGGTCCGGAAGCTCCACGAGCGGCGTCTGCGGTACTTCGTAAGGAGGAAGGTCATCCTCGAGCATACGGTCAGCCTCCATAGCTGTCGTCGGCTCTGCCGGATCCTTCTCAGCAACGGGCGGGGAATCCAACCCATCAATTTGGGCGACAACCGGGATCGTCGACCAGTTTATCTTGAGGCCCCCCTTAACTGTTAGTTGCTCCCTCAAATATATGACCCCCCTCTCGAAGTACCTGCAGGCGGCCTCCTCGACGTCCTCGTCGTACTGAGCCGAAGATTTGTACTCGTCGACAGCCCGAGCCAAACCCTCCCGGTGAGCCTCCTCGGCCTTGTTCAACTCCTCCTCGGCCTTTCGAAGCCTCTCCTCCAGCGCCAGCCTCACCTGCACCTCAACCTACAGATTCTCCTCGGCCTTTCACCGCTTGTCCTCGGAGCACCCGAAGTCATTCAATGCATCCATCAATCTGGCATTCGGCCTCATACGATGCGGGTTTTCTCAACGGTTTAAACTTATTGCACTGCTGAATTCGTTGCATCCGACAGCGTAAGGGGCATCTGTTAGGAAGGAGAAATCCCCTCCATTTAAAATCTTACACGTGTCAAATTGCGCCTCCGGAGTCTGAGCGCTCGGATGGTCTCGCACTCGGCATCATGTGTCCGGCCTGTCTTACGTACGGCCTCTCGTGCGCTCGGCCTCTCGGGTAGCGCTCGGAGTTATAGTCCTACTCAGCTACGGTTCTCAGTCGGAAGCCAGAGTCCCATTGTGATTATGCTACCTCCGGGGAGTCCTTCTCTCAGTCTGATATGACGCCGAATATTCCGGTCGGCCAATTACTTACACGTTGACACGTGTCAGTCCCAGAGCTGACCGACCTAGCTTCCTTGGCTAAGGTCTCCGACTCCTACTCAGAGTCTACCACATGAGCGTCCCACAGAGCGACGTGTGGCAATCCTATTGGCGATCTATCTCCCTGAGTCCTGGTGCCTCCATGCCTCTTCTCGATCTATAAGTAGAGGGCAACCCCGCAAGGTAAGCCCTTACGCACGCACAAGTTACAAGCTATTATCATTCAAACTCTCTCATCGTCCCACTCTTTAAACTGGAAGCTATCTCTTGACTGTTTACCTTGGGAATCTAACTTAGGCATCGGAGGGTACCTGGGGCTTAGGCGCCCCCTCCTTTGTCTCATCTATGTAATTGCAGGTCATTTAAAGCGCAGATCGACGGACGATTTCCAACCATAACAACTAGTTAGTCAAATTGTTTACTTACCAAGAAAAAAAAGAGGGGGTTTTCTTTTACAAGTTAATTGACACAAGAATAACTTCCAAAAACAGAATTAAGTAATAGAAATTCAATAAATTAATTGATATTAAGTAACCCTCATGAATCTACTGATAGCATTACATTCTCGGAGGGAGTTAAAGATGAATAACAATCTAACAAGTGTTAGATTATTTAATTCATTCTATATTTTTTTTAAACAAGTAACAAAAACTTGGATCATAATTGTTCTGCTTAATTACTACTCTTCCTGAACATCATAATTATTACTGATTATGGATTCAAGTTAGCTACAAACCATACAATTCAATCAATTAATCGGCCTCTTAATTAATTAAATCATGTAGTCATTAACATGAAAACCAAGAAACATAGATATTTGAATAGAAAAATAACTAAGATTAAGAACAGAGTCTCATAATTTTACTAACCGGATTAAAGTTTCCTTGAATCGACTAAAAAACTCAGCTAGACATGGTAGAAAAGAAAAGCAAAAAAACTAAACTCTCTTCTCTTCCTCAATAATTCTTGGGTGCCTCTTTACGTAGGTTTTACATTGCTTTAATATCCAGAATTTAAGAGACTAAAACTAGTATGCCTAAAATTGGCAAACTTATTACATGGAAATAAAGACTAGCTAAAATCCTCTTGCCTAGATTAAATAAAAATCATTCTATATTAACCAAATGCCACCCCTAAATCTATAAAACATTGTAAGATTCTATAGTTATGTATATTCTCCTCAAGATTGCTAATATTCATTCAAGGTTTTCCAATAGTGAGCCTTCCATGTGTGGTAACCTTTCTACTCTGGTTTAAATTCGGATCAGCTTTCCAGATTAGATTTTGAGACCACATTTGGAGGCCCAAATGAACTCGGATTTTGACCCATAATACCTTTTTGGAAAGCTTGAGATGTCCTCTACAACTTTACTAAAAACCACATTAACTTTTAGAACTCTTTCCATGTCAAAAACCTGCATGAAATTTAAAACATTAATATTATGTTTGCTCAAATTTTTTGATTTCAAACATAATTCATCAATAATTTTCCACCACTATCTTATACATAAAAAATCATCCCAAATGAATACCATAAGACATAAAACATGTTAAATAGACTAAATGTAAGGAGAATAAATATATAAAATTATGAGTCTATCAAATTCCCCCAGACTTAGCTTTTGCACGGCCTCGGACAAACTAAATACTAAGCAAACTTTTCTCACTTTCATTTTAATAGTATTAAAAAACATGCACACCATGAGTCGTAAACTAGTTCAAACAATTAAAAGACTACATATGTCTTAGTCAAAGATCACTTAGTAAAAATAAACAAAAATTAATATAACAGTCTTATTAAAAAATAAACATGTTAATGTTTAGTATATTTTCTCATGGGATTCTCTCTACTCACTCAAAAATTCAAGATTTAACTCTTTCACTCAAGATTTTACTATGAGATACACTACCATAGGCTTGTTTATTCACCAAAATCTCTATTATTTAGAAAACATGCATACATGAATCAAAAGGTTTTTATCAAGGTTGTAATGGAGCTAGGGTTCAAAGTAAGGATAAGAAAAAGGTACTGATCCAAGAAACCAATAGAACATTAAGACACAAATTAAGTAATCAAAATGACAAGGGCTCATAAATAAAGCTCTTTAACAAAACATCCCAAACTTTAATTTTTCATTCTCTTTCATTCTTTTTTTTTTCTTTTTATCCCTTTTTTTTTTAAATACATAACATCAAACATAACAGGGACCATTTACTCCCATGACATCCCACTTCTTGAGATACAACCATCATATTTAACAATAGCACCCCCACACTTATTTATTACATACTTCTCTCTCAAAACTCATTAGATAATTTTCAATGCTCTACTAGCTCAAAAGTTAGTAAATCATGAGAAAAACAAATAGTTCAAAGCTCATAGTTTAGGGTTCAATGAAGAATAGAGTTTAAAAGCTCAAAGTGGATCCACTAAAGGTAAATAATATATAAGGTTGGTCATTTAAGCTAAGTGGTTGTAAAATCCTATTTGTCTTTATCATTTTCATGCATGCACATATCAATTTAATCTTGAAATGGTTCAAAGCAATTTCTAGAGATACAAAAACATAGCAGAATATCATTCTTCAAAGAAAATAAAGACTAACATAGATGTCTCAGTCTAGTTTGGCTCAAAAGCTCCCTTGGTTGGATTCCATCTACTAAACCAGCATGCTTAACCTCTAAATGCAACTATCAATGTTATTCAAAGCTCATATACCGAGTTATTTCAACTAATTCATACATGTATCTTTTCATACTTGAATAGTCCCAACCCATGACATACATACTCTTATAGTCTATTGAAATAAAAATTTTAAAAAATTCAGCTTTTGAAAATTTTTTTTTGCTCTTTGGAAAATATGCATCCAACTCTCAAAAAATACAAAAGCATAACACATCATACAAAAATTAAAAACAAAACTAAAACCTAAAAAAATAATACAAAAGAGAAATCCTAATTCCTTTCCCTACACTTAAATTCGACATTGTTCTCAATGGAAGTTAAAAATGCAAAAGAAAGATGTAAAGGAAAATAATTAAAAGTGATAAGAAAAACAAATATGATTTCTTGGGTTGCCTCCTAAGCAGCGCTTGTGTTTAACGTCAGCAATCCGACTCAACACTCCTAAATCAGAATAAATGGGATCTCGTAGTTGCACTTCATCCATAGTGTGTTCCTGAAAGCCTTCATAAAACGACCGTTTGAGTTTATGCCCATTAACCTTGGACACCTTGTTAGTTCCTAAACTTCGAACTTCAACTACACTATAAGGAAATACATTAATAACTTTAAAGGGTCCAATCCAACAAGAACGTAATTTATCAGGTATCAATTTAAGTATCGAATTATAAAGCAAGACTTTCTATCCAACCATAAATTACTTTCTAGCAATCCTCTTGTCATGAATGCCTTGGTCTTATCCTTGTATATTCTTGAGTTCTCGTATGACTCAAGTCGTATCTCTTCTAACTCTTGCAACTGCAGCTTCCTTTGCATACCAGCGTCATCTATCTCCATGTTGCAACTCTAGACTGCCCAATAAGCCTTGTGCTCTAATTTTATAAGAATGTGACATGACTTACTAAAAACTAACCGATAAAGGGGACATCCCAATAGGCGTCTTGTATGTTGTTCAGTAAGCCCATAATGCGTCATCAAGTTGAAAGCTCTAATCATTTTTGTTTGGTTTCACAGTCTTCTCCAAGATGGATTTAACTTCTTTATTGGATACTTTGGCTTGTCCATTTGTCTAAGGGTGGTAGGGTGTAGATGTTTTATGAAAAAAACCATACTTTCTTAGCAACACGTCTAGTAGCCTATTGCAGAAATGAGTTCCTTGATCACTAATTGGAACTCTTGGTATCCCAAACCTGCTAAAAATGTTAGATCTAATAAAACCTATAACAACTTTGGAATCATTGGTTTTGGTGGCAATTGCTTCTACCCATTTCGAAACATAATCCACTGCAAGCAATATGTGCACATAACCAAAAGAAGCAGGAAATGGACCTATAAAATCAATACCCCATACATCGAACAGTTTACATTTTATAGCATTTCATTTCAACCGGTTAAATTTCTTGTCCTTTGACATGGTCCATACGTCCTACAACGGATATATGCATCACAAAATATTGTAGACCAATAAAAACCACTATCTAGTACTTTCTGGGCTGTTCGCTTAGGTCAGAAATGACATCCACAATCATAAGCATGACAAAAAATAAGGACAGACTGAATTTTAGCATCTGGCACACATCTCCTAATAATTTGATCTGAATAATATCTCCACAAGTATGGGTCATCCCATACATAGTATGTTGCCTTGCTTTTAAGTTTGTCCTTTTTGGCTCTACTTAATTCAGCAGGTAATATCCTACCAACTAACTCAAGTGATCTGCTACTAGGTTTTTAGCTCCTTTCTTGTCTTTAATCTCAAGATCAAATTCTTGTAATAGAAGAATCCACCTGATCAGTCTAGACTTCAACTCCTTCTTTGCTAGTAGATAATTCAAAGCTGCATGGTTAGAAAACACAATCACTTTAGATCCAAGTAAGTAAGACCAAAATTTATCTAATACAAACATTATAGCCAAAAGCTCTTTTCAGTTGGAGAATAATTGTACTGAGCTGCATTGAGTGTCTAGGATGCGTAATATATAACATGAGCTTGCTTGCCAACACGTTATCCTAAGACTGCACCAACCGCATTATTCCTTACATCATGCATTATTTCGAATGGTGAATCCAATCAGGGGTTTGGATTATAGGATCTGTAGTCAAGATGGATTTCAATTTATCAAAAGCATCCTTGCATTCTTGGTCAAACTCAATGGACACCTCTTTTTGCAATAATCTGGACAATGGTAGGGCAATCTTCGAGAAGTCTTTAATGAACTTGTGATTAAAAACTGCATGGCCAAGAAATGAATGCACTTCCCACATACTTATGGGGTATGGTAAGTTCACAATTAAATTAATTTTTTCCTTATTAACCTCAATACCCTTTCATGAAATCACATGTCTTAAGCTATACCTCTTTTTACCATGAAATGACAATTTTCAAAATTCAGCACAACGTTAGTCTCAATGCAATGTTCAAGCACACGAGAAAGATTATCTAAACAAGTATCAAATAAATCACCATACACTAAAAAATCATCCATGAACACTTCAATGCAATTTCTAGAAGGCCTGAGAATGCTCATCATGTATGTTTAAAATGTACTGGAGCATTACAAAGCCCAAATGGCATTCTCTGAAAGGCAAAAGTCTCAAATGGGCATGTGAATGTGCTTTTTTATTGTTCCTCAGATGCAATTATAATATGATTATACCCTGAATACCCATCGAGAAAACAGTAAAAAGACTTACTTGATAATCGCTCAAGTAACTGATCAGTAAATTGTAGAGGAAAATGATCTTTCCTTGTCATTGCATTTAGCTTGTCGTAATCTATCTATATCCTGCAGCTACTTACTATCCATGTTGGAATGAATTCGTTGTCTTGGTTCTTAACCACAGTCACTCCAGACCTTTTCGGCACCACTTGGATTGGAGTCAGCCAATTGCTGTCCGAAATTAGGTAAATAATTCCTGCATCTAATAACTTTAGAATCTCTTTCATTACTACTTCCATCATCTGAGGGTTTAGTCTCTGTTGAGCTTCTTGGCTCGATTTAACACCATCTTCCAATAGGATTTGGTGTATGCACATTGCTGGACTTATTTCCTTAATGTCAGCTATCGTCCAATCAATTGCTATTCTGTTGTCCCATAACACTCTCAAAAGCCTCTCTTCTTCCACACGTTTCAAATTCTTTGCAACGATGACTTGTAATAACTCATCATCTCCTAGGTAAGCATACTTAAGGTGGTCAGGAAGAGGTTTCAGTTCCAAGACTGGTGCCTGCACAACAGAAGGTAACAACTTCTCATGAGATAGTAGTAAGTCCAATTTGTTGACACCCTGTCCAGTTAGTGCAGTCAGTGTTGTCATTGTTGGCAACCCAAGCAGATAAAGTGATATGGAGGAGAGAGAGTATCTGTAGGACTCTCCGTCAGTAAAGCAGCCAAAGAGAATGAAGCTTAATTGATGAAAAAGTCCAACTAAAGTGGAGAGAAAGAAGAGAGAGAAAATGGAAGAGAGAGAAAATGGAAGAGAGAGAAAGAGGAGAGAGAATGGGTGGGGACCAGGTGGGTCCCACTTTGGGTGGCCAGGCCAGCATGGCAGCCAGCCTTGGCCAGCAGGGCCGATGCCCATGGCGACAGGCCAGCAGGCCACGCACAGCAGGGCCACGCACAGCAGGGCCACGCAGCAGCAGCCCCGCACGCAAGGCCATGCCGCGCGCGCGCAGCAAGCCAGTGCCGTGCGCAAGGCATGCCGCGCGCAAGGCTTGCTCGGCAGCACCGCGCAGCAGAGCCCGCACGAGCGTAGCAAGCCAGCGCCGCGCGGCACACAAAGAGCCAGCGGCGCGCGCGCGCAAAGCCGGCCGCTGCGCTCATGCGCTGGGCAAAGGCATGCACGCAGCCTGTTCGACGAAATGCCGCAATGAAGGAAAATGTCCGAACCTTACTGGAAAAAAATCGACTTACAGGGCATTACCACACATTCACAGGGGTATTTTGGTCATTTTGAAAAGAGCATATTCCGTATGGGTGGCTTGGATCAAGCCACGACAGTGAGATTCCAAATGGAGGGCTGTCAAAAATGCGGGATCTGGTATAGCGTCAAATTCGCGCAAAGATTCCATCGCGAGCCTTCTGAGTGGCTGGAAGCAAGATTAAATGGTGGTTTGCATCGCACGGGAGTGGATCCCTGATTTGGTGGAGCACGCACATGGTGCACATGCGCAAAAGATGCGCATCCGATGGATCTCGTAGACTCCAATCGCGCCTGACGCGATGAGGCCGATCGGAGGGTCTAGAGGAGATCCCGCCCTTTGCGCTTTGATCCAACGGGCTGAAGACAAAGATACCTTCTCCGCCAATCAACGGACGACAACGATGTACGTTGCGTCAGATGTGGAGTTGCAATGGTGTGTCACGGCGCACCGAATCATGATCGGAGATTCCATTTGGAATAATCTCACTGGCCGAACGTGTTTTGGCCATATCTTGGCCGTCCGAGCTCCGATTGAGGCGATTCAAAAACTCACGGCTTTCTCTCTCCGAGTAGAACCTGTTAGATTGAAAAAAATCAAGGTTTTGGTGAAAATATCTGCTGGTTTTGGGGGAAATGGTGCTTTGGAGCTTTCTTTGAAGAACAAATCACTCTTCACCTTCTTCCTTCTGATACACATGGGTATTTGAGCAGTTTGAAGTGAAGTGTGAGTATGAGTGATAGTTTGATGTGATTGATGGTGTGCGAGATGCGTTAGAAGAATGCCGAAGGTCCATTCCATTGACGAAGCGTATCTATCACTATTGGAGAGCTTGGAACATCCATTTGGTGAGAACTAATCCTACTGTGATCACGCCGGGAAGGTAATCACGCACACAAATCCACTTATTGTATCAGAGATATATGGGAAGGGTTTGTAATGATTTATGATATCCATTTTGTATAACCTGTCAAGTGGGTGCTTGATTGGAGTTGGGGTAGGTGCCTCGAGCACAGTTGTAGCTGTGAATGCAGTTGATGTTGTAGCATCGGGGTTGTAGGTGCAACCATAGCATTTCTGTTGTGTATCGGGTATATACGAAACCCTGGTTAGGGTATTGCCCTGTGGAGTAGCCATCACAATGTGTGATTGGTGAACCACGTTATATTGTGTGTCCCATGCGTGTGATTGTGATTGTGGAACAGAAGTCCGGTGTCTTTGCAGTGCCGGTGTACACACTTGGCGGACCAAGTCCCCGGTATGGATACCGTGGGTGGGTGGTTGGTGTGTGCACGAAATGTGTTTGAAAGATTGTCCGTGAGAAGGTCTCAAGAAATCAGCTCAAGGCAAAGATAGCACAGTTTGATCAACAGCTCTTAGCAGCAGTGTTCATAGCATCAGGGCAAATTATTTAGTGGAAAAAGTTTTTAGTGGCCACTGATTTACCCCCCCCCCCTCTCAGTGTCAACCTAGGACTAACAAGTGGTATCAGAGCTGAGTTCCCAAGGGAAGAAGACTGACAGCTTCGGGTACAGATAAGATTGAGACTGAGATATGGCTACACATGAAGAACATCATGGGCACAAAGAGAATTCCAATGTTTGATGGCTCCAACTATAGCATATGGAAAGTCGGGATGGAGGCTTACCCGATTGCACAAGGATATGGGGTATGGCTGGCAGTGAAAAATGGGTACAGGCACACAACTGAAGATATCAGTGATGCTGTTGAGATGAAGAAGAGAGAAAATGAAGCTAAGGCTGTCACAACACTTCTAGTCGCACTTTTAAGTAATGAACTTACTAGAGTGATCAGTTGTCCAACATCAAAGGAGATATGGGACAAGCTACAGAGTGTACATGAAGGAGACAGTAAAATCAAGGAGGCTAAATTGCAGATACTCGAGATCTCAATTTGAAAGTCCGAGAATGAGTGAAGGTGAGACAATTGAGTTTTACCCGAACGAGGTAAACAAGATCACCAATGCAATCAGAGCATTGGGTGAAGAGTTGAAGGAGATTCATGTGGTTAAGAAGGTGTTGAGGACACTTGCAAAATTATATAATGCCAAGGTGTCAGCCCTTGAAGAAATTGCCACCTTGGATACATTGACCATAGATGAACTGCATGGTATCTTGACCACCTATGAGATGAGAATGCATGAGCCAGTGCCAGTTGAGAAGGAAGCCGCTTTTGAAGCCTTTAAAAAATTAAAAATGAAGGAGCCAGTGGAAAGCTCAAAAGCTGATGCAGAGGAGGACACATATGATTCAGATGATGAGCTCATAGCTTATCTGGCTAACAAACTCAAAAGGAGATCTGAGAAGTTCAAAAACAAGTCTTCAATGAGATGTTTCAACTGTGGTGGCTTAGGACACTTTGCCTCTAAGTGCCAGAAAAAGGGTAGAGTGTATGACTCTGATGAAGAAGAGTCCAAAGGAAGCCAAGAAAAGAAAGGAAAGAAGAAATTCATTCCAAGAAAGAGAAGTTATCTGTCAAAGCATGATGACCACTCTGATGAGTCTAAAGATGAAGATATGATGATATTCTCTTTATGGCAAGACTGGAAGAGACTCCTACAGGGAGTGATACAACAAAAAGGAAAGGTGATAGTGTCAAGAAAAGAATTGAAGATGATGACAATCCAGACCTTGAAGCAGAGTTGCTTTCTGCACTTACTGAGCTCAGGTCAGAAAGAAGAAAAATAAAAACTTGAATGAGCAACTCAACCAAGCAAAGGAGATAAATGCTGAAATTATGGAAACTCTCAGGAAAGCAAAAATAATTGCTGATGAGTTTGACAATGATCTTACACAAAAGACTTTTGAGTGTAAGAAGCTTGAGGAAGTAATTGTAAGACTTATGGCAGATCTGGCCAAGTCTATAAAAACAAAAACTTATGCTGAAGCTACTACGAAAGTCCCTCATGTAACCATTCTAAAGTCAAAAGATAAGAATGTTAGGTTACAGGAAGATGAAGAAAGCAGCAGTTCTGAAGATGAAGACAAGGAGGAAGACAACATCTTGATGAGATTCTGAGTTACCAGAGATCCTCTCATATTAAATCTGGACTTGGATATACTGAGCAGCTATCTGAGCAGATGAAAGAAAAGGGGTCTGCAAGTAATCCCATTATGTTTGTGAAAGAAAAGCAGAAGGAGCCACCAGCTATGAGAGCTACTAAAGGCATGAATGATGAAGAGAGCTTCAAGACAGTCAGGCAAGGCAGTCAGAGAAAACAAAGTCAGTTTCAGAGGAATGGTCAGTTTCAGAGAAACAGGCAGGTACAGGGAGTCAGATTCAGAGGATACTGTTATGGCTGTAATGCCTATGGACATCTCGTGGCAGAATGTAGAAGACAACAAAGACCTCCAGTGTTCATTGACAGAAATAGATTTGCTCATCTTGCTGATGAGAGAGTAATATGCTATAGATGTGAGAGACTTGGGCATATAGCCAGAAACTGCAAGACAATCCTTCCATCTCAAAGGCAAGCTAAGAGGAAGAAAAGAGAAGATCCTCCAAGAAAACCAATTCAGAGAGAAGAAGAAAATGAAATGGTGAGAAATACAAGAAAGCCAATTACAGTGAAAGATAAGGCTACATGGGTGGAAAAACCACAGAAGAAAGGGAACAATTCCTTGTTGGTGCAAGCAGCACTTAAAGCAAACAAAGGAAAACAATCTCCATGGATTCTTGATAGTGGATGCTCAACACATATAACTGGCAACAAAGAAAAATTCACAAGCCTTGATGCTGCAGAAGGAGGAACTGTGAAGTTTGGAAACAATGAAGGTGCCAGAGTTGAAGGAAGAGGTTCAGTGAACTTCAACAATGGGAAGATAAAGTCCCACAATGTTTTGTACGTTAATGGGTTGAAACATAATCTACTCAGTGTGAGTCAGATATGTGATCAAGGATATGAGATCACTTTCAACAATGAAGGTTTTGTTGTTCACAGGGTTGGAACAGGAAAGGCGTGGGCTCTGGTGAAAGAACAGTTAGAAATCTGTATGTGTTGACAGATGCCATCAACAAGTGCATGATAACTCAAGAAGATGAAAATTGGTTGTGGCATAGAAGAATGGGACACATTCATTTCGAAAATCTAACTAAAATTAGCAAGGAGCAAGCAGTGAGAGATCTTCCCATCATAAAGACTCCAGAGAGTCATATATGTGGTTAATGTCAGAAGGACAAGCAGGCAAGAGCTACTTATAAATCAAAGGAGTACCATTCAAGTAAACCACTTGACTTGATACACACAGACTTGTGTGGACCAATGAGAACACAGGC
Source organism: Protea cynaroides (assembly GCA_028583415.1). Taxonomy (NCBI): domain Eukaryota; kingdom Viridiplantae; phylum Streptophyta; class Magnoliopsida; order Proteales; family Proteaceae; genus Protea; species Protea cynaroides. The sequence goes on along the minus strand of CM053266.1, from coordinate 76,764,736 downwards.
CATAGGAGGTGAGAGATACTTCATCCTATTTATAGATGAGTATTCTAGAATGACCTGGGTGATGTTTCTGAAGGACAAAACTGAAGCTCTTGACAAGTTCAAAGCATTCAAGAAGAGAGTTGAAAATGAGACAGGAAACACAATCAAGTGTTTAAGGTCTGATCAAGGCAAAGAATTTACATGGAGTGAATTCTCAAACTTCTACAGTGAAAGTGGGATTAGAATTCAACACTCAGCTGCTAGAACACCTCGACGAAATGGAGTGGTTGAAAGGAAGAACGAACGGGGCAAGAAATGGCTAGAACTATGATGGCAGAGAATAACACAGCAAAGCATTTTTGGAGAGAAGGTATCTATACTGCAGTGCATATCACTAATAGATGTCTTCTAAGGCCTCATGAGAACAAAACACCTTATGAATTGTGGTTTGGGAGGAAAGCTACAGTGAAGTATCTCAGGGTTTTTGGTTCTAAGTGCTACATCAAGCGAAAGGAAGAAAATCTTGGCAAAGATGACAGAGCTGATGAAGGCATATTCCTTGGGTACTCCTTCAAAAGTAAGGCATACAAGTGCTACAACAAGAGACTAAGAAGAATTGTTGAGAGCTCAGATGTGAAGATTGATGAGAATGTAGGGAATCAAAAGGGGACTGAACCAAAAGGGTCCATTCTTGAAGAACTTGATGAAGATGACACTCTATCGCTTGACAAAGGGGAACAAGATGAAGAAGAATCGAAGTGCAAGAGATTCATACTGAAGTGCGAGAGAGATGGCAGACCAAAAGATAACAAATGGTTGAGAATTCACCCTAATCATCAAGTGATAGGAGATCCAGATGCAGGCATTGAAACCAAAAGGATGAAAGCTACCACTTATTCATTATTGTCTAAGATAGAGCCTAAAACTGTGCATGAAGCTAGCAATGATGAATCTTGGTTGAAAGCTATGAATGATGAGCTTGACCAAATTGAAAAGAACAACACTTGGGAGCTAGTTCATAGACCAGCAGACAAGAATGTGATTGGCACAAAGTGGGTTTTCAGGAACAAATTAAATGAAGAAGGCCAGGTTGTGAGAAACAAGGCCAGACTTGTATGCAAAGGATATGCTCAAGTAGAAGGAATTGATTTTGATGAGACTTTTGCACCTGTGGCAAGGTTGGAGTTTATCAGAATGTTCTTAGCATTAGCTGTGCACAGAAGATTCAAGGTTTATCAAATGGATGTGAAATCTGCATTCTTGAATGGCAATTTAGAAGAGGAAGTGTACACTGAGCAACCTTGAAGGGTTCCAACTCAGCAATGATGAAGATATGGTATGCAAGTTGAAGAAGGCTCTATATGGGTTGAAGCAAGCTCCAAGAGCGTGGTATGAAAGGCTTGATACATATCTGCATAAGTTGGGTCTACGAAGAGGAGTTGTGGACATCAACCTATATGTCATGACAGAAGACAGCAGTCAACTGGTAGTTGTGGTCTATTTGGATGACATCATCTTTGGGGGGCACTGTGAGGAGCTTTGCAAGCAGTTTGCTGAGAGGATGAGAACAGAGTTTGAGATGTCCTACTTTCTGGGGCTGCAAATTCATCAAAGAGAAAATGGCATCTTCATCTCTCAAATGAAGTATACCAAGGAGATGTTGAAGAAATTTGTGATGGAGGACTGTAAACCAGTGGGGACACCAATGACAGTGAATATCAAGTTGAGTTCAGAAGATGATTCTCCAACAGTTGATCAGACATTGTATAGGTCAATGATTGGTAGTTTACTATATTTGACAGCTTCAAGACCTGATATTCTGCAAGCAGTATGCCTAGTTGCCAGATTTCAAGCATGTCCAAAGGAGACTCATCTGATGGCAGTGAAGAGAATACTCAGATATCTGAAAGGCACAACAGACTATGGTTTGTGGTATCCAAAGATTGGAAGTTTCACTTTGACGGCATTTTCGGATCGCGGACCGGGCTGGTAGCATTGATGACGAAAGAGCACTAATGGTGGTGCATTCTTTTTTGGGGTCTCCTTATCTACAGCAGAGGCAGAGTACATTGCAGCAGCAACTACATGCACTCAGGTAATCTGGATGAAAAGGCAGATGTCAGATTTCATTGTTATCTGTGAAGAACCAGTGGTCATCAAATGTGATAACATGAGTGCCATCAACATATCCAAGAATCCTGTGCAACACTCAAGGACCAAGCATATTGACATCAGATATTACTTACCCAAAAAAAAAAAAGACATCAGATATCATTATTTGAAGGAGAAAGTGCTTGAAGGGGAAGTGAGATTGGACTTTGTTCCTACAACAGATCAAGTGGCAGACATCTTCACCAAGGCTCTTCCAAAAGACTCTTTTGAGAAACTCAGAGCTCAGCTAGGAGTAGTGACTTTGAGCACATTGTAGATGGAAGATATGTAGGGGGAGTTGCTGACTACATAGCATCACCTTTCATCTGTAGGATTGGAAAGATGCGGTGGACACTCCTACAGGTGAGGCTATGTAGGGGGAGTTGATATGAAGGGGGAGCTCATTCAGCCTTTGGTACTTGTTGTCAAAGGGGGAGAAGATAGCATGGATGGGGAGTTTTGAGTTTTGTTGCCAACAATTCCAAAGGGGGAGATTGTTGATACCCTGTCCGTCGGTCACGGTCGGTGTTGTCATTGTTGGCAACCCAAGCAGAGAAAGTGATATGGAGGAGAGAGAGTATCTGTAGGACTCTCTGTCAGTCAAGCAGCCAAAGAGAATGAAGCTTAATTGATGAAAAAGTCCAACTGAAGTGGAGAGAAAGAAGAGAGAGAAAATGGAAGAGAGAGAAAATAGAAGAGAGAGAAAGAGGAGAGAGAATGGGTGGGGACCAGGTGGGTCCCACTTTGGGTGGCCAGGCCAGCATGGCAGCCAGCCTTGGCCAGCAGGGCCGATGCCCATGGCAACAGGCCAGCAGGCCACGCACAGCAGGGCCACGCACAGCAGGGCCACGCAGCAGCAGCCCCGCGCGCAAGGCCATGCCGTGCGCAGCAAGCCAGCGCCGCGCGCAAGGCATGCCGCGCGCAAGGCTTGCTCGGCAGCACCGCGCAGCAGAGCCCGCACGCGCGCGCAAGCAGCGCGCCACGCGCACGCGAGCAAGCGGCGCCGCGGCGCATGCGGCAAGCCGCCGCTGCGCGCGCATGCGCTGGGCAGAGGCATGCACGCAGCCTGTTCGATGAAATGCCGCAATGAAGGAAAATGTCCGAACCTTACTAGAAAAAAACCGACTTACAGGGCATTACCACACATTCACAGGGGTATTTTGGTCATTTTGAAAAGAGCATATTCCGTATGGGTGGCTTGGATCAAGCCACGACAGCGAGATTCCAAATGGAGGGTCAAAAAAATGCGGGATCTGGGTATAGCGTCGATTCGCGCAAAGATTCCATCGCGAGCCTTCGAGTGGCTGGAAGCAAGATTAAATGGTGGTTTGCGCGCGCACGGGAGTGGATCCCCTGATTCGGTGGAGCACGCACATGGTGCACATGCGCAAAAGATGCGCATCCGATGGATCTCGTAGACTCCGATCGCGCCTGACGCGATGAGGCCGATCGGAGGGTCTAGAGGAGATCCCGCCCTTTGCGCTTTGATCCAACGGGCTGAAGACAAAGATACCTTCTCCGCCAATCAACGGACGACAACGATGTACGTTGCGTCAGATGCGGCGTCGCTATGGTGTGTCGCGGCGCACCGAATCATGATCGGAGATTCCATTTGGAATAATCTCACTGGCCGAACTTCTTTTGGCCATATCTTGGCCGTCCGAGCTCCGATTGAGGCGATTCAAAAACTCACGGCTTTCTCTCTCCGAGTAGAACCTGTTAGAACGAAAAAATCAAGGTTTTGGTGAAAATAGCTGCTGGTTTTGGGGGAAATGGTGCTTTGGAGCTTTCTTTGAAGAACAAATCACTCTTCACCTTCTTCCTTCTGATACACATGGGTATTTGAGCAGTTTGAAGTGAAGTGTGAGTATGAGTGACAGTTTGATGTGATTGATGGTGTGCGAGATGCGTTAGAAGAATGCCGAAGGTCCATTCCATTGACGAAGCGTATCTATCACTATTGGAGAGCTTGGAACATCCATTTGGTGAGAACTAATCCTACTGTGATCACGCCGGGAAGGTAATCACGCACACAAATCCTACTTATTGTATCAGAGATATATGGGAAGGGTTTGTAATGATTTATGATATCCATTTTGTATAACCTGTCAAGTGGGTGCTTGATTGTAGTTGGGGTAGGTGCCTCGAGCACAGTTGTAGCTGTGAATGCGGTTGATGTTGTAGCATCGGGGTTGTAGGTGCAACAGTAGCATTTCTGTTGTGTATCGGGTATATACGAAACCCTGGTTAGGGTATTGCCCCGTGGAGTAGCCATCACAATGTATGATTGGTGAACCACGTTATATTGTGTGTCCCATGCGTGTGATTGTGATTGTGGAATAGAAGTCCGTGTGTCTTTGCAGTGCGGGTGTACACACTTGGCAGACCAAGCCCCTGGTATGGATACCTGTGGGTGGGTGGTTGGTGTGTGCACGAAATATGTTTGAAAGATTGTCTGTGAGAAGGTCTCAAGAAATCAGCTCAAGGCAGCATAGCACAGTTTGATCAATAGCTCTTAGCAGCAGTGTTCATAGTATCAGGGCAAATTGTTTAGTGGAAAAAGTTTTTAGTGGCCACTGATTCACCCCCCCCCCTCTCAGTGTCAACCTGGGACTAACACAATTTCTTAACTTCATACTCTTTAGTGACTGGAGGCAATGACTATAATGTCATAATCATGTCTTCAATCTCAGAACTTAACTGCATTGTTGTGTCAGTCTTCCTTAATCCTTGAATAAGTACCATGTCCAGCTCATCCTCATGGCTCAATTCAAAAACCTCATGTGGAAACATATCAACCACATCAATAGAAAACACAAATTGAACATCAGTATTAGGATACCTTATATCTTCAAATATGTTGAATTTGACAATCTCTCTATCGAACTCTTTGGTAAGGGTACCGTCATGGACATCAATCTTTATTTTAGCTGTTTTGAGGAAAGGTCTTCCTAACAGTTTGGGGAATTACTCTCTTCCATATTCAAAATATAAAAATTAATAGAAAAAATTAATTCATTCACCTGTACCAAAACACCCTCAACTACTCCTACAGGGTATAAGTTAGAACGGTCAATTAATTGGATAATTACACTCGTTTTGTTCAAATGATCCAAATTTAAAGATGCATAAATTGAATATGACATGACATTTATGAATGTACCTAAGTCTAACATGGCACGTTCAAACTTAGTATTACCAATCACACATAGAATTGTAAACGTACCTTGATCCTTGCATTTTGGGGGTAACTTATGCTAAATAATTGCTGACACGTTCTCTCCTACACTGATTTTTTCATCACCCCTCAACTTCCTCTTTGAAGTGCATAACTCTTTGAGAAATTTTGCATATCTTGGGACTTGCTTAATGGCCTTAAGTAGAGGTATGTTTATTTCTACCTTTCGAAAAGTTTCAAGAATCTCTTTCTCTTGTTCTTTCTCGTTCGATTTGGACAATCAACTAGGAAAAAGAAGAAGAACAGAGTTAGTAAAAGTATGCACAACTGATGGGGGATGATACCTTGGTTAAAGTTGCATCATCACTGTTGGCTTTTATTTCTTTTTTAACTATCTTGGCCAAATCTATGAATTTAACAATGGAGGGCTCATGTTCTCTTCCATTCTGTAATGTAATGGTGCTTGCATTTTTACATGGATTTATGATGGTTTGAGATGGAAATTTCCCAAATCCTTGAGCCTCAAGTTTGCTTAATGAAGTTGCAAGTTGACCAATTTACTTCTCTATATTCTGAATGCTATTTCTTGTCTCATGTTGAAACTACTATGTATTACTAGCCAATGCCTTAACAAACTCATCAAGTGACATACTCTAATTTGCTTATTGCTTAGGTTGGAATAGGGGTTAGTAACAGTTCGATGCTTGTTGATTTTCATAACCCAGATTTGGTGATCTCTCCATCTAGGTTTATATGAGTTTGAGTATGGATCATACTTTTGCTGAGGTTGCCCTTGAAATCCTCCCATGACCTTCCCTTGTTGGATGGTGTATCTTCTTGTAGGGTGAGACACATATCTGTAGCATGATTGGTGGCTGAGAAAATGCCACATGCCTTAACTATATGCAAATTGTCTACAACCATTTGTCTCACCAAAGAAGTTAGATTAAAAATTTGACATTCAAGGTTTGATGTACTTACCTCATTAACCCTTTTAGTTGCTTACTCCTTCCTTGTCCCGAACTGCTGTGAATTTATTGCTATATTAGAAATTAACCTCTTTTGTAGCTTTTAGAGTTTTGTCAACTAAAGCTCCTCCATTAGCACACCATACTCCTCTCCATTGGTAGCAGCCCTCCATAAAAATATTGAATTAAAAGCTAGTCAGTAATTTGGTGGTGTGGACAGCTTGCGCAAAACTTCTTGAAGTGCTCCTAATACTTATATAGTGTCTCTTCATTAGGTTGCCGAATACCACATATCTCCTTCCTTATATTTGCTGCCATGGATTGAGGGAAATGCTTTTCTAAAAATTGACATTTCATCTCATTCCATGGGTTGATTGTACCGGAGGGAAGGTAGTACAACCAATCTTTAGCATATTTATATAAAGAGAATGGTTCGCAGCTAGATCTGTGCCTCTAAAATACCTTATGGCTTCATGCTAGAATATACCATGTGAAATTCCTTTAAATATTTGTGAGGATCTTTTCTTGCAAGACTACAAAATTTGGGAAGCAGATGTATTAGTCCTGATTTCAATTCAAACGCAATTTTTAGATTTGAGAACTCAATACACAAGGGTTATTGGTTTAAATCAGGAGCGCCAACTCCCTCAAAGTTCTATTGTCAGTCATGGCTTCCTCCACTATTAGCTCACTAAAAGCTATATCAGAAATAATTGCTTCTTTCGATGTTGAAACCTGTTCTACCATAATTTGCTTAGCTTCTTTCATTAGTCGGTGCAAAGTTCTTTCAGGTTTTGGATCAAATATCAATTCACTAGAGTTGCAAGATCGAGTCATTAACCAAGATACCCATACAATGGATAAAAAACATAACAAAAAAAAATCTAATTAAAAAAAGATTTTTTTTCTTTTATCCGTATCCCTAGAAACAAACTTCTTAGATCGCTCCTATGTCCTCTGAAAACTCATGCGCGATCAACACCTGTCGAAAAGAATACAGACACCTAAAACAAATAAAAACTGCACAACCAGGGTAAGAACACAAGTGACTAAACTAATTGAAATTAAATGGAATGAAAACAATCACAATCTACTTAAAACTAGTCCTCGACAATGGTGCCAAATTTTGATGCATGCCGAGTGCAAACAAAAATAAATTACTCTACTTACAATCTAGACTTCCACTAATGGTGTGCATCGCCCTTCAGCATAAATGTGGCACATAGCACTTTTTCCTCTTCATTAACAGTCATCATCATGAAGTTCTTTTCCATCTCGTCGATCCAGTGAGCTGGCCACAAAGGATCCGCTGGCTTGCCATTATACTCCTTAGGCTTCATCTTCTATAAATGCTCGATCAGTCGAGAATGGTCCAACTGATACTGAACATATGCTCCATATATAGGTGGTTGATACTGGTAATTGCCTTGGTTGTATATGCTTTGAGCTACTTCAAGATTTTGTACTTGAGCTTGTACAAATGGCGTTTGAGGTGCTTGAGGTACCGTGTTATTCATAGTTGATGCTTGGGGCACAGTGTTGCTACCCCCTGGTACGGTACTAGCTTGTCTTGCCGATAAAGGTGTAGTATGTGCCGCTGGGAAAGCCATTCCCATAGTAGCTTGCATATTGGCTTGCACTTGCTATATTTGGTACAGCTGTTGCGCTAGGTTCATCACCGTAGTAGCCAAATCTATAGGTGGGGCTGGTAAGTTTGTAGGGTTAGCCTAGTCATTGGCTCCAGGCGGTACCACATTCTGATTCTCCTATCCTTCATGGTTTTCATGGTTATTTTCCTCTACAAGGGGTGGTGGTGGAACTGGGTTATGTCCTCGCCTGGTTATTCTTCGCCCAGTCATTTCCTATTTTCGGTGGTGGTAGTGTCTGAAAGTTAGAGAACATGTAAGGCAATCATAATAAACATCATTCCCATGTCAAAATCTATTTAATCAATGTAAAATTTCAATTTTCAAAGTCATTTAGTCAAAACACAGTATTTTCCATCATGTGGTCGATGGTGTGGTAACAGTATATGCGACCACACAAAACCCTGTCAGCTCACCGAGAGCCTGTGGTAGATCGTGTGGTTGCACTATATGCGACCACAGGTTGCGACCACACAAACTCTGGCAACTCACCGAGAGCCTGTGGTTGATCGTGTGGTCGCATTTTTGGTCGAATTTTACAACCACACAACCCCAAATCAGTGTTTTTAAATCTGATTTTTGGAGTCATTCTCCATTCTATCTTTTGTTTTCAACTCAACTCGTCTCCACTGAGTTGCTACAGTGTCGACCACTCAAGTTTGGTGATTCTTTCGTGGATCCACAACCTACGTTCCGTTCTTCCAGGTATGATCTCTACTAGTTCTCCTTTTAAAGCTTTCAAAACTAGGTTTTTCTCCATCTATAGGGTTTTCTTCAAATTACTCTTTTTCTGACCGTAAAAATTTAATTTTTATTGGGGGCTTTTGCTATTGGCCACCCAATAGATGAAAGCCCTCAAGAAAATTTGTGTTTCATCGGTTAGTTTATTAGAAACTCAAAATTTTTCATTTTTGACCTAAATTTTGGGGTTTTTCCCAATTGTCAAAATTTCTTCAAATTCGACCTTCTTGGTTTAAATTTCTGATTGTATGAGCCTTGCAGGATGGTTTGGGACCTATGTAAGTCCTCCTTCCCAATTATTTGGGTGAATTATGAGGCTTTTGGCCAAATCACGCCGTTATAATGCCAAAATTTTGAGTTTTTCTCTATATCTAATATCTTGCTTATTAGTCCATTTGATAACATGGCTCGCACCAAAGTCTCCAGAGTTCATGGTCCCCGTCGTTTCCGATCTATTGATGTAGAGGCCCATTATGCCCGGTATGAGCGTAAGAAGGTGGAAGGGGGTCATTGTGTAAACTTGGCCAACTTAGCCTTATTTAATGTGAAGGCCGCCTTTGGTGCTATGGGCTGGCTTCCTGTAATCTTGTATGAGGCTTGCACCCGTCCTGAGTTGGTGAAATAGTTTTACGGTAATATAATTTGAACATCAGATATGTAATTGATTATTTATTTTTATGTCTTGTGGTTTGGAGATAACTGGATTAAATACTTATTTATCATTGTTAGACTCTCAGTTCATTATCTGTAAGACTTTCACTTATTTGTTTATTACCTTTGATTTTTAATGTGGAATGTGTGTGGTTTGATATGGTGGGTACGACCTATGCGAGATCCTGGGTGAACCATTGGTTTATTAGCGGTTCATCACCCCATTCTGGCTAGACCAGAATTGGGGTGTGACATGTAACCCTAATTCTATGATCTTATGGTTTCCATTAGATTTTCTTGAAAGGTCGTAGACTTCTAGTCATGGTAGTGGATTCAATCTACCAACATTATGATTGGAGATCCAAACAAGTCTTAAGCATCTATAGAGATAAATCACTTACCGTTGTTCCTTGCTATGGCGAGTTGGAAACCGACAGTACTCTTCTCTATGGAAACTCCTCTTCTTCTCCAAGCTTTCTCCTCCTTCTCTAACCTTCTTCTTTACTTTTCCTCTCAGCTCTAGGGTCTATGAGTGATTAAAAGAGTGAAAAGAAGTAAACTAATGTTCTCTATATAGAGGGAGAACTTTCATAGAAAGTGGGATTTAATTAAGAAGGAGCCCTACTCAAACTTGGAAACTTTCCTAAACTCAGAGTCTGTATCTGGGCTTAACCGGTCGACTGTCAGTCACTAAATACGAGGACCAGACAATCCAAATTATTTGATCAGACAATCTACAAAGGTAAAATTTTTGGTACCTGGCTATGTGGTCCATCTTCTGGCTGGTTCATCCTGACCCCGTTATGATAGGAAGACTTGTCATGATGTTAGATCGGGTTAGTGGAGTGTGGGTCTGACACCATTTGCCTTGGCTTGTCCGAGGGAGATGGTCTGAAATCTGCCTTAAAGTTGACACAAGTCCTTGGTCCATTGTTGAAGTGTGTCTGACATGATTTGATCTCTTTCCATACTCGTGACTTTCTTGAAACTCAATTGAAATTGGACCTCAAGTGACTCGATTGAGGTCGGTTATACACTTGTTAATGTGCTTGCTTCGGGAGTGATTTGACAAATACTTTCGAGGCTGAAGTGACCGCTTCAGCTCATAATGCTCTGTCAGACGATTGGAACATCTTGACTGATATGTAATGACTGAGGTGGCTGCCTTGGCCAACAATGGTCGGTTATTTTATAAAACTCCACCAAGGTCAGTTGCGTGCCTACTCACGTGATTGCCTCGGGATATTGTTGGTGCTTTGACCGATGCATGTTGACCAACGTGCCCCCTCGGCCAATAATGGTCGGTCTTTTTATAAAACTTTATCGAGGTTAGTCACAGGCCTACTCACGTGACTACCTTGGGATATCGTTGGTGCTTTGATCGATGCATGTTGATAGAGGTGACCGCCTCGATCAACAATGGTTGATCATCTTACAAAACTCTACCGAGGTTGGTCATTGGCCTCCTTACGTGAGTGCCTCGGGATATTTCTGATACTTGACCGAGGTGGCTGCCTTGGCCAATAGTAGTGATCATTTTATAAAACTATACTGAGGTCAGTTATTGGCCTACTCATGTGACTGCCTTGGGATATTGTTGGTGCTTTGACCGATGAGTGTTGATTAAGGTGGCTGCCTCGGCCAACAATGGTCGGTCATCTTATAAAACTCTGCCAAGGTCGGTCATGGGCCTCCTCACGTGACTGCCTCGGGATATTTTTGATACTTGACTGAGGTGGCCGCCTTGGCCAACAATAGTCGGTCATTTTATAAAACTCTACCGAGGCCAGTCACAGGTCTACTCAAGTGACTGCCTTGAGGTGTTCTTGATATTTTGACCAAGGTGCTTTAACAAAGGTGGCCGCCTCGGCCAATAATGGTCGAACAATTCATAAAGCTCTATCGAGGTCAGTTACGGGCCTACTTATGTAACTGCCTCGGGATATTGTTGGTGCTTTGACCGATGTGTGATAACCATGGTGGCCATCTTCTTCCAGCAATGGTCAGTCATTTTGTAAAACTCTATCGAGGCCAGTCACGGGTCTACTTACGTGACTGCCTCAGGATATTTTTGATACTTGACCGAGGTGGCCTCCTGGACTAACAATGGTCGGTCATTTTATAAAACTCTACTGATGTCAGCCATTGGCCTGCTCACATGATTGTCTCAAGATGTTTTGATACTTGACCGAGGTGGCCGCCTCGGCTAACAATGGTCTGTCATTTTATAAAACTCTAACGAAGTCAGTTACGGGCCTACTTATGTGACTGCCTCAAGATGAGTTTGACGCCTTGGTGAATCGTGATTATCCCATGGATTCGGATATGAATTTGGATCTTGGGACATGGTTGTGGATACAACAAGGCAGGACCCGACGTAATAGAAACTCGATAATAAATGCTGAGGATGTTTCAACCCCTCATGTGTCACCACGTGGAGCTTTCATTTATTTTCCCTTAAACTAACTTTCATCCCTATAAATGGAAATCTCCTTCATCATTTTTTTACCATACTATAAGCACCCCATTTTTTCCGTCTCAGCTAAACAAAGTCCTACTGGTGTGTGGACAACAAAGGAAGAAGATATGGCCATGGGTCATGGAATTATAGTCGGATATGGCCATGGGTCATGGAATTAGTCGGATGATATGTACAAGGGGGTTTTCTGAAAATCATATTAAAATCCCACGGGATTTCATGGAAATTATTGTATGTTGGATTGATCGAACTTCAAATCATCATATCTTGATCATTCGACATCTAAAAAAGGTGATTTAAGTGCCAATATTCTTTACTTTCAGTCCTCTTCAAAGTGGATGTGAAGAATCTTGGGCAGAGGCCACCGGTGGGTCCCATATAAGCTTTCATGCAGAACTATCGATAGAACTTCAATCCTTCATATCTTGATCATTCGACGTCAGATTCAGATGATTCAAGCTCCACTATTCTTTATTTTCAGTACTCTTCAAAGTGGATGTGAAAAATCTAGGACAGAGGTTGCTGAAGATTTCATGTAGAGTTATAAGCCAGAATGGCCCATGAAATCAGAGAGAAAAGTAAGTCTATCCGGGCCCAACTCAGACTAGTCCAGACCAATTAGGTTCAACTCGTGCATGGATAATGTGTATATTATATATATCAATATATTATATTATGGATTGCATATATAATATATAGTATTATTATATATATATATATATATATATATATATATATATATATATATATATATATATATATATATATATATATATATATATAGTATATTACAAAAAAAGAGAAAGTGATCACTCGGTGGGATGATTTTGGAAAGGAAAAAATAAATGAAATAGAAAGAAAGCAAGAGGGTTCGATGGATCTGGTTTGAGAGAAAGGAAATAATAAAAATGGAAGGGTCAGTGGATATTGAATTAAGGAAATAATGAGAGAGGAAGAATAGAAGATATGGAGGAAGGAGATCTCTACTCCACGGGGGCCGAGGGAAAGGAAAAATGAGAAAGAAAAAGGAAGATTTGTCCAGAGAAAGAATAAGGAGAATAAGAGAGAAAGATTGGAGATTGAGAGGAAAAACAAGGAAAAAAAAGAAGTGAGAAAAAAAGAGAGAACCAAAGAGAGCGGTGAGAGAGAAGAAGCATGAAGAAGAGGAAAAAGAAAAAAAGAGGTAAGCATTCTTACCTGAGACCGACCATCACTGCTGCTATACCCTTCACCCATGCATCATTCATCGTCAACTCCATGACCACTCACATGTCCAGCCTATGCTCACACCACCGCCCACCAAGCCACCATCTAATCCCACAACTTGCAACATCCAACTGCCATCAGCACCTATTGCTTCATCCCTACCACAATCGATCACATCACCTTCAAACCTACAGTTACCACCGAACATACCACACCCCCAACTCACTTGCCATACACTCCCGTGAAGCCCATCTATTACACGCCTCCATCAAACCCACCTGCTAGCTACCTGAATCACATCCCACATCTCCATCAATCCATTACCACAAACCCAGCAACTCACCTCACTCCACATACACATCACCGAATCCCAACACCCCAATCCATTCTCGAGCCTTGGTTTGATTCCAAGTCAATCCTCTTTGGTATCTCCTTGCACTTTTCAATCCACCAACTAGAGTAAAGCTATTCTGTGTCTGGAGTTGCTTAAAGAGTCTCCATGAAAAGAAATTGACATCTATAGAGATCCATAGGTCATGATATTGCTGTACAATATGGGTTGATGATGTGGACAAAGCTGTTAAAGTTACTAAGAAATTGTTGCTGTGACATGGTTCAGCATGGGACAAAGTCTGAGCATGAGACTTGATAACGTATATCCTTTTCTTCTTTTTATATTGATCATCTCTAAATGTCCAGAAATTGATTCATCCCTTGTTGTTTGTTGGCCCCATATTGCTTGTTAACATAGTTTTAGTTGTAGTGTTTTTTTTTCTCTTTGTTCATTTTATTTTATTGGTTTCAACAAGGAGGAATGTTTAAGCAACAAGTAAGGAGAAAGAGCTAGTGAATGAAAGAAATAAAAAGAGAGAGTGTAAGGAGCTGGTTCGGTTAAGAGAAAAAGAGAGGGAGAGTTGGGAGAGAGAGTGAGTGGAATGTTTTTTATTAGTTTGTTTAGCCCCAACTCATATGAGAGAGAATGAGTGGATGTTGTTGAGTGGAATATCATTTTGTTCAAACTATATGAGAGAGAACGAGTAGATGTTGTTGAGTGGAGTATTTTTGTTTATTTGATTTCAAATTTCAGCAAATATGAGAGAGTGATGAGTTTTATATTATTTTTTGCATGCAATACATAAGAGAGAGGTTTATTTATATTCTTTGGTTTGCATGCATGTAATACATGAGAGTGAGTGGTGAGGCTTAATTATAGTTTTTGATTCTCATGAGAGAGAGAGAGAGAGAGAGAGAGAGAGAGAGAGAGAGAGAGAGAGAGAGAGAGAGAGTGGATTCCCTTGGTTGTTTGTTTTAATCTTAATTCATATTGTTGACAAACAAGTGCAAGTTTGGTTAGGTGTTTAATGAATATAAGATGGATATGTGCTGGAGAAGTTTTATTTTCTTGTGGATTTTGAATTGATTCATATACTTACTTGCCATATTAATATTGTTTACATGCCTATTATGTCTGGATATGTTTATATGAGTGATTCACATGTCTATTATGTTTAGATATGTTCACATGAGTGTTTGGCTGGATATGTTCACATGCCTATTATATTTGGATGCCCACACTTACATACCAGTTTTGGAATGATTCATCTGCTTGATGTATCTGTTTGCTATACATGCTTGCTATATCTATCTTCTACACATGCTCATTGCTATATCTGTCTACCACATGCTTACATGCTATATTGGATGCTTACTACCATATTTGGATGCTTACACTGCTATGTTTGGAGAAACACTTACATAAATTTTAAATAACACAATAATTAGGAAACGTGAAAACCTTAAAATGAAAAGAACACAATAATTAAGGTAAGAGATCCTTAAAATGGAAAGAGTTTAACAAAAGGGACAAGACACCTTAAAAACCCTGAACAAATTGAATTATAGGGATAGATAACCCTGGTAAACCTAAAGAATAAAATGATAAGGATAGGCAACCCTGGCAAACCTAAAAATGAAAATAATAGGGATAGGCAACCCTAGAAAACCTAATAGGGATAGGCAACCCTGGTAAACCTAATAGGGATAGGAAAACCTGACAAACCTAATAGGGATAGGCAAACTTGGTAAACCTAAAAATAGAAATAATAGGGATAGGCAACCCTGACAAACCTAATAGGGATAGAAAACCCTGGCAAACCTTATAGGGATAGGTAACCCTGGTAAACCTAATAGGGATAGGCAATTCTGGTAAACCTAATAGGGATAGACAATCCTGGTAAACCTAAAAATGGAAACAATAGAGATAGGCAACCCTAGAAAACCTAGAAGAGAAAGGTAGTTTTGAACTACATCGTACCTGATTTCTAGGGCAAACCCTAGAATACATAGGCAATTTAGGACTTCCCAAATACAGTATAAAGCCACTTATAAACCATTCATCCAGCATAAACTTCGACTTAAACAAAGAATCTAATTGAAGCACATGCATAAGCCACTTCTATATATCTTTAATCACAAAATCCATTTCGAACTACGTTTTGGACTTGATTTCCAGGATGGAATATGTAGGCAGTTTGTGATAGATGTCTCAGATTCACTCCAAGACCGAACCATCTTTGGTTTGGTTCACTGTATAGTATTGTATAGTTTTTTTATTTGCTTCAAGACATGTTTGAACCCTAGGTTAATAGAACTTAGAAAGTTGATTTAGGACACCCCCATTGAACCCTAGTCATCAAGTTGACTAAACATAGTTAGAATTAGAGTTTAAGAAAAGTTTAGGGGGCCGATTTTCATCGGACGGTTTGGGTGCCTAACACCTTCTCATAATCGTACCTTGAGTACTTACTTGATCTCTTGCAGACCAAAGAACTGATACATTGGGTCATGAGTTAATAGAAGTCTTACCTTAGAGTGAGGCTATATTTTTAGGGGTCTTCGACCTTAATTTAGGTGGTGACTCCAACAGAACATTGATTTTCATTGATGTATAATCCCGAGGAGGAGGATCATCATCATTTGTCCCAAGGAGGATCATTTCTCATCGTCCTCACAGATACGGTAACTTAGAGTTGTAAGTATTCAACCATCTACCATTTCGGCTTTAGTGTTGTGATTGGATCAGCCTCGGTGAAGTTGGTAGTATTCGGCTTTTTTTCATCTAGGCTTTGGTATTGTGATTGGATCAGCCTCGACAAAGTTGCAAGAGTTTTATCAGTAAATTTTCCTTGCCTTGAGTTTAGTTTATTGTTTTTAATGATGTCATTGGCCAAGGGGGTAGATATAGAAATGGTAGATATAGAAATAGTGCAAGAGATGGAACCGATTGCCTCGACCATGGTTCTACCTTCCTCTTCTTTGGCCAGTAGCAGTAGAACGGGTAGTAGTACATCTTCCTTCAGCATAGGGGGGTCAGCTGGGCATGAGTCGGACTCTATAGAGGAATTATAGGCTGACGTGATGCCCAACGCCAATGCACCTGAGGTGAGTTCGGCACTTGGAGGTTTAGGAATAGATATGATTCTTGAGGCTAGAGAAGAGGCTAACACTCATCCCGAGTACCATGCCCTAGGGAAAGTATGCATGTTGACCAAAAAAGAGCTGTCTAAAGTAAGGGATCACTTTCAAATCCCTCATGAGGTGGAGATCCGATGCCCAAAGTAGCAGAGAGATCTTGCTGAGATTAGGTGTCCGAGCTATGTGTTAACCTGGAGATGTTCAAGGAGGGGATTCAAATACCCACCCCCAGTTTGGTACACGAGATAGTTGAATATTACAAGGTGGCCCCCATCTAGATCATGCCAAATTCATGGAAGATGATTACCACTTTCATAGCTATTTTCGAAGGATGGGGGAGAAACCAACCCTTGACATGTTCCCCACCATGTTTGTTTTTAACCACTTCTACGGGTCGGGTTGATACTATTCTGCAAAACGGTCTGAGTACCTTGAGTTTATTTTCAACAAGCCCTCCTTCATCAAATATTGAAAGAACAAGTTCTTTTATGTCAAGGGGGAGATGGTAATTTTTAACAACATTCGAAAGGAGATACATGCCGAATCCCTTAATACTGATGTGGTATATGTCACGGGAGTCGCTTTGAAGTGTGCCCAGAAAAATGAGGGCACCACGCTCCAATATGCTGATCTCTTGAATCCATTGTTTCTATATGAATTCAAAATTTGTGAGTACCTCACCCACCTTCCTTTTTGTTTTATGCCTAGCACGTGATATCTAATTGTTGCTGATTTTTTGTTTGTCTTTTCGTAGTGAAGTTGTCCAAGGAATTTTTGGAGGAGCTCCAGAAGAAGGAGGCCACTAACGTTCACGAGGCCAAGGAGAAAAAGAGAAACTTGACCAAGATCTATGTGAGAAGCAAGAGAGGAAAGCTACAATATGGAGCAAGCATGATGACCCAGGGAGGGCCGTGGGCGAGCCGTCGAAGAAGTGGAAGAAACGAGCCCATAAGTCATCTCCTGACATGGCTCTTACCGACGCGGCTCGGATATATGATAAGGCTTTGATTCCTGTGCATCGTGTTCTTGATTTTTTCAGGCAAGGTCATTGATTAGTGCTCTTGAGGTTGTTCTGGCACTTCCTAAGATAATGGCATTGACCTCTGCCCAGCGATCCCTTGTTTGGATAGGGAAATATTTATCCATTGGCAGTGATTTGAGCAACATCAGGACGATCCCCTTGATGGGTCCTCTTTCGAAGGCCAAGACTGGCAATGAGAAGGAGTACCGCCCTGATTGGGCGACTAGCAAGGATGATACCATGATGGGGGATGTTCGCATGGCCCACGAGCTAATGAAGGGATGTGTGCTCTTGCATGACCAAGAGATGTTGCACGGATTTTCTACCTCGGCCATGATTTTTGGTGCGGATA
Source organism: Protea cynaroides (assembly GCA_028583415.1). NCBI lineage: Eukaryota > Viridiplantae > Streptophyta > Magnoliopsida > Proteales > Proteaceae > Protea > Protea cynaroides. Next base: position 76,746,890 of record CM053266.1, on the reverse strand, counting down.
CTTTGACGTCTGGGGTAAGTTATATATGTACATTATACTCTGGTGCCCTTTGGGCTTGTGTGTCATATTGAATCCTTTATTATTTATATTGTAGCTTCTCGCATATATAGAGGAGCTCAAGAAGCGTGCAAACCAAAACTGTGTAAGATCTTGGGGAGACTGGTCGAAGGCTACATAAAGCCGAGTAGGAGAGGGATGAGGTGTGGTCTCTCCTTAAATCTGAGGATAAGGAAGTCGAAGCGATCATCATTGAAAATGCCAACCTCCGAGCCAAGGTAGACTGCCTGAAAAAATCTATGGATGTTGAAAGAATTGCCCAAGCTGGAGCAGAGAATACTTACAAGGGCTGACTCGAGAAGCTAAAGTCCAATGCCATTTCTGCCAGGGACCGAGCTCAGAGATATAAGGATGGTTTTCTCAAGGCTCGATCTCTTACCACCAGGGCTGTACGTCTTTATAAAAAGTCTACAGCTATTCAAGAATTGGTCAACAAGATGTCGTTGCTGAGCTTTACATATGGAGCACAGACCCTCAAGGAGTATGTTGATAAGAGGGTGCCCGACGTGGATTATTTGGAGGCTAACTGCTTGGTGTCAATTAAACTAAGTGAGGAGGTTGAAGACGAGGATGACCAGACTATCCTCCAACAGCTTGAGAATGTGCTGGATGGGGAGGATCCTCCTCTAGATGTTGGGGAAGACCGACCTGTTGGTGAGGCTTTGCGTATTGAGCCTGGTGAAGAATCACCCTCAAACCCTCCTCCTGGCATATCTCAAGTTACTGACCTTCCTATCACCCTTGGCAGTGGTATCAATTTCTCCCCTGGCCGTGGTGTTTCTGATATTGGTAGTGGTTTTGCTGAAGGGAGCGGGTGACAAAGATCGATGGTGGATTTGCCAGAGTAATCATTCTTCTTTTCTTATTTATTTATTTATTTATTTTTTATAATTTTGATGTATATTGGGGAAGCATCCCTTGGTTATCTTTTTGTAAAAGGGGGCTTCTCCTTGGCATATATATAACAAGTAATTTGTTTTGTAATGTATAGCTTTGTCTGTTGAATGAACTTATAGCATCATTTCTGGGCATTGTAATGTTATCCCTGTGTTTGTATCAGCTTGTATCATCTACCCTCCTCGACCAAATGAGTTCACAGGTCAGTGAACTCTTTTGACTGAATGCGTTACTATATATATTGGATCTTGATCTACCTTTTTTGGCCAAATGTGTTCACAGGTCTGTGAACTCGTTTGGCCGAATGGGTCCCAATATATATTGGAGCTCGATCTACCCTCCTCGGCCAAATATGATCATAGATTGAACTATTTTGGCCAAAGGGGACACAATATCTATAGGAGCTCGATCTACCCTCCTCATCATAGATTAAACTCTTTTAGCCGAATGGGTCATATTAAATGTGTGTGCTCGATCTATCCTCCTTGGCCAAATGTGTTTACATTTTGGTGAAGTCTTTTGGCTGAATGAGTCTTTTTGAATTTTGGACCTCGATTTACCCTCCTCAGCTAAATGTGTTCACATTTTCGTGAAGTCTTTTGACTGAATGGGTCTCAAATGTTAAAGCTCGATCTACCCTCCTCAGCCAAATGTGTTCATAGATTGAACTCTTTTATAGAATGGATCTCATTGAATGTTGGAGCTCGATTTATCCTTCTCAGCCGAATGTGTTCATAGATTGAACTCTTTTGGTCGAATGGGTCTCATTGAATGTTAAAGCTCGATCTACCCTCCTTGGTCGAATGTGTTTATAGATTGAATTCTTTTGGCTGAATGGGTCTCATTGAATGTTGGAGCTCGATCTACCCTCCTCGGCCGAATGTGTTCATAGATTGAACTCTTTTGGCCTAATGGGCCTCATTAAATGTTGGAGCTCGATCTATCCTCCTTAGCCAAATTGGCCAAATGTATTCACATTTTGGTGAAGTCTTTTGGCCAAATGGGTCTTATTGAATGTCAGAGCTTGATCCACCCTTTTCCTTTTCTTTTCTTTTGGTCTTTGTTAACGCAAGATAGAGGGTGCAAAAAGTAACACAGCGCTGTCATTGATTTGAAAATGTTCGGGAGGATGAGTTACATCATAGTGGCTCGATTGGCCGTAAGTGCTCGGCGTTCCATGAGCGGGGTGGAGCCTTGCCCTCCATATCTTCAAAATGATATGCACCATTCTAAAATGCCTAAGTGACCCTATAAGGTCCTTCCCAATTTGGGGTCAACTTCCCTTGGTTGGTGGGGTCCGAGGCAATAGTGCTTCGAAGGATGAGGTCAATGACCTTGAATGAGCGCTCACAGACTCTCTTGTTGTAATGCCTAGCTACTTGTTTTTGGTAAGTGGCTATCTTGATTTGAGCCTGATCTCTGGTTTCATCTAGCAAGTCCAAGTTCGTTCGTAGCCCTTCTTCATTGGTTATAGGATCATAATGAGTAACCTTATGGGAGGGATCATGCACTTCTAATGGGATGACTGCTTCGGTGCCTAAAGCTAGGATGAATGGTGATTATCCAGTGGCCATCTTCGGGGTAGTCTGATCTACCCACAGGATGTGAGGAAGTTCGTTCAACTAGTGACCTTTTACACCTTCTAGCCGAGTCTTGATCCCTTTGAGTAGAATTATGTTGGTGAACTTGGTTTGTCCACTGGTCTTTGGGTGCTTCACTGCTCTATATTGGTGATCAATGTGATTTTCTTCACAAAACTCAGAGAAGGCTTTGTTGTCGAACTGTTTACCATTGTCCATGATCAAAACATGGGGGACACCATATCTGTACACTACTAATTTTTTAAAGAACTCTTGGATAGTGCTCTCAGGGATGCTGGAGACTGCTTCTGCTTCGGCCCACTTGGTGAAATAATCTACTGCCACTATAACAAACTTTCACTGATACCGAGCTGGGGGGAATGGTCCCATGATGTCCATACCCTAGGTGGTGAAAGGGATAGGGCTCGTGATGGGTTATAGGGGGCCTGTTGGGAGGTGAGGAACAGGGGCATATAATTAACATTTTTTACTTTTTTAAACATAGTCTATGCACTACTCCTTTATTTTGGGCCAGTAATAACCCTGTCGGAGGATTTTATGAGCAAGGGCTCTCCCGCCTTGGAGTGCTCTGCAAATTCCCTGTTGTATCTCTTTTATCTTAAGGGCCACTTTAGATGGGGATAGGCATTGGAGTAGAGGAATTGTGAAGGCCTTTTTGTACAAGGTCTCTTCCTCCAAGACATAATGGGTGGCCTTGGATTGTATCCTCCTGGCTTCTTTTCTTTTTTCGGGAGAATGCCTTCTTTGCGGAATGAATAGATTGGATCTATCCATAATGGTTATGCCATGGCTAGCATTATTGTCTCGATCTTTAGGTCCACTATTGCCTTGAGCAGGGTTTCAGTATACACTGAGTGTCACACCCTAATTTTGGTCTAACCAGAATGGCTTGACAAACCGCCAATAAACCAATGGTTTAACCAGGATCTTGTATAGGTCGTACCCACCATATCAAACCACATACACATTCCACGGTAATAATCAGAGGTAATAAACAAATAAGAAGAAGTTTTACAGATAATAAACTGAGTGTCTAACAATGATAATAAATAATTAATCCGATTATCTCCAAAACTCAAGACATAAAAATAATTAATCTATTACATGTTCCAATAATCAAATATAGCTAAACTAATCATAAACACAGTCGTTGCACTCGCATGAAGAATCATGCACATCTTCAACAGCTTCTACGTCCATAGCGGCAACGTGTCCATACGTCGGTGCATTCATATATTCTTCAACAGTAGGATCTGCATCATCAACTAAAAATATTCGACGTCAAAAGGGTGAGCACACATCATGGCTCAGTGAGCAAACAAAATAATGCAACAAACATATGCATGCAGTCAATTCATATCTTTGGTCTGGTTATTAGGTTTGTAATGTGCTATAGAAAGGTTTGGTGGCCCCCGCACCTCTATACATGAGTGTGTGAATCCGTCCAATGGATCAAACATCATTGCCGTCCCACATGCATCCATCATGGAATAGAGATAGAGCTAAAGTGTTTGGATCAAACACCGCCAACACTTCCCCTCATGCCCTACCCATACCAACACGTAAGCCCCTATTGGCGAGGGCTTGCAAACTGGGCTCGTAACTAACAAATCCTAATGCCAAACAGTGTATCCAAAGCCTAACCCCAGCATCCCTCAATACATCCATAGAGATAAAGCCAAGGCCCCCCGACAGAGTCAGAGACCACACGGTCCGAGACCACCTCCCCTGATGCCCTATGACGTAATAGTTCTGCTAAGGTAATGGTGATACAACAATGTTAGTGGGCAAGATTTGAGTAGAGATAGAGCTAGAGTCTGGTGACGAGGTCAAAGACCACCATGCCACATCCTACCCCTGATGCTCGACTCACATCCAACACACCAACCACACACAGACATTCACAAGCCTATTCCTAACATCATCATCATCATCATGTTATAAATAAATAGAATTAAATATGCATGAACAGTAATAGCAGAAATATTGGATGACATGTAAGATGCACATTATAAGCATACAAGCATAGAATCAATCAAGGCATTGGACTCAATAAAAATAAATAGTTTATTATTAACCAATTAGTTTAGGTCTTGTTCTCTCACCTGTTAGCAATACTTGATCTCCTTCAAAGCCTTGCAATTCTCTTTCAATCAATTTAACAACCTAAAAGTTATATGAATTTAAGTTAGGGTTCATATGTAATATGCTATAGTAGTAGGAAATCAAAACAGAGCACTGATAGGTGTCTGATTGGTCCTATGGTCTCATACTGTATCGACCTTACTGCCTACGATCGATACCCTATGGTCGCATATGGGGCGACCATGGCTGCAACCATATGGTTCCTGAATCTTTTCGAATGCCTATGATCGATCCTTTGGTCATGGTGGTCATGCTATGGTCGACCGTAGATGCGACCTTGAGATTTCTAGTTACAGACTACATGCAATTCGAGTTCTTCTTAGGTCAATTCCTCTGTTCTTCAATTGGGTTTATTCTAAAGTCATCCTACGACCATCATTAGTAGTTTCTTATCAACCCTAATCATCAAACTCACTCCTCATGATTCTCCTTGGGATTTTCTCAAGAAATCACATATATCATAATAGGTTGATATCTCCTAACCTCCATAGAAGTCTTATTCCTTAGAGTTTACATCTCCAGAGATTAGATTCTTACCTTTGCCTATGATAGAGAGCCAATCTCTTCTCAGCAAATTCCTGTCCTTAGCTTTTTCTTCTTTTCCTTCTCTTGTTTCTCTTTCCTTCTCTTTCTCTAGGATTTACTAATGTTCTAAAAGAGTGAAAAAAAGGCTGAGGGATGTCCTTTATATAGAGAAAAACTCTCCATATAGAGTCCTCTTTCAATTAGAAAAGAAATCCCTTAATTTAGGAAAGTTTCTAAAACTTGGAGTCTGATCTAGGGTCTCACGGTCGATGGCTATGGTCGTAGAACCTATCGATCGTAGGGTCGAAATCATCGATCGTGGGGTTCATTATCTGAGATTTTTCTTTCCTTCCTTATAGTCGACCATACCTACCCAGGTATTCGACCATAGGTATGTTTTCAGTGTTTTTAACTCGATTCTCATACCTAGTTTGTGAACAATCTTCAAACGATCGGTCCACTTGGTTAATAAATGATGGAAAGACCTGGCACGACACAGTTAGACCGGATTAGTGGAGTGCGGGTCTTATAACTCCCCCCTCTTATATAAATTTCATCCTCAAAATTTACACATACCTTCTGAGTCAAATAGGTGAGGATATTGCTTTTGCATAGCGTTCTCTTCTTCCCATGTAATTTCTTATACATTTTGGCTTCTTCAAGTAACCTTAACGTAGTAAATGTCGTGGTTGCGAAGACGTTCCACCTTCCGACTAGTGATCTCAAAAGGTACTACTTTGAACGTCAAATCTTCAGTCAAATCAGGTGGATCCACTGTTAACACATGTGTTGGATCTCTGACTTACTTCCTTAATTGTGAGACATAGAATACATCATGTACACTAGACATTGATGGTGGTAGTGCTAACTGATATGCTACCTTTCCACGTCTAGCTAAAACTTTATAAGGTCCAATATATCTAGGACATAATTTTTCCTTCTGTCTAAACCTTTTCAAACCACGCATAGGAGATATTTTTAGAAATACCTTATCACCTATGGTAAATTCTAGATCTTTGCGTCGATCATCCGCATACTGCTTCTAACTGTTCTGAGCTGTTCAGACTCTTTCCTTGATGATGTTGACCACTCGACATGTCTCTTCAACAAAATCTGGTCCAACAACACTCTGTTCTCCAACTTCATTCCAAAATAAAGGAGTTTGACATTTTTAACCATACAATGCTTCATAGGGCGACATCTGTATTGTAGCTTGATAGATGTTATTATAAGCGAACTCGATCAATGGTAATTTCTCATCCCATGATCCTTTGAAATCAATGACACAAGCTCGAAGCATGTCTTTTAAAATCTGAATAGTACGTTCTGACTGTCCATCTGTCTGAGGATGGAATGCAGTACTAAACTTCAATGTTGTACCCATAGCCTTGTGTAATCCTTTCCAAAACTTTGAGATAAAGCGTGGGTCTCTGTCGGACATAATGCTTTCAGATATACCATGTAATCTGACAATATTATCTACATAAAGCTTAGCTAACCTCTCTAGGGTATACTGAGGTCGTATAGCTATGAAATGAGCTGAGTTGGTCAAACGATCCACAATCACCCAGACCACGTCAACTACTCGGGGAGTCAATGGTAACCCGGTGACGAAGTCCATAGTGATGCAGTCTCATTTTCATGCTGGTTCTGGCAATGGCTACAACAATCCTACAGGTCTTTGCCTTTCAGCCTTTACCTGCTAATAATTCAACCATTGAGACACAAATTTAGCTACATCCACTTTCATTCCTCTCCACCAATATAGTTTTTTCAGATCATGATACATCTTTGTACTTCCAGGATGTACTGAATAAGCGGTGGCGTGGGCTTCCTTCATTAGTCTGTGTCTAATATCCAAGTCTTCATTTTCAGGAACACATACTCTCCCTTTGTATCTTATTACTTTCTCAGAATCCAAAGTGAAGTCAGGGTTAGTCCTATCTTTTTCAAGGTCTTCTTGCACCATTCTTAAATAAGTGTCTGATTTGATAGCTGCTTGCACTTCGTCTAATAGATCACGTACAATCTTCAATGTAGCAAACATGTTTGATGATAGATGAATAAACCCTTGGTCAGTTGATTCATTCGGAATATCAATCATGAACTGCTCATTATCGTAATTAAATACTCTTCCTGTAACACACATTACAACATTTGCACTATCTTCTTCTTGGGATTTTGTCATAGCTTTCTTACTTAATGCATCAACAACTACATCATAGATTTTCCTTCAGTTATTCCAACCATCTTCTCTATCTCATGTTCAACTCCTTCTAATTGAAAAGATGAGTGTGACTCTTATGATCTGATTTAATCTAAAATTTCTCTCCATACAAATAATATCTCCATATCTTAACAACATGTACTACTGTTGCTAACTCCAAGTCATAAGTGGGATAGTTCTTCTCATGTGTCTTTAGTTGTCTTGAGGCATACATAATTACTTGTTCTCTTTGCATAAGCACACATCTCAAACCTAATCTAGACGCATCGGTGTACAGGGTAAATGGTTGTCCTGGGATCGGAATATTCAAGATGGGAGCTGATATCAATCTAGCCTTCAATGTTTGGAAACACTCTTCACATTTTTCTATCCAAACAAACTTTTCTCCTTTCTTTGTCAGGCTGGTGAGAGGTACTACGATTCTAGAGTAATCTTCCATGGATTGTTGATAATAACCAGCTAAACCTAAGAAACTTTTGATTTCGACAACATTCTTAAGTGCTTCCCATTTTACAATGGCTTCAATCTTGCTGGGATCCACTTTGATTCCTTCAGTGGATACAACATGGCCTAAGAAAGCGACTTCATTCAGCCAGAACTCACACTTAGTAAATTTTGCATAAGGCTTCTCTTTTCTTAGTAACTACAAAGAGCTTTTAGATTTGTGATATGAGTTTCTTTGTCCTTGGAGTATACTAGTATGTCATCAATAAATACAACGGGTATCGATTCATGAGTTTCATAAAAGTTGCGGGTGCATTAGTCAATCCAAAAGACATAACTAAAAATTCATAATGTCCATATTTAGTTTTGAATGCTGTCTTCGGAATATCACCTTTCTTAATCTTCAACTGATGGTATCCTGACCGAAGATCAATTTTGGAGAACACTTTAACACCTTGCAATTGATCGAATAAGTCATTGATCCGAGGCAACGGGTATCGATTCTTGATTGTAAGCTTATTCAATTCCTGATAGTCTATACACAGTCGAACGCTATCGTCCTTTTTTTTTTACGAACAATACTGGTGCTCCCCATGGTGATATGCTGGGTCTAATATAACCCTTGTCCAATAATTTCTATAATTGAACCTTCAGTTCCTTCAGTTCAGTAGGAGCCATTCGATAGGGTGCTTTCGATACTAGTACGTCTCTGGGTATAAGGTCTATAACAAACTCTGTCGCTCGATCAGGTGGCAATCCTGGTAATTCCTCAGAAAATACATCCAGAAATTCATGCATAACTTCAATATCCTCCATTCGTGGTGCTTCCTTGGTGAGGTCGACCACGGATACTAGATACCCAATTCCTCCTTTCTAGCCTTTGATGCTGAGAGAATGAGTTTTCTTTTACGGGGAAATTTGATTCTTGCAAAACTAAACTCTGCTCCTTCCTTGTCTTTAAATGTCAGATTCTTTTCTACACATAATAGGTTTACAGAGTGCCGAGCTAACCAATCCATTCCTAAGATAACGTCAAAGTCTGCCATCTCGAGTTGAATTAAGGTTGCATCCAAAATCTTCTTATCGATAAGAACTGGACATGGTCCATTACCTTTGTCTTGTTCCACTTCTAATCCAATAGGTGATCGTACAAATAGTCTAAAGGTCTGAGGGATAGATTTAACTTCTTTCCAAATGATACAGATACAAAAGAATGAGTAGTTCTAGAGTCAAAGAGTACTCTGGTAGGTAAGCCATTAATAGGTACGATACCTGTGAATTTCTTCTTATATTAATCTATATGCTTACACAAGGTAGTACAAAAGGAAAGGTTGAATCATACCTGTGACCACATCAGGCAATGCGACAGAATCCTCAGAAGTAATTGCATAAACATTCCCTTGCTGTAGCTGCTTCTTTGGCTTAGGACAATCTCCTGAATAATGTCTTACTTGATCACAATTGAAGCATTTGACTCCAGCATTACTTTGCTTCTGTTGAGGTTGAGCTGTCGGAGTTGTATTGGCTGCAGCATTGAAGCCTTAAGTATGAAAGGGTTTAAATGTCTTTGGGTTCCCTCTGTTGTATGAGTTTCCATTGGGCCTCTTTATACCTCTGTTCTGAGCAAAATAACTTTCCCTCTGGCTCGATTCCAATACTCGAGCAATCTGTACTACTTCGTTATATATTTTCTTTTTTAATCCCAATATATGCTCACGGATGCTTCCCCTAAGTCCCATAACGAACCTACGGGTTTTGGTATTTTCCTCCTGCATATTAGAGGGAGTAAAGAAAAATAGTTCTTCATAATGCTGCTGATAAGCATCTACTAACATTTGTCCTTGATACAGACTCAAAAACTCCTTTTCCACTTGGTCTCTGAAACTCTTGGGAAAATGCTTATCGAAGAACACTTCTTTAGATAGCCTAGGTTAATTGGGCGTGCTTCGTCAACAGATAACTCCGAGTAGATTTCCACCAGTGGTGTGCATCACCTTTCAACATAAAAGTGGCACATAATACTTTTTCCTCTTCATTTATAGTCATCATCATGAAATTTCTTTCCATCTCGTCGATCCAGTGAGCTGGCTACAAAAGATTCGATGGCTTGCCATTGAATTCCTTTGGCTTCATCTTCAGGAAACGCTCGATCAATCTAGAATGATCAAGCTGATACTGTGTATAAGCTCCATACATAGGCGGCTGGTACTGATGGTTACCTTGGTTATACCTGCCTTGTGGTGCTTCAGGGTTTTGCACTTGACCTTATATTGCTGTGTTTGCAGTGCTTGGGGTATAGTGTTGCTACCACCAGGTGCCGTACTTGCTTGTCCTGTAGGTAGAGATGTTATGTTTGCAACTGGAAAAGCAATTCTCATAGCAGCTTGCATGTTGGCTTGCATTTGCTGTGCTAAATTCATCACCACAGTAGCTAAATCCATAGGTGGTGCAGGTAAGTTGGTTGGGTTGGCTTAGGTGTGAACATTCTGAGGCGTAGTATTTTGAGCTCCAATATTTCCTTCCTGTCCTTGTTGATCTTCATTGTCATTAGTCTCCATAGGTGGTGGAGATGGGTTTGCATTCTGTCTCCTTCTACTTACTCTGTGCCCAGTCATTTAAACTCTTGGTTGGTATGTTATTGGCAAAGCTACACATGTGAGACAAAATAGAATGGTAGTATTGGGTTAGTCTCACAATGGAAAGCGAGAGAAGAACAAAATTAATAGGCAAAAGTTTGGACAGAATCAAAAGGTTAACAACAGTAGGTCATACGGTCGATGACCTACGGTCGCATATTGTGTGACCCTAGGTGCGACCTTCAAAATCCTGGCAACTTACCGAGACCCTATGGTTGATCATACTGTCGAAGGTTTTGGTCGAATTGTGTGACCGTAAAATTCAAAATCAGTTTTAAAACCTATTTTTTCGAGATTTTCCTCTCATTTCTTTTCCTCCTTCCTACGGGCTCAACTCAACTCGCCACCAGTGAGTTGCTATAGTATCAACCGTACAAACATGGTGATTTTCCATCGATCTACGACCTATATTCTGTTCCTCCAGTTATGTTCCCTACTCTTTCTCCTTTTTAAGCTTTCATATCTAGGTTTTCTCTATTTATAGGATTTTCTTCAAATTAATATTTTTCTGACTGTAAAAATTTGATTTTTATAGGGGCTTTTGCTATTGGCCACCCAATGGATGAAAGCCCTCAAGAAAATTTGAGTTTTCTCTGTTAGTTTAGTAGAAACTTGAAAATTCTCATTTTTTACCTAAATTTTGGGGGTTTTATTGTCAAAATTTCTTCAAATTTGACCTACCTAGTTTAAATTTTCGATTGAATATACCTTGTAGGATGGTTTGAGACCTATGTAAGTCCTCCTGCCCAAAGTTTGGGTGAAAAGTGAGGCTTTTCCCATTCTACGTCGTTATGCTGTCAGATTTTCAAATTTACCTAACTTGTTTTTCTTATTTTTTTATCTTGCAGTTATCATGGTTCGCACTAAAGTTCCTCGAGTTTATGACCCACGTCGCTTCCGGTCCATCAAAGCTGAAACACAATACCCTTGGTTTAATCGAAAGAAAGTGGAAGGGGGTCGGTGTGTGAACTTAGCCCACTTAGCCCTGTTTGATGTGGAGAGGGCATTTGGTGATATGGGTTGGCTTCTAGTGATTCTGTATGAGGCTTGCACTCGCTCGGACTTGGTCAAGTAGTTCTACTGTCACCTTCAGGTGGAGGGTGACCTAGAGGATGTTGACAGGGTTAGAGAGATTCGGATCACCAACTGGGTGAAAGGGGTTCCGATCTCTTTCAACTGTTAGGAGTTGGCTGATCTCCTAGGCATCTTAAATGGTGGTCAGTTGGTTTACTGTTCACCCAGGGAGCCACAGTTTGTCTACACAGGTACGTGCAAAAATAGGTAACCAGATTCTTCGGGATGACCACTAAGAGATGAAAGTAGTCAACCTGCATCCAGAGCCACAGGTCTTCTACAAGATTATCCAGCATAATCTTATTCCCCAGGGTGGACATTACGAGATGGTCTCACAGCTGACCCAGTACCTACTATATTGTATTTGTACTAGGCAGCCTGTTTGCCTCCCATATATTATTCTTTGGACTATGCACAGAGCTACGTTGCCTGACTTGAGAGGTAACTTACCCTATGGGCGGCTGATCTCCACCCTACTCGCTCATCTACAGGTGGACCTAGTGGATGAGAGGATCCTAGAGGACACATTCTCAGCTGACCTTGATTGGGAGGCCATCAGCAGGATGGGAATGAGAAAGATATAGGTTAGTGATGACGAGAGGAATACTATGAGATGTCCTCTCACTCAGGTAGCGGTAGCAGATGCAGAGGCGACAGCAGTAGTAGCAGCAGAGGCACACGAGAGTGATGATGAGGAGGATGATGATCGGATGTACATGGATGTGGATGCCATTCCTCTTCCATCACCATAGCATTCTACTGGAGCTGGCCTTTTTCAGGATTCTCATTCAGTTGGCCCTTTACGCCCACCACCAGATGACATGATGGGGCTGTTATGTAAGATTAAGGGAGGCTCAACGCATGATCGATTGGAGAGTAGGAGAGCTTCTAGATGCCCAGTGCTCTACAGACCAGCGAGTAGCAGAGCTAGTCTCCGAGTGACTCAGACTTAGGTGGCCTGGGTCGCAAGAGTATATGCTGAGGACTATGATAGAGATCGTGAGGCACCTCCTGCTCCAACACCTTCAGCTCCATGATATCAATTATTTCTTTTTCTCATTTATTTTACAGAGTAACTGTTCGGATTGTGGACTGTACTCTGATTTGGATGTACATTTGTCTTGTTTTTATTTTATATATATATATATATATATATATATATATATATATATATATAATGTTTTCTTCTTTACATAGGTGCATTATTCTCTTTTTATTTTATGTCTCAAAGAACACAGGTGTTTATGGTGTGTTCTTATTACAACTTTTAATTTTTATCCTAACTCAATTCATGACTCACATGGAAGTAGTTAGGTCAATGGGTAGAACCTGAGATGCTCTGATACCAAGTTGTCACACCCCAATACTGGTCTAACCGGAATGGTGTGATGAACCACCAATAAACCAATAGGATTTCATATAGGTCGTACCCATCATATCAAACCACACATACATTCCACGATAATAATCAAAGGTAATAAACAAATAAGCAAAAGTCTTATAGATAACAAACTGAGTGTCTAACAATGATAATAAATAATTAATCCGATTATTTTTAAAACTCAAGACATAAAAATAATTAATTCATTACATGTTCCAATAATCAAATATAGCTAAACTAGTAAACACAGTGGTTGCATTCACATGAAGAATCATGCGCATCTTCAACAGCTTCTACGTCCATGGCAGCAACATGTCCATACGTCGACGCATTCATATATTCTTCAATAGTAGGACCTGCATCATCAACTAAAAATATTTGACATCGAAAGGGTATGCACACATCACGGCTCAGTGAGTAAACAAAACAATGCAACAAATATATGCATGCATTCAATTCATATCTTTGGTCTGGTTTAAGTTTGCAATGTGCTATAAAAAAGTTTGATGGGACCCGTACCTCTATACATGAGTGTGTGAATCCGTCCAATAGATAAAACGCCATTGCCGTCCCACATGCACCCACCATTGAATAGAGATAGAGCTAAAGTGTTCGGATCAAACACCGCCAACACTTTCCCTGATGTCCTACCCATACCAACACGTAAGTCCCTATTGGTGAGGGCTTGCAAACTGGGCTCACAACTAACCAATCCTAATGCCAAACAATGTATCCAAGGCCTCACCCCAGCATCCCACAATAGGTCCATAGAGATAGAGCTAAGGCCCCCCGACAGAGTTAGAAACGACATGGTCCGAGACCACCTCCCTTGATGCCCTACAACGTAATAGTTTTGCTAAGGTAATGGCGATACGACGATGTGAGTGGGCAAGACTTGAGTAAAGATAGAAAAAGTCTGGTGATGGTCAAAGACCACCATGCCACGTCCTCCCTCTGATGCTCCACTCGCATCCAACACACCAACCATACCCATACATTCACATGCCTATTCCTAACATCATCATCATCATCATGTTATAATAAACATAATTAAATATGCATGAATCGTAATAGCAGAAATATTGGATGACATGTGAGATGCACTTTACAAGCATACAAGCATAGAAATAATCATGGCATTGGACTCAATAAAAATAAACAGTTTGTTATTAACCAATTAGTTTAGGTCTTGTTTCCTCACCTGTTAGCAATACTCGATCGCCCTCCAAGCCTTGCAATTCTCTTTCAATCAATTTAACAATCTAAAAGTTATATGAATTTAAGTTAGGGTTCATATGTAACATGTTACAGTAGTAGAAAATCAAAACAGAGCACTGATAGGTGTCTGATTAGTCCTATGGTCTCATACTGTATCGACCTTACTGCCTACGATCGCTACCCTATGGTTGCATATGGTTCGACCGTAGCTGCGACCATATGGTTCCTGAATCTTCCCAAATGCTTATGGTCGATCCTCTGGTCATGCTGGTCATACTATGGTCGATCGTAGCTACGACCTTGAGATTTCTGGTCATAGACTACATGAAATTTAAGTTCTTCTTAGGTCAATTCCTCTGTTCTTCAATTGGGTTTGTTCTAAAGTCATCCTACGGCCATCATTAGTAGTTTCTTATCAATACTAATCATCAAACTCACTCCTCATGGTTCTCCTTGGGATTTTCTCAAGGAATCACATAGATCATAATAGGTTGATATCTCCTAACCTCCATAGAAGTTTTATTCCTTAGAGTTTACATCTCCAGAGATTAAATTCATACCTTTGCCTGTAATAGAGAGCCAATCTCTTCTCAGCAAATTTCTCTCCTTAGCTTTTTCTTCTTCTCTTTCTCTTCCTTCTTTTTCCTTCTCTTTCTCTAGGGTTTATTAATGTTCTAAAAGAGTGAAAAAGGGCCGAGGGATGTCCTTTTTATAGAGAAAAACTCTCCATGTAGAGTCCTCTTTCAATTAGGAAAGAAATCCCTTAGTTTAGGAAAGTTTCCAAAACTCGGAGTCTGATCTGGGGTCTCACTACTGCAGTAGAACCCATCGACCGTAGGGTCAAAATCATTGACTGTGGGGTTCATGATCTAAGATTTTGTTTCCTTCTTATGGTTGACAATACCTACCCAGGTATTCGACCATAGGTATGTTTTTAGTGTTTTTAACTCGATTTTCATACCTAGTTTGTGATCCGTCTTCAAACGATTGGTCTACTTGGTCCAGAAATGATAAGAAGACCTGGCACGACATGGTTAGATTGGGTTAGTGGAGTACAGGTCTTGCACTGAGTGTCCTAGGTCTGACAAGTCTGAGGTGGCCAACTTGGAAAGGGCATCAGCTTATGTATTCTGGTCCCTCAAAATATACTTAATGGTGAAACTATCGAAAGTCGAGGCTGCCTCCCGCACATTCTGTAAGTATGCCGCCATGCTCGCTTTCTTTGCTTCGTACTCATCGTTAACCTATTATGACCAGTTAAGAGTCACTGGATGCCTCGATTCTCCTTACCATTACTGTTTTAGCTAGGTAGAGTCCGGCTATCAGGGCTTCGTATTTGGCCATGTTGTTCGATGCATGAAACTTGAATCGAAGGGCATATTGAATCTAGAAACCTTTTGGGCTTATGAGTATGAGCCTAGCACTGTACTACCCTTTGTTGGAGGCCCCATCCACAAGCAGCGTCCATGGTGGGTGCAATGTGTTTTCACCTCCTTGTCCTTCGGCCTCTTGCTCAACTTCCTCAGGAAAGGATGATTCGATGACAAAATTGGCCAAGGTTTAAGCTTTGATGGCTGTGCAGGGCTTGTAAGTGATATCAAATTCTCCCAATTCGATAGCCAAGTTGATGACTTGGCCAGAGACGTCTGGCCTGGTTAGAATTTTCTTCAGAGGTTGATTCGTGAGGACGATGATAGAGTGTCATTAGAAGTAGGGCCAGAGTTTCCTGACTGACATAACTAGTGCCAGAGCAACTTTCTCAATGAATTTATATCGAGTCTTAGTATCCAATAATATCTTGCTGATGTAGTAGATCGGTCTCTGTATGTTATCTACTTCCTTGATAAGGACCACACTGACTTCTTTTAAAGATACTGCTAAGTATAACTCAAGTAGTCCCTAACCTCCGGCTTAATTAACAATGGGGGGAGGCTAGGTAGGCCTTCAGCACTTCAAATGCTTGTTGACACTCGGCTGTCCACTCCAGGGTCTTGTTGCCCTTAAGGGATTGGAAGAAGGGGAGGCATTTGTCCACTGAGCGTGACATAAACCTTCTTAGGGCTGAGACTCACCTAGTAAGCTCTTGCACCTGCTTTATCCTGGTGGGGGATGGCATGTTGAGAATGGCTATGATCTTTACCGGGTTAGCCTCGATGCTACGGTTGGACACCATAAATCCGAGCAACTTTCCCGAGATAACCCCAAATGCACATTTTGCTAGGTTTAGCCACATCTTGTGCTGCTGCGGTACTCCAAATGCTTCCTCTAAATCC
The DNA here is from genome assembly GCA_028583415.1 of Protea cynaroides. NCBI lineage: Eukaryota > Viridiplantae > Streptophyta > Magnoliopsida > Proteales > Proteaceae > Protea > Protea cynaroides. Next base: position 76,730,412 of record CM053266.1, on the reverse strand, counting down.
TTGATGTAATTACAGACTAAGCTCTTTATACGCATGTCGTCAACATACACTTCTACATTTCTCCCTATCTGTCCTTCTAAGATTTTGTTGACCTTTGAAGATTTTGTTGACCAGTCTTTGATATGTGGCCCCAACATTCTTAAGGCCTAAAGACATGACATCATAGTAGAAAAGTCCACGATTGGTTACGAAAGCAGTCTTTTCAGCATTAGTCGCATGCATCCTGATTTGATTGTAGCCGGAGTAGGCATCTATGAAACTCAACTATTCATGTTTGGCCATAGCATCTATATACTGATCGAATCGAGGAAGGGGAAGCTGTCCTTGGGGCAAGCTTTGTTTAAATCCATGAAATCTATGTACATTTGCAATTTGTCTCCTATTTTTGACGACATTCGTGAACCATTCTGGATAGTAGATTTTTCGGATGTACTTAGCTTTCAGTAGTTTCTCAACATCCTCATCTATCACACGTTGCTGAGGAGCAGCAAACATACTTTTCTTCTGATGCACTGGGCAATCTCGGGGATTAATATTCAAGCATTGTTTGGCAATTTCCCATGGTATCTCAGGCATGTTGACTGCGGACTAGGCGAAGATGTCTACGTTTGCTCTTAAAATTTTTACTAACTTTGTCCTCCGAGGCTCTCTGAGTGACGAACCTATATGTATCGTCTGCTTCTGGTCATCTTCAATGAGGGGTACTTTGATTAAATCCTCGACAGGAGTCCCTTTTTACTGATTGGGATCATCCCGCAAGTCCTCAATGTAAACATGCAGTGTTTGGGCTGGCTTTTTGTAGTTAGTGAGTTCCACCGCATAGCACTTTTGTGAGATGAGTTGGTGGGTTCAACACTCACCAGCTCCTCAGGGAGTGGGAAACTGGATCACCAGGTGGTATAAAGAGGGGACTAACTGAAGCGCTATCATGCCTGGCCTTCCCAGCAATGCATTGTAAGAGTATGGAACGTTAACTACCAAAAAATTCATCATGATCCAAGATTTCCTAGGGTATGCATCTGCTCTACTAGGTAGCCGAATGGAGCCTTTTACTGGAACCAGGTCGCCCAAAAAACTGACCAGGGGATAACTTACTGGTAGTATGCATTCTTGAGGGATTTCCATGCATCAAAAAGCCTGCTAGTATATGATATCTATAGAACTGCTGGTGTCTACCATTATTTTATGCACATCCCTATCTTCAATCCACATGGTGATGAGAATGGAGTCTTTAAGGGGTACTTCTAGGCCGCACAAATCTTCATTGCTGAAAGTTAGAAAGTCTTCTATGTGTGCCCTCTTTCTCAGCCATTCCATAGACTTTACACTCCTCACATAGGCTTTCCATGCCTTTGAGGAAGTGTTGCCTACTGCCTATCCTTTAGTAATGATCATGGCTTTCCTTCCCTCCCTGGAGGGGTCATTCTCCTTATTTGCCATCGAGGCCAAGTGGCCGCCTCAGCCAAGGCGGGTGATTATTTTTAGCGGCATCCTTTTGTACTAACCTAAGGGCATTCACATGGTTATAGGGTGAGTTCACAAAAGGTGGGGGGTCGAGGATCAACAGCAGCAGCGGTGGTTGCATCTGGTCTTGACGCAGTCATGTGATCTTTGGGTTAGTTTTATGCAGGGTCTCCCTCTTGTTCGAGGCAGTTAAGTATTCTTCCCTTTTCATGTACCTACTGGAGAGTAGCGTCAAGTGCGAAATCAAATTGACATCGGATAACACTCACATCCCTATTCACCGTAGTGGGTCCTCTTTCCTATTTCTCCTCTTGTCATCATGGTGGTGACTCTTACAGACGGTCAGGATATCAGGCTCGTCCGGCCTATCTCTTCTCCTTTCCTCTCTTGGAGGATCTCTTTGATCTTCTCTTCTCTTTACCCTCTTGGATTCTCTCCTTTCTTCCCTTCTAGGTTCCCTTTCGGGAGTTCTCTCACGAGGTGGGAGGGGCAGTCTCCTCTGCTTTTCCATTAGAGGTGCCGGTACTCTCGGGGCATTATGATCAATGTATTATCCATAGTATCCCCTTCTAAGAATATCCTCAATCTCAGCCTACAAGTTTCAGCATTCGTTGGTAGTATGACTGATGTCACGGTGGTATTGATAGTACTTGTTTGGATTTCTCCTTCGCACCTCTGTTAAAATTTTCTAGGGCCTTTGGAGGTATTTGTCTTTGGCCATAAGTATATAGACATCTCCGAAGGGCCTGTTCAGGGGGGTATAGTCGTCGAACCTTTTCAAGACTAGGCCACTGATACATGAAATTAATTAGCACATTCTTGATCATATTTAGTTTAATTTTTTAATTTTTCTTGGACATTTTGTTTAATTTAATTAATGTATTAAGTATTTTATTAATTTATTTAATTCTTAGTTATTTTTGGTTATTTGGTAGGTTTTTGAATTGGATAAGGACTAAATAAGAGGTATCAAGACAGCTCAAAGCTTGGTGTTACATTCCTAAATGATTTGGAAGATAATTAACCAAAATCTGCCTTAAAATCAGCATTCTCCAATAAATTGGGTAAGTTGCAAGAGTATAAAAGACTGATTTTATGGGACTGTAAGCTTATAAATTAAGAAGAAGAAGAAATGAAAAATACAAAGAGTAAGAGGAGCTGTTCATAGAAGGGGCTACAAGGCACATTGGAGGTGGAGAGTTCGAGAGGGATGGAGCTAGAAGACTAGAGAAAAATCCTGGATTCAAGCTTCATCTATTCCCATTACAAGTTCTTCCCTTTTCTTTATGTTCCCTTTGTTTATGTTTTAGAATTTTCAATGACGAATTGCTAGATTTCTTATTCTAGGATTAGGATGGAGTCATTGAAATTGTATTGATTAAATCCTTAATCTTTGAATGATTATGTTTTATGCAATCTGGTATTTTGAAAAGTTACATGTGATTAATTGATCACTAATTGCATATCTCAAGGTATCAATTGAGGGAGTGAAAGCGAAAGATTGATATTAGTTCATAAAATATCAGTCATTGTTTGAGTATTTTCTTAGAAATAAGGGCTCACCATTGTGATCTTTGTTTTAATTCTAATGAACGTAATGAGTTTGTATTAGAATCCTACAAACACGAAAGTAGATGAAGGATTAATACGGGCATAATTTGTTATTCTTGAAAGAGATAACAGAATATCTTAAGGAATTGATCTTTGCATCAACAAAAATTTATTCAATAAGTTTGATTTGGTTAAGCATAATTTAATTGAAGAATTCTGAATCCTATCTTTGGTTTCATAATCTGGTTATTAATTAATAATCTTGGTAATTCAGTTGTCTAAATAATAAAGTGAATTAATTAGGTTTGGTAATTGAACATTCTCCCTGTGGAAACGATACTGGACTTATCATTATTTTATTTGCATGACCCGTATACTTGCGGATTCGACAATAATAAAATTGGCACTGTTGTCGGGGAACGAACCCGGGCCACCCACGTGACAGGCTGGAATACTTACCACTATACTACAACGATGCCAATTTTCTTGTTGTCGAATCCACAAGTGTACGGGTTGTGCAAATAAAGTAATGATAAGTCGAGTAACGTTTCCATAGGGAGAATGTTCAATTACCAAACTTAATTAATTCTCTCTATTATTTAGAAAACTAAATTACCAAGATTAATAATTAATAAGCAGATTATGAAACCAAAGATAGGATTCGGACTTCCTCAATTAAATTATGTTTAACCAAACTAGACTTATTGAATAAATTTTTGTTGATGCAACGATCAATTCCTTAAGATATTCTGTTATCTCTTTCAAGAATAACAAATTATGTCCGTATTAATCCTTCATCTACTTTCGTGTTTGCAGGATTTTAATACAAACTCATTACGTTGATTAGAATTAAAACAAAGATCACAATGGTGAGCCCTTATTTATAAGAAAATACTCAATCAATGACTGATATTTTATGAACTGATATCAATCTTCTACTTTCGCTCCCTCAATTGATACCTTGAGATATGCAATTAGTGATCAAGGATCCCATTTCTGCAATCAATGTTTGATACTCAATTAAAGAAATATGGAGTCACACACAAGGTAGCACTTGCTTATCATCCTCAAACAAATGGGCAAGTGAAATTAGCCAACCGAGAACTAAGTTGGAAGATCAAGGAAAGATTGGGTAACCAAACTTGATGATGTATTATGGGCATACTAGACAGCTTTCAAGACACTCTTAGGCATGTCTCCATATAGACTTGTCTTTGGGAAGTCTTGTCACCTACCAGTTGAGTTGGAGCATAAGACTTATTGGGCAGTTAGAGAATTGAACACAGATTTGAAGGATGCTGGAGAAAAGAGGTTGTTATAGTTGAGTGAATTGGAGGAGTTTAGGCTGAATGCTTATGAAAATACTTAGATATACAAAGAAAAAACGAAGTATTGGCATGATAAGAATATTCAGAAAAGAGACTTTGAGGTTGGGCAATGAGTACTACTCTTCAATTCACGACTTAAGCTATTCCCAAGCAAGCTTCGGTCAAGGTGGTCTGGCCCATTCACGGTAACAAAAGTATATCTATATGGTGCTGTTGAGGTTCATAGTGAGGCTACTGGTACATTCAAGGTGAATGGGTAATGTTTGAAGCCCTATCTTATTGGTGATGTGGTACTTAAAGGAGTGACATACTCCTTGGAAGAACCTAGTTATGGTTGATGGATTGGTAGTCAAGCTAATGACTATAAACAAGCACTTTTTGGGAGGCAACCCAAGCTACACTATCTTTCTCTTTCTTTTTTTATTATTATTATTGTTTTCTCTTTTTCATCTTCTTTTAGTTGTTGAATAAATATGACCGTACTTACCCTCTTTTGGTTGTGTTGTTCAGGTACGAGCACATGGAATAATAAATCTATTAGAATATTATTCTTCCTTTATTATTTACTTTCACATTGAGGACAATGTTTAAATTTGGTTTAGGGGATGATTGATAATTCTTATACCTGTTTGCCTACTAGGTGTAATTTAAAAAAAAAAATACATCTTTGGTTAACCCTCAAACTAAAAGTTTCTGTGAAAAAATAAGAAAAATAAACTTGTTATTTGGAGTCATGATTTACATTTGGGTTTCTAGTCATGTTTAAGCATTGAAGTTTTAACTTAGGATATGCAATATCTTATAAAACGAGATTAAGCATGTTTGTTTTCTTCAAAAGATTATTGAAAACATGTTCTAGGCAAAGTTGTGTAAGTTGTGTGACTATGCATAAAATATGAGTGCATTGCTTTTCTTGTGAGTATTCCCTTTGATCTAGGCCTAAACATGGTTTAAGTAAATAGGTTGGTATCATTGAATTTTTTTTTTCAAGCTAATGGGAAAGCATGTGGTGGAATTGAGAAATGAATAATCAAATTTTTACTCAACCATAAACACATGTGTATAGTGAAAGAACATAAAATGCAATCACTATACCAAACATTGCTTGAGGTGGGAGAGCATAAAATGAAACAACCAATAATAAAAAATAAAAAAAAGAAGAGTGAGCCCTAGTTTGCTACCATTGTTTGTAGTAGTGAGAAGGGATGATTGCAAGTTTAGTTGTACATAAATAGATTATGTTGGTTGTGTGATAAGCATGATTAGTTTAGAATTATGTGTGGATATTTGAATTTGAGAACATGAGTATGCTTAGTTTTTCTTTATTTGCTATTGTTGTGTTAAAGTTGAAAATTTGATGTTTGCATGGTAGGAGTCTTGGATGTGAGGAGTGATTTTAAATATGCTTCGTATCCTTTGTTCTGGTTTTTCTTTTGCTTAAGGACAAGCAAATATTTAAGTTTGGGGGTATTTGATACATGAAATTAATTAGCACATTCTTGATCATATTTAGTTTAATTTTTTAATTTTTCTTGGACATTTTGTTTAATTTAATTAATGTATTAAGTATTTTATTAATTAATTTAATTCTTAGTTATTTTTGGTTATTTGGTAGGTTTTTGAATTGGATAAGGACTAAATAAGAGGTATCAAGACAGCTCAAAGCTTGGTGTTACATTCCTAAATGATTTGGAAGATAATTAACCAAAATCTGCCTTAAAATCAGCATTCTCCAATAAATTGGGTAAGTTGCAAGAGTATAAAAGACTGATTTTATGGGACTGTAAGCTTATAAATTAAGAAGAAGAAGAAATGAAAAATACAAAGAGTAAGAGGAGCTGTTCATAGAAGGGGCTACAAGGCACATTGGAGGTGGAGAGTTCGAGAGGGATGGAGCTAGAAGACTAGAGAAAAATCCTGGATTCAAGCTTCATCTATTCCCATTACAAGTTCTTCCCTTTTCTTTATGTTCCCTTTGTTTATGTTTTAGAATTTTCAATGACGAATTGCTAGATTTCTTATTCTAGGATTAGGATGGAGTCATTGAAATTGTATTGATTAAATCCTTAATCTTTGAATGATTATGTTTTATGCAATCTGGTATTTTGAAAAGTTACATGTGATTAATTGATCACTAATTGCATATCTCAAGGTATCAATTGAGGGAGTGAAAGCGAAAGATTGATATTAGTTCATAAAATATCAGTCATTGTTTGAGTATTTTCTTAGAAATAAGGGCTCACCATTGTGATCTTTGTTTTAATTCTAATGAACGTAATGAGTTTGTATTAGAATCCTACAAACACGAAAGTAGATGAAGGATTAATACGGGCATAATTTGTTATTCTTGAAAGAGATAACAGAATATCTTAAGGAATTGATCGTTGCATCAACAAAAATTTATTCAATAAGTCTAGTTTGGTTAAACATAATTTAATTGAGGAAGTCCGAATCCTATCTTTGGTTTCATAATCTGCTTATTAATTATTAATCTTGGTAATTTAGTTTTCTAAATAATAGAGAGAATTAATTAAGTTTGGTAATTGAACATTCTCCCTATGGAAACGTTACTCGACTTATCATTACTTTATTTGCACAACCCGTACACTTGTGGATTCGACAACAAGAAAATTGGCATCGTTGTAGTATAGTGGTAAGTATTCCAGCCTGTCACGTGGGTGGCCCGGGTTCGTTCCCCGACAACAGTGCCAATTTTATTATTGTCGAATCCGCAAGTATACGGGTCATGCAAATAAAATAATGATAAGTCCAGTATCGTTTCCACAGGGAGAATGTTCAATTACCAAACCTAATTAATTCACTTTATTATTTAGACAACTGAATTACCAAGATTATTAATTAATAACCAGATTATGAAACCAAAGATAGGATTCAGAATTCTTCAATTAAATTATGCTTAACCAAATCAAACTTATTGAATAAATTTTTGTTGATGCAACGATCAATTCCTTAAGATATTCTGTTATCTCTTTCAAGAATAACAAATTATGTCCGTATTAATCCTTCATCTACTTTCGTGTTTGCAGGATTTTAATACAAACTCATTACGTTGATTAGAATTAAAACAAAGATCACAATGGTGAGCCCTTATTTATAAGAAAATACTCAATCAATGACTGATATTTTATGAACTGATATCAATCTTCTACTTTCGCTCCCTCAATTGATACCTTGAGATATGCAATTAGTGATCAAGGATCCCATTTCTGCAATCAATGTTTGATACTCAATTAAAGAAATATGGAGTCACACACAAGGTAGCACTTGCTTATCATCCTCAAACAAATGGGCAAGTGAAATTAGCCAACCGAGAACTAAGTTGGAAGATCAAGGAAAGAGTGGGTAACCAAACTTGATGATGTATTATGGGCATACTAGACAGCTTTCAAGACACTCTTAGGCATGTCTCCATATAGACTTGTCTTTGGGAAGTCTTGTCACCTACCAGTTGAGTTGGAGCATAAGACTTATTGGGCAGTTAGAGAATTGAACACAGATTTGAAGGATGCTGGAGAAAAGAGGTTGTTATAGTTGAGTGAATTGGAGGAGTTTAGGCTGAATGCTTATGAAAATACTTAGATATACAAAGAAAAAACGAAGTATTGGCATGATAAGAATATTCAGAAAAGAGACTTTGAGGTTGGGCAATGAGTACTACTCTTCAATTCACGACTTAAGCTATTCCCAAGCAAGCTTCGGTCAAGGTGGTCTGGCCCATTCACGGTAACAAAAGTATATCTATATGGTGCTGTTGAGGTTCATAGTGAGGCTACTGGTACATTCAAGGTGAATGGGTAATGTTTGAAGCCCTATCTTATTGGTGATGTGGTACTTAAAGGAGTGACATACTCCTTGGAAGAACCTAGTTATGGTTGATGGATTGGTAGTCAAGCTAATGACTATAAACAAGCACTTTTTGGGAGGCAACCCAAGCTACACTATCTTTCTCTTTCTTTTTTTATTATTATTATTGTTTTCTCTTTTTCATCTTCTTTTAGTTGTTGAATAAATATGACCGTACTTACCCTCTTTTGGTTGTGTTGTTCAGGGTACGAGCACATGGAATAATAAATCGATTAGAATATTATTCTTCCTTTATTATTTACTTTCACATTGAGGACAATGTTTAAATTTGGTTTAGGGGATGATTGATAATTCTTATACCTGTTTGCCTACTAGGTGTAATTTAAAAAAAAAAATACATCTTTGGTTAACCCTCAAACTAAAAGTTTCTGTGAAAAAATAAGAAAAATAAACTTGTTATTTGGAGTCATGATTTACATTTGGGTTTCTAGTCATGTTTAAGCATTGAAGTTTTAACTTAGGATATGCAATATCTTATAAAACGAGATTAAGCATGTTTGTTTTCTTCAAAAGATTATTGAAAACATGTTCTAGGCAAAGTTGTGTAAGTTGTGTGACTATGCATAAAATATGAGTGCATTGCTTTTCTTGTGAGTATTCCCTTTGATCTAGGCCTAAACATGGTTTAAGTAAATAGGTTGGTATCATTGAATTTTTTTTTTCAAGCTAATGGGAAAGCATGTGGTGGAATTGAGAAATGAATAATCAAATTTTTACTCAACCATAAACACATGTGTATAGTGAAAGAACATAAAATGCAATCACTATACCAAACATTGCTTGAGGTGGGAGAGCATAAAATGAAACAACCAATAATAAAAAATAAAAAAAAGAAGAGTGAGCCCTAGTTTGCTACCATTGTTTGTAGTAGTGAGAAGGGATGATTGCAAGTTTAGTTGTACATAAATAGATTATGTTGGTTGTGTGATAAGCATGATTAGTTTAGAATTATGTGTGGATATTTGAATTTGAGAACATGAGTATGCTTAGTTTTTCTTTATTTGCTATTGTTGTGTTAAAGTTGAAAATTTGATGTTTGCATGGTAGGAGTCTTGGATGTGAGGAGTGATTTTAAATATGCTTCGTATCCTTTGTTCTGGTTTTTCTTTTGCTTAAGGACAAGCAAATATTTAAGTTTGGGGGTATTTGATACATGAAATTAATTAGCACATTCTTGATCATATTTAGTTTAATTTTGTAATTTTTCTTGGACATTTAGTTTAATTTAATTAATATTTTAAGTATTTTATTAATTAATTTAATTCTTATTTTCTTGACCGCTTATGCTCTCTTGGGTGTGTGAAGTCTGTTCCTTCATCAATTTTTTTGCTTGGAGCATTAATCAAACCTTTGTTGGCTTCTTTGACTTCATTTGTGCTGACATATTTCTCGCAATGGGCCAAGAACTCTTGTAAGTTGGCCGACTCCTTTTTTGGGATGGAGAATCATAGCTTGGGATCAGTGATGGCTGCTGTTAGGGTGGCGAAATGAACTGATTCCTCTATGTCTTTGACCTGGAGTACTTCTAAGTTGAACCTGGCCAGGAATGTACATAGGGATTCATTGGGCCTTTGCCTCATATTCATGAGGTGTGCACTTGACTTTCGTTGCACCCTGCTTCCTTGAAAGTGCATCCTGAATAGCTTTCCCATGGTTTTAAAGAAGTTGATTGATTTTGGAGGTAGGTTGTTGAACCACATCCTTGCCGCGCCTTTTAGGGTAAAGGGAAAAGCCCTACACATGATTGCGTCTGGGTTTACGTGGAGTATCATTATTCCCACGAAATTGTTCAACTGTTTGACTGGGTCAGTGGATCCATCGTAGGGATCCATTGGCAGCATACTTAACCACTTTGGCAAGGGGACCATCATGAGAATGTCAGTGAGGGGGTTATTCATGGAGTAGTCCCTATCTTCATCTGGAGTGGTACCAACTTTTTCCATTATTTAAACTTTCGGATGCAAAAGTGCTAGTTGGTCAGCTATTCCTGCGGCTACCTCTGGGTCCATGGGCGCTTTCCCTTTGTCATTCTCTCCCATGCCGACCTCTGGTAGTGGAAGTTGGCGTGGGATCAAAGGTTCTTCCAAGACATCCTTATTTGTTATACCTCTACTCTTGGTAATGGTCCGAGTCACTCTTAGACGGTTATCCTCCCATGCTGTGAAGTTGAACCCATTCCGCTTACTTCTGGGGCAGAGGGCATTCTTCCTTCTCTATCCCTGGCCACCCTACCCCTTGCTTGTCTAGGTTGAGCATGCCGAGGGGGTTCTATGGGAAGGTTAGCCTTTCTATTGGGGTTGAATAGAGGAATGACCCCTATCGGAGGACAAGAAGTGGCTTCCGTGGCTAGGGGATGGATTCCTTGAATTAATCTAGTTAGAACTTCCAACTGTCAGGCCATGGCCTCAAACTGCTCATATGTGAGGAATGCGTCTAATGGGGGTACTTGGTCTGCTACCCTCTTTTCGCTTTTCCTTTGGGGTCTAGGCTCTGATCTGTTTCCATCTTCAGGATTGGCTATCTATCGCTCAATTCGTGGAGGATTAGGATTAACCATATGACTTTTTGTTCTTCTTGGAATCATGCCTTATGACTTCTCCTTGATTAATCTTCTGACTTTAAATCACTCAGGGCCCCACAGTGGGCCCCAAACTGTTTTGGTCTAAATCTGTATCGAGGTCTAACGCGCTGACTAGACCTGCAAAACACAAGAAAAGACAAGGGGGAGGCGGGCCTATGACCATAGGTCTAGTCCGATGCCTAAGTTAAGGCTCTGTGAATAGTCAGTGGGCTCAATATTCGAGCCCATAATTATATTTAAATGAGCTAGGTGAGAGATTCTTAGTTCGAGGCATCAGAGTGGCAATCCCAAAAAAAAGTAATAAATGTAGTGTACCTGAAATCTCGGGATTCGCAGCATTTATAGTAAATAGTGTCTCTGTAGAAATTTTGGTTTTACCCTTGATTTTGTGTATTATGAAAAAAAATACCCTCACTAAGCTGTAGAAATACCGTCTGTGTCCTTATCTATTGGTAAGATTTATGGGGATGGCCTTTTGGACTCTCTTGGAAGTGCTAATGTAGATGATTGAGTTCGAGTTATCGCCATCTCATCGTGAGAAATTCCCCTAACAATACCTAAAAAAAACTTGACAAGGGCCAAGATACCCGAGAAAACTTGAACAGATGAACAAAAGGGGCAAGATACCCTAGAAAACCTAACAAAAGGGCCATGATACCTTAGAAAACCTGACAAAAGGGGTAGGAAAGAAAACCTGATAAAAAAAACAGTAAGATACCCAAGAAAACCTGATAGAAGGGACAGGATACCCAAGAAAACCTGACAAAAGGGGCAAGATACCCAAGAAAACCTAAATAGTTTCAAATAATGTTGTACCTGATTTCCAGGACCTATAGAATACGTAGGTAGTTTGGGAGAGTTCCCAAATATGGTACTACAGCCCATAGACCATCAGATTTAATCTATCATCCATCAAGCATAAACTTCAACTTGAACAAAGAATCTAATTAAAACACATGTATAAACTACATCCATAATCTTTAATCATACAAAGCCCTTTCGAACTACATTTTTTGACCTAATCTCAAGAGACAAAGTCTCAAAGGATACGTAGGCAGTTTGGGAACATTCTCAAATTTGGTCCAAGAGTGAACCATCATTTTGTTCGGTTCACTGTATAGTACTATACATTTGCTTATTTATTTACTTCAAAACATGTTGGGCTGAACCCTAGGTTAGAAGAACGTCGTAACTTGGTTTAGGACATCCCCATTTAACCCTAATCATCTAATTGACCAAGCACCGTCAGAATTAGAGTTTACGAAAATTATAAGAGGCCGATCTTGATTGAGCGGTTTGGGTACCTAATGCCTTCCCAAAATCGTACCCTGAATACTTACAATAGAGATATAGAAGAGATCACATGGGAAGAAGAGAATGCTATGCAGAAGCAATATCCTCACCTTTTTGACTCTGACGGTATGTGCAAATTTCAAGGATGAAATCTTTAACAAGAGGGGGGGAGTTGTAAGACCCGTATCGAGCTAACTGGTCTAAGCACCTTGTACCAGGTTTACCTATCATGGTTGAGCCAAGTAGACCAAGTGCGTGAAGAAATCACAAGACCAGGTATGAGTCTAACCCAAAAATAGTAAATGTGAGGGTAAGGTCGCATGCCTAAACAGGTAGGGTCGACCCCACCTCAACAAAAGTCCAACCCATGACTTTTTAGTCGTAGACTCGGATGACTAAGAAGGTGTAGGGTCGACGGATCCTACGACCCTACGTCCGACCCTACGATGACATAGAGAAAATGGAAATTAGGAAACTTTCTTAATTCCAAGGGGATCTTTCCTAAACTCATAGGGACTTATTATGAAGGGTTTTTCTCTATAAATAGGACATCCCTTAGCCTCTTTCACTCCTTTACAACCCTAATTGAAGGTGAGAGAAAGAGAAAGAGAAGGATGAGAAGAAGAGAAGGAAACTTAAAGAAGAAGACTAAGGAAGAGAAGGAAATATCAGAGAAACCTCTGAATAAAGGTATGAACCTAATTCCTTACCTGAATAAGAGATCCTAGAATAGTTATAAAGAACATAGGATTAGGAGAAACCAAAATCATCCATCCATGGACAAGTTCCAAAAGATTCTATGGAGAAAATTGTTATGGACAATGAATAGTGTATAACTTGGAGTTTTGAGCCATAGAACAATCTTAGAATGGACCATGAAAGTAAGACAAAGGATCAAAACATGAAAGAATAGACTTTAGAATGAAAGGTCGACTCAGAATACGTGTGTTGCACGTAAGGTCGAATGATATCCAACCCTACGAGACCACATGATCGACCACATGCCCTCGGAAAGTCCCAGGGAGGGTGTGGTTGAACGTAGGGTCGAATGGTATCCGACTCCATGTCCGACCCTACACCCTAGGGTCGTAGAAACTGCTACTCTAGGTGCTACCCTACCTGTGACCCTACGATTTTAGTTATTTAAATTTATTAGTATTAATTCTAATAAAAATCTATCGACTTGTTAGGTCTTTCTAGTAATTTAAAAGTGATTCATAAAGCTTGAACGAGGATCTATGCTCAACCAAAGGTGAGGGAACAAGACCTAAACTAATTGGATAATAGTAAACTATTTTATTTATTGAGTCCAAATACCATGAATGATTCTATGCTTGTATGATTGTAATGTGCATTTAACATGTCATCCAATATTCATGTTATTATTGTTCATGCAAATTGAATTTTCGTTTATTTATAATATGATGTTGATGATGATGCTAGGAATAGGCATGTGAATGTATGTGTGTGGTTAGTGTACTTGATGCGAGTGGGGCATCAAGGGGAGGACATGACAATGTGGTTCATCCTGGTCAGCAGACTCTAGCCCTATCTCTACTTAAGTCTTGTCCACTAACATCATCGTATTGCCATTACCTTAGCAGAACTATTATGTCGTAGGGCATCAAGGGAGGTGGTATCGGACCGTATAGTCTCTGATTCTGCCAGGGGGCCTTAGCTCTATCTTTATGGACGTATTGAGAGATGCTGGGGTGAGGCCTTGGATACACTGTTTGACATTAGGATTGGTTAGTTGCGAGCCCAATTTGCAAGCCCTCGCCAACAGGGGCTTATGTGATGGTATGGGTAGAGCATCAGGGGAAGTATGATGCGGTGCGGTCCAAAGCACTTTAGCTCTATCTTTTCTCCGTGGTGGGGTGGATGTGGATGACAATGGTGTTTGATCCATTGGGTGGGCTTACACACCCTGTGTATAGAGGTGAGGTGGCCACCAAACCTTTCTATAGCACATTGCAAATTTATGAACCAGACCAAAGATATGAATTGAATGCATGCATATGTTTATTGCATTATTTTGTTTGCTCACTGAGCCGTGATGTGTGCTCACCCTTTTCGACATCGAATCTTTTTAGTTGATGATGTAGGTACCACCGTAGAAGATTATATAAATGCTTAGATGTATGGACATGCGGTGGCTATGGGTGCTGAAGTTATGATGGAGTCGCATGATTCGTCATGCGAGTGCAACTCTTGCGTTTTCGATTAGATTTGGTTTAAATTATACAGACAATGTAATTGATTTAATTATTCTAATTTATGTCTTCTCTATCACAGCTAGACTCTCAGTTCATTTAATATATAAGACTTCCGCTATTGTTTATTTACCCTGATTATGGATGTGGATGTGTATGGTTTAAGCAAAAGGACACAACCTATTTGAGATCCTGGTTAAACCGTTGGTTTATTAGCAATTCATCACACCATTCTGAATAGTGTAGATTTGGGGTGTGACAACTTGGTATCAGAGCTCTCAGGCCCTGTCTATTAAACCAGTATACTTCCATAAAAGTTCGTAAACTGAGTTAGGATAAAAATTAAAAGCTATAATAATAACACACCATAAGCACCTGTGTTGTTTGAGACAAAAATTAAGAAAGAAAATAATACGTATATAAATGGAGAAACAAGTTTCATATACACTCGAGTAAAAAGCAACGTATATATATATATATATATATATATATATATATATATATATATATATATATATATATATATATATATATATATATATATATATATATATATATATATATATATATATATAAATATCCAAATCAGAGTACGATCCATAATCTGGACAGTTACTCTGTAGTACAAAGAAAAATAAAAGAAAAGGTACATCATGGAGCTAGAGGTGCTGGAGGAGGAGGTGCCTTGCGATCTCTGTCATAGTCCTCAACATACACTCTAGTTAACCAGGCTACCTGAGTTTGGGTCATCTGGAGACTAGCTGTCAACTTAGCCAGCCGCTGATCGGACACACACTGAGCATCTAGGAGCTCGCCTACTCTCCCATCAGTTGCATGCTGAGAATCTAGAAGCTTTCCTACTCTCCCATCAGTCATGCGTGGAGCATCTAAAAGCTCTCCTACTCTTAGATCAGTCACGCGCTGAGCCTCTCTAATCTCGCGCAGTAGCCCCATCATATCATCAGAGGGTGGGCGTGAAGGACCAGCAATGTGTGAAGGAGCCCGAGATGGACCAGCTCCAGTAGAATGTAGAGGTGATGGAGGAGGTATGGAGTCTACATCCATGTACATACGACCCTCATCCTCAGCATCACCCCCAAGGACCCCTGGTCCTGCTGCTGCTGCTACCGCCGCGGCGTTTGCTACCTCTACTCGAGTACTAGGATGCACCAGAGCATTCCTCTCATCATCACTGACCTGAGCATCCCGCATACCCATCTTATAGATGGCATCTAAGTCAAGATCCGATGAGAAGGTCTTCTCCTGAATCCTCTCATCTACTAAGTCAACGTATAGGCAGGTGAGCAGTGTAGTGATCAGACGTCCATAGGGTAGGTTGCCCAACTGACCAGGTAGCGTAGTGTGGATCGTCGTCCGGATAATAATATAAGGAAGGCAGACAGGCTGCCTGGTGCAAATACAGTAGAGGACATATTGAGTGAACTGGGAGATCCTCTCATAATGTCCACTCTGGGGTATCAAGTTGTGCTGGATAATTTTGCAGTACACCCGAGGCTCTGGACATAGGTTGATCGCTTTCATCTCCCAACGATCATTTCTGATGAGCTGACTATCAATCTCAACACGCTTCTCCAAGGATAGGAACTGGGGCTCCTTGGGAGCACAGTACACTAATGGGCCGTCATTTGATATGCCCAAAAGATCAGCCAACTGTTGGCAATTATTGAGACCTCCACCCCTTTGACGTAGCTCATGATCCTGAGCTCCCTACCTCTTTCTGTGTCATTGCGATCCCCCACTACCGTGAGATTACAATAGAACTGTCTCACCAGATCAGGACGGGTACAAGCCTCATAGGTGATCAAAGGGAGCCAGCCCATGTCACCAAAAGCACCCTCCACGTTGAACAAGGCCAGACTAACCAAGTTCACACAGCGACGCCCTTCTACTTTCTTACGCTCATAGCGAGCATACTGAGCTTTTGCCTTATTGGAGCGGAAACAAATGGGGTCATGAGCCCTAGGCACTTTGGTAGGAGCCATACTATCTGTCAAGACATAGAAAAACAAATAAGATATTATTAATGGTGAAAACTCAAAATTTTAGCATTATAACGGCATGATTTGGCCAAAAGCCTCACTTTTCACCCAAACAACTGGGCAGGAGGACTTACATAGGTTCCAAACCATCCTGCAAAGCTCATACAGTTGGAAATTTAATCTAGAAAGATCAAATTTCATGAAATTTCAATAAATTCAAAAAATCTCAAAAATTAGGTCAAAAATGGAAAAATTCAAGTTTTTCGATAACCAACCGATGAAACTCAAATATTTTTGGGGGGTTTTTGTCCATTGGGTGACCAATAGAAAAAGCCCCCAATAAAAATTAAATTTCTACGATTGGAAAAAGTTTAATTTGAAGAAAATTATGTAATGGGCGAAAAACCTAGTTTGGAGAGTTTAAAAATGTAAAACAGTAGAGAGCATACCTGAAGAGAAGGAGCGGACGTCTCGAACGGAAAGAATGATCACCAAACACTAGAGGTCGATACTGTAGCAACTCAGGAAAACGAGTTGAGTTGGAAGAAAAGAAAAGGAATGGGAAATGAATCCAAAATTGGGCTTAAAAAAACTAATTTTGGATCGTAGGGTCGTAGAATTCGACCAAAATGTGCGACCCTACGTCAGACCCTATGATCGACCCTAGGCTCTCGGTAAGCTGACAGGGTTTATTAGGGTTGCATACTCTAGGGTCGCATAAGGACCAACCCTACCATCGACCCTACGATGGTAAATACATTATTTTGTCAGAATGATCTGAAAAATTGGAATTTATATTGAATAGTTGGATTTTTAACTTAAGAACAACTTATTGATTGCCTCACATGTGCTATGATTGTTTTCAGACACTACCACCACCAGAACAGGAAATGGCTGGGTGAAGGGTGACCAGACGAGGCCGAAACCCAATTCCACCACCACCACCTATAGAGGAAGACAGCCATGTAAATCATGAAGCACAGGAGAATCTGAATATGGCACCGCCAGTGGCTAGTGGCCAGGCAAATCCTAAAAACATGCCAGCCCCACCTACAGATTTGGCTACAGCAGTAATGAACTTGTTACAACAGCTGCAACAAATACAGCAGGTGCAAGCCAATATGCACGCTGCCATAGGCATGGCTTTTCCAGCTGCACATACGACACCTATGCCAGCAGGGCAGGGTAGCACAGTACCAGGGGGAAGCAACACGGTACCCCACACACCTCAAACACCAGTCATGCCGGCTCAAGTGTTAAATCCTGAGGTAGCTCAAGGCAGTTACCAGTATCAACCACCTATGTATGGGCCTATGCTCCGTATCAGTTGGACCACTCCAGACTGATCGAGCATTTTCTGAAGATAAAGCCCAAAGAATATAATGGTAAGCCAGCAGATCCTTTGTGGCCAGCACACTGGATTGATGAAATGGAAAGAAATTTCATGATGATGATGGTAAATGAGGAGGTGAAAGTACTGTGTGCAACCTTCATGCTGAAAGGCAATGTACACCACTGGTGGAAGTCCACACGGACTTATCTGTTAACAAAGCACACCCAATTGACGTGGGTTATATATAAAGAGGCATTCTTTGAGAAGTACTTCCCCAAACGTTTCAGAGATTTTATGGAGAGAGAGTTCCTGAGTATATATCAGGGCCAAATGACTGTGGATGCATACCAATAGTGTTACGAAGAGCTGTTTTTCTTTGCACCCGCCAGCATGCAAGAATAAAATACAAAGACCCAAAGGTATGGAACTTAGGGGAAGCATCCGTGAGCATGTTCTGGGACTGGAGAAGAAGGTTTACAACGAAGCCGTACAAATTTCTTGGGTAATAGAGTCGAGCCAAAAGGAGAGCTACTTTGCTCAAAACAGTGGTATTAAAAGGCCAAACTGAAATTCATATAACGGAGGGAATACAAGGACATTTAAACCCTTCCGTACTCAAGGCTTCAATGCTACAGCCAAGACTACTCCAGTAGCTCAACCGCAACAAAAGTAAAATAATGAAGGAGTAAAATGCTATAACTGCAATCAAGTGGGATATTATTCCAAGGAGTGTCCTAAGCCCAGGAGGCAGCTACAGCAAGGAAAGGTTTATGCTGTTACATCTAAGGAGGCTGCTGCATCGCCTGATGTGGTCACAGGTATCGTACCTATTTATGGCATACCTGCTAGAGTACTCTTCGATTCTGGAGCTACTCATTCTTTTATATCTGTGTTATTTGAAAAGAAGCTAAATCTATCCCTCAGATCCTTAGACTATAAACTGCTTGTATCGCCTATGGGATTAGAAGTGGAATTAGAAAAAGGTTATGGACCATGTCTAGTTCTTATTGATGAGAAAACTTTGGATGCAACCTTGATTCAACTTGAGATGGCAGACTTTGATGTCATCTTGCGAATTGACTGGTTAGCTCGACATTCTGCAAACCTATTATGTGCAGGAAAGAAGTTGACATTTAAAGACAAGGAAGGAGCATAGTTTAGCTTTGCAGGAACCAAACTTCCCCGTAAAGGAAAACTCATCCACTCTGCATTAAAGGCTAGGAAATGCCTCGAGAAAGGAGGGGTTGGGTCTCTAGTATCAGTGGTCGACCTCACCAAGGAAGCACCACAAATGGAGAATATTGATGTTGTGCGTGACTTTTCAGATGTATTTTCTGAAGAACTACCAGGACTACCACCTGATCGAGCGACAGAGTTCGTTATAGATCTGATACCCGGAGCCACACCAGTATCTAAAGCACCATATCGAATGGATCCTACTGAACTGAAGGAATTAAAAGTACAGTTACAAGAATTACTGGACAAGGGTTACATCAAACCTAGCATATCACCATGGGGAGCACCAGTATTATTTGTAAAGAAGAAGGACGGTAGCGTTCGACTGTGTATAGACTACCTGGAATAGAATAAGCTGACAATCAAGAATCGGTACCCATTGCCTCGAATCGATGACTTGTTCGATCAGTTGCAAGGTGCAAAGGTGTTCTCCAAGATTGATCTTCGGTCAGGATACCATCAGTTGAAGATTAAGGATGGTGATATTCCAAAGACATCATTCAGAACAAGATATGGACATTATGAATTTTTAGTCATATCTTTTGGATTGACTAATGCACCCACAACTTTTATGGCTCATGAAGCAGGTATTCCATGATATGTTGGATACGTCAGTCATTGTGTTTATTGATAATATATTGGTCTACTCCAAGGACAAGGAAACTCATGTCATGAATCTAAGAGCCGCTCTACAACGACTAAGAAAAGAGAAGCTTTACGCCAAATTTACAAAGTGTAAGTTTTGGCTAAATGAGGTCGCTTTCTTAGGCAATGTTGTATCCACTGAAGGAACTAAAGTGGATCCGAGCAAGATTGAAGCCATTGTGAAGTGGGAAGCACCAAAGAGCATTGCAGAAATTAGAAGTTTCCTAGGTCTAGCTAGGGATTATCGACGATTCGTGGAAGACTATTCCATAATTTCTGTACCTTTCACCAGTTTGACTAAGAAAGGAGAAAAGTTTGTTTGGACTGATAAATGTGAGAAAAGTTTCCAAACATTGAAGGCTAGATTGATATCTGCTTCCATCTTGACTATTCTTATTCCAGGACAACCATTTACCCTTATATACTGATGCATCTGGATTGGGTTTAGGATGTGTACTTATGCAAGGTGAACAAGTAATTGTGTATGCCTCCAGACAACTGATGACACATGAGAAGAACTATCCCACTCATGACTTGGAATTAGCGGTAGTAGTACATGCTGTCAAGATATGGAGACATTACTTGTACGGAGAGAAATTTCAAATTAAATTAGATCATAAGAGTTTCACTTATCTTTTTAATCAGAAGAAGTTAAACATGAGACAAAGAAGATGGCTGAAATTATTGAAGGACTATGATTGTGATATCCAGTATCATCCAAGAAAGGCTAATGTAGTTGCTGATGCGCTAAACCGAAAAGCAATGATAAAATCTCAAGGAGAGGTTAACACGACTACAGCAACGTGTACTACAGGAAAAGTGTTCAATTACGATAATGAGCAGTTCGTGATAGATGCACCGGGTGAAGCAACCAACCAAGGGTTTATTCATCGGTTTTTAAATATGTTCGCAACGTTGAAGATTGTACCTGATATAATTGATGAAGTGAAAGCAGCTATTAAATCAGACCCTTATCTGAGAATGGTACAAGAAGACATAAAAAAAGATAGGACTATTCCTGAGTTCACCTTAGACGATGAAAAGGTACTAAAGTACAAAGGAAGAGTATGTGTTCCTGAAACAAAAAATTTAGACATTAGACACCGATTAATGAAGGAAGCTCACACCACCGCCTATTTGGTACATCTTGGAAGTATAAAGATGTATCATGATTTGAAGAAATTATATTGGTGGAGAGGAATGAAAGCAGATGTAGCTAAATTCGTGTCTCAATGCCTAAATTGTCAGAGGATGAAGGCTGAACGACAAAGACCTACAGGACTGTTGTAGCCACTGCCAGAACCAGCATGGAAATGGGACTGCATCACTATGGACTTCGTCACCGGGTTACCATTGACTCCTTGAGTAGTTGACGCGGTGTGGGTGATTATAGATCATCTGACTAAGACAGCTTGCTTTATAGCTATACGACCACAGTATAACCTGGAGAGGTTAGCCAAGCTATATGTGGATAACATTGTCAGATTACATGGTGTACCTGAAAGCATTGTGTCCGATAGAGACCCATGCTTTACTTCAAAGTTTTGAGAAGGATTGCAGAAGGCTATGGGTACAATGTTGAAGTTCAGTATTGCATTCCATCCTCAGACAGATGGACAGTTGGAGTGTACCATTCAGATTTTAGAAGACATGCTTCGAGCGTGTGTTATTGATTTTAAAGGCTCATGGGAAAAAAAACTACCCTTGATCGAGTTCGCCTATAACTACAGCTATCAGGCTACTATACAGATGTCACCTTATGAAGCACTGTATGGGAGGAAGTGTCAAACTCCTCTATTCTGGAATGAAGTTAGAGAATGTAGCATCGTTGGACCAGAATTTGTTGAAGAGACTTGTTGAGTAGTTGACATTATCAAAGAAAGAGTTAGAACAGCTCAGAATCGTCAGAAACAGTATGCAGATACTCGACACAGAGACCTTGAATTTGTCATAGGTGATAAGGTATTCTTGAAAGTATCACCTATGCGAGGTTTAAAATTATTCAGACAGAAAGGGAAGCTAAGTCCGAGATATGTCGGGCCATATGAGATTCTAGCTAAATGTGAAAAAGTGGGTTGTTAGTTAGCACTACCACCATCTATGTCAAGTGTGAATGATTTATTTCGTATCTCATTATTAAAGAAGTACGTCAGAGATCCAACGCACGTTTTGACAGCGGATCTACCAGATCCAACTGATGATTTGACATTCAAAGTAGCACCAACTAAAATCACTAGTCGAAAGGTTCAACGTCTATGCAATCGTGACATATACTATATTAAAGTCACCTGGAGGAGCTGAGATATAGAAGAGATCACATGGGAAGAAGAGAACGCTATGCGGAAGCAATATCCTCACCTTTTCAACTCGGAAGGTATGTGCAAATTTCAAGGAAAAAATTTTTAATAAGTGGGGGGGAGTTGTAAGACCCGTATCGAACTAACCAGTTTTACCATCTTGTACCAGGTCTACCTATCATGGTCGAGCCAAGTGGACCAAGTGCGTAAAGAAATCACAAGACCAGGTATGAGTCTAACCCAAAAACAGTAAATGTAAGGGTAGGGTTGCATGCCTAAATAGTTAGGGTTGACCCCACCTCAACAGAAATCCAACCCATGACTTTTTAGTCGTAGGGTCGGATGACTAAGAAGGTGAAGGGTTGATGGATACTGCGACCCTACGTCCGACCCTACGACGACAGACATAAACCAGAAATTAGAAAACTTTCCTAATTCCAATGGGATCTTTCCTAAACTCATTGGGACTTATTATGGAGGGTTTTCCTCTATAAATAAGATGTCCCTTAGCCTCTTTCACTCCTTTACAACCCTAATTGAAAGTGAGAGAAAGAGAAAGAGAAGGAAGAGAAGAAGAGAAGGAAACTTGAAGAAGAAGACTAAGGAAGAGAAGGAAACTTCAGAGAAACCTCTGAATAAAGGTATGAACCTAATTCCTTACCTGAATAAGAGATCCTAGAATAGTTATGAAGAACATAGGATTAGGAGAAACCCAAATCATCCATCCATGGACAAGTTCCAAGAGATTCCATGGAGGAAATTGTTATGGACAATGAATAGTGTAAAACTTGGAGTTTTGAGCCATAGAACAATCTTTGAATGGACCATGAAAGTAAGCCAAAGGATCAAAACATAAAAGAATGGACTTTAAAATGAAAGGTCGACTCAGAATACGTGTGGTCACACGTAGGGTCGAATGATATCCGACCCTACGAGACCACAGGATCGACCACATGCCCTCGAGAAGTCCTAGGGAGGGTGTGGTCGCACGTAGGGTCGAATGGTATCCGACCCCATGTCCGACCCTACACCCTAGGGTCGTAAAAACTGCTACCCTAGGTGCTACCTACCTGCGACCCTACGATTTCAGTTATTTAATGGAATTAATTCTAATAAAAATCTATCGACTTGTTAGGTCTTTCTAGTAATTTAAAAGTGATTCATAAAGCTTGAACGAGGATCTACGCTCAACCAAAGGTGAGGGAATAAGACCTAAACTAATTGGCTAATAATAAACTATTTTATTTATTGACTACAAATACCATGAATGATTCTATGCTCGTATGATTGTAATGTGCATTTAACATGTCATCCAATATTTCTGTTATTATTGTTCATGCATATTTAATTTCTGTTTATTTATAATATGATGTTGATGATGATGCTAGGAATAGGCATGTGAATGTATGCGTGTGGTTAGGGTACTTGATGCGAGTGGGGCATCAGGGGGAGGACATGACACTGTGGTTCATCCTGATCACCAGACTCTAGCCCTATCTCTACTCAAGTCTTGTCCACTAACATCGTCGTATCACTATTACCTTAGCAGAACTATTACGTCGTAGGGCATCAAGGGAGGTGGTCTCGGACCGTGTAGTCTCTGACTCTGCCGGGAGACCTTAGCTCTATCTCTATGGACGTATTGAGGATGCTGGGGTGAGGCCTTGGATACACTGTGTGACATTAGGATTGATTAGTTGCGAGCCCAGTTTGTAAGCCCTCGCTAATAGGGGGTTATGTGTTGGTATGGATAGAGCATCAGGGGAAGTGTGATGCAGTGCGGTCCTAAGAACTTTAGCTCTATCTCTATTCCATGGTGGGGTGGATGTGGACGACAATGGTGTTTGATCCGTTGGGTGGGCTTACACACCCTATTTATAGAGTTGAGGCGGTCGCTAAACCTTTCTATAGCACATTGTAAATTTTTGAACCAGACCAAAGATATGAGTTGAATGCATGCATATGTTTGTTGCATTGTTTTGTTTGCTCACTGAGCCGTGATGTGTACTCACCCTTTTCGACGTCAAATCTTTTTAGTTGATGATGCAGGTACCACCGTAGAAGATTATATAAATGCTCCAATGTATGGAAATGCGGCGGCTATGGATGCTGAAGATATGATGGAGTCGCATGATTCGTCATGCGAGTGCAACTCTTGCATTTTTTTTATTAGATTTGGTTTAAATTATACAGACAATGTAATTGATTTAATTATTCTAATTTATGTCTTAGTCCTTGTGGAGATAATTGGATAATTTATTTACTCTATCACAGCTAGACTCTCAGTTCATTTAATATATAAGACTTTCGCTATTGTTTATTTACTCTGATTATGGATGTGAATGTGTATGGTTTAAGCAAAAGGACATAGCTTATTTGAGATCTTGGTTGAACCGGTTGTTTATTAGTGGTTCATCACACCATTCTGAATAGTGTGGAATTGGGGTGTGACACAATTTCTCCGGTGCATGGAGGTTATGGTCACCTTTGGTGAGCGTGATCAGGCCTTACCTTAGTACTAGCATATATTATACCTGACCAATTGCATTTCCTATGTGTAAATTATTGATCATGGATTTTGCTTGCTTGTTTGTCTGTTTTTTCACGAGCTTAAGTTAGAGAGCTCACCCTGTATATGTAAACTTTTTAGTTAATGTTGTAGGTACTACTGCAGCTGATTACATGAATGCCCCAGTTGTCACATCTGTCACACCTCAATTTTAAACTAACCAATGGTGTAATGAACCGTCATGAAAACCAATGGTTTAAACCGGGATCTCGTATAGGCTATGCCAACCATGTTAAACCAAAACACATTCCACAATAATAATCAAAGTAAATAAATAAATAGTGGAAGTCTTATTAATAGTAAACTGAGGTCTACATGATAATTAATTAAATGATCCAGATATCTCCAATTAACTAAAACATAATTAATACATATTACAAGTATCAAAATACGAAAGTTAAACACTAGGCGTAAACATAGTTGAAACACTTGCTTGATGAGCCATATTCATCCTCCACAGCTTGCACATCCATAGCTATTGCATGTCCACACATTGGTGTATTCATATAAACTTCAATCGTAACACCTACAACATCAGAAACTAAAAAGAATTACGTATACAAGGGTCAGCTCTCCAACTTGAGAACAGTAAGTGAACAAAACAATGCAATAAACATATGCATGCATTCAATTCATATCTTTGGTCTGATTTTTAAGTTTGCAATGTGCTATAGAAAGGTTTGGTGGCCCCTACACCTCTATACATGAGTGTGTAAATCCACCCAATGGATCAAACACCATTGTCATCCCACATGCACCTACCATGGAATAGAGATAGAGCTAAAGGGTCTGGATCTAACACCACCAACACTTCCCCTGATGCCCTACCCATACCAATACATAAGCCCCTGTTGGCGAGGGCTTGCAAACTGGGCTCGCAACTAACCAATCCTAATGCCAAATAGTGTATCCAAGGCCTCACCACAACATCCCTCAATATGTCCATAGAGATAGAGCTAAGGCCCCCCAGCAGAGTCAGAGACCACAAGGTCTGAGGCCACCTCCCCTGATGCCCTACGAGATAATAGTTCTGCTAAGGTAATGGCGATACGACAATGTTAGTGGGCAACACTTGAGTAGAGATAGAGCTAGAGTCTGGTGATGAGGTCAAATACCACCATGCAACGTCCTCCCCATGATGCACCATCGCATCCAACACACCAACCACACACATACATTCACATGCCTATTCCTAGCACCATCATCATCAACATGTTATAAATAAACATAATTAAATATGCATAAACAGTAATAGCATAAATATTGGATGACATGTGAGATGCACATTACGAGCATACAAGCATAGAATCAATCATGGCATTGGACTCAATAAAAATAAACAGTTTGTTATTATCCAATTAGTTCAGGTCTTGTTCCCTCACCTTTGATTGATGTTTGTTTCTCTCCCAAGATTTAGAAGTCACTTTGAATCTATTAGGAACCTAAACAATTAATATGTTTAAGTAAGGGTTCAAGTTTACCAAGTATAGTAGTCAAAAACATTGTTTGGTCTCAAAATATGCTTACTGTTATCGTGTGGTCGCACATGTGGTCGGACCCTATGGTCACAATATATGTGACCACACACTGTGTAGTCAAATCCTGTGGTTGCATTTTATGCGACCACACCATGCGACCACACCTTTCCTGGGAACTTCCTGAATAACTATGGTGGACCCTTTGGTCACCCTATGGTCAACCTGCAAGACCTGCATGCAAATTTCGGGGACGAAATTTCTTTTAAGGGTGGTAGAGTTGTAAGAACCGTGCTTTAAAACCCGGTTTAACCATGGTTTTATGCGATGGCAGGTGCCCCAATCATAACCGGACCGGAAAGCGAAGCCGGGCAAGGGACCGCGCAAGAAGCAGGGTGAAGAACCAATCATTTTCAGGTACGAAAAATGTGTAAAATTGGCTAAGTTCATACCGGTCTCACCATACCGGTCTCACCATACCGGATGCACTATAGTGCAACCGGTATGGCATACCGGTCTCACTATACCGGTCTCACCATATCGGATGCACTATCCTGCAACCGGTATGGCATACCGGTCTCACTATACCGGTCTCGCTATCCTGCGACCGGTATGTGCGAGACCGGTATGTGTTCGGAGCTGTGTTTCTCTCAAAAATGGAAACTTAAAGTTTCCATATGAGGGGGGAGCGTGTTTTGGACGGCCTCCCTCTATTAATAGAGGGGGAGATGCTCCGTGAACCCCTTTGTTCTGAGAAGGAGTTGAGGGTTCAAGGAGGTTGACGCCGCCAAGGAAGGAGCTGTCGGTGGAGGAACTCACCGCCAACTGACAACCGCTACCGGTAAAGTGCTCTATCCTTCCTGTAGGGTTGTTTATCGGATCGGAGCCGCGAAGCGGCGTGAGATCTGATGGAAAATGCTTAGATTCATTTCGTCTTTATTTCGGATCTGGTTGGTTTTTGGTATTCTAGCCAAGATCCGTAGGACCCTTCAGAGACTGGACCTTAGCAGAAGATAGGTGAAACCTTAGGGAGCTACCGTCGAGACCTCGATCTCGGAAAAATCACGCCGTAGGGTATATCCTTGGGAAAATCCCGTGGTATGGGCCGCGGTGTATACCGCTGGCACCATACCGGTCGCACTCAGCCAGATCTGAGTGAGACCGGTATGTGTGCATCCGGTATGCATACCGCTGGCACCATACCGGTCGCACTCAGCCCGGATCCGAGTGAGACCGGTATGTGTGCATCCGGTATGCATACCGCTGGCACCATACCGGTTGCACTCGGTCGGATCTGAGTGAGACCGGTATGTGTGCATCCGTATGCATACCGGTCTCACCCATACCGGTCTCGGCCATACCGGTCTCACCATACCGGTCTCACTATCCTGCGACCGGTATGTGCGAGACCGGTATGTGTTTTGAGCCCCGTTTTGTCCGGGAAAGCCGGGTTTTGGCTTCTAAAACTCTAATAAATGGAAATTAACATGAAAATATGGTTGTGTAGGACTTGTATGTGAAACTTCTGACGTCGAAAAGGATTAACACCACGCGTCAGGTAAGGGACAAGACCCGAAACTTAAATTAAAGATTTAATAATAAACCTTAGAGAGCTCTTTAATTTTCTGTATCAAATTATATGCTTGTTTGATGGATTATGCATATCACATGTCATGTAGTGTAAATTCTATTTGATTTATCTGTTCATGCATTTCATATGCTAGGTGTGATGGATGTTAGACATGTGATTGTTTTAGTTGGAGTGTGGAATGGGAAGGGTCGGGGCCCGGGATCATTCCTCACTCCGACGCCTTTCGATAGCACCCTATCTTAGCATGCTTGGTATGGGTGGGGTATCAGGGGGAGGTTATGGCAGGTGGTCTCCGAGGTTGACGTTGATCTGGCCACAGTGATGTGGCATGGTGATCTCCGATGTCGATGTTGACCTGGCCATGACGCTCTAGCTCTATCCTTATGCCATAGGGAGCGATGATGGGATAGGGCCTACTTGCGTATAGTTCCATCTTGGTATGCTTGTTGCGGGTAGGGTATCAGGGGAGGTGAGGTATTGTGGTCTCCGCCTGGCCTCGCACGCTCTAGCTCTATCCCTATGCCGTAGACGGCTGTACTAGGGTGGAGCCTACTTGTATTGACATCTAGGAATGGTTAGAAACGGAACCCACTTGCAAGCCCTTGCCAATAGGGGGTTTAGGTATTGGTACGGTATGGGGTATCGGGAGGAGGACGTGGGATTGTGGTTCTTCCCGCCCGCCGGACTCGAGTCCTATCTCTATACCGGAGTGAGTGATGTGGGGCAACAATGAGTAGTGTGGTAGGAGCCTGACTATTGGGTGTGCTCACACTCTCGTGCATGGAGGTGCGGTGGCCGCCAAACCTTACCATAGCACAATTGCAAGTTATACCTGGCCCAAATTGTAATGTTAACTCATGCATGTGGATGTTGCATTGGTCTTGTGCTTTACTGAGCTGTGTTGTAGCTCACCCCGATATATATATCTCTCTTTTCAGATTTGGATGCAGGGTATACAGTGGAGGACTTCGTGACCGCCCCAGCCTACAGTACGATGGCTGCCCTGGAGACACAGAGTGTGGAGGACGAGCATGATGCGTTATGCGAGTGCTCCTTCTGTGTCTTTCCTCTTTGATTTGATTATTTTCAATTTAAAGCTTGTAAATAAATATTATTTAAATTCTGATGGATGATGGAATAACTGGATTAATTATTTTAATTTATTATTTAGTTCAGCTCATTGATATATTATTTCCGCTGCTAGTATTACTCTGGATTTTGATGGTTTGCTCAGGGATGATTGGTTGACACGGTCTTTCGAGATCCTGGTGTGAACCATGGTTTATTACCGGTTCACTCACACTTCTGGTTCAGCCGGAATTGGGGTGTGACACAACCACAGGCTGAGACCACATGATGTCTGGTCAATTTTTCATCTCAATCCGAATTCTTCGTGAGTCGATTCCTTGGCTCATCACTTAGGTTCATCCTATAGTTATCCTATGGCCATTATGTACAGTTTCTCATTATCAATTATTCCTAACCTATTTTCTCATGGTTTTTCTTAGAAATTCCATAACCAAAATCATTACATAGATTTAACACATCAATCTTGAAAAGAACCTATTCTATCTGATCTACCCCATAGAGTCAAGTCCATACCTTAAGCTTGCTATAGAGAGATAAAAATTTTCTCTACAAAACCTTCCTCTCCAAGCTTCTTCTCCAAATCTCCTTCTTTCCCTTCTCTTCCTTTCTCTTTCTCTCTTACGTTTAGGGTTTCAATTTGAGTTCTCAAAGAGTGATAGAGGCTAAGGGATGTCTATTATATAAAGGGAAAACCTCCTTATAGAGTCTTACTTTAATTAGGAAAGAGTTCCCCTCAAATTAGGAAAGTTTCTTAAACAAAGAGTCTGTTTAGCATCATGTGGTCGCATGTGGGGTCGCAGAATTCATCGACCACACGTCCAAAATATGCGACCACACATTGTGTGGTCTCATATTTGTGGTCTCATGTGTGTGGTTTCATGTGCGACCACACGTATCGACCACACCCTTCAAAAATGACACCACACGTCTAAAATTTATTGGTTTTTAGTTTTTGACTGGTTTCTTCCACACAAACTTAACCAGTCAACCACGCCAACTAAATTTGACTTGTTGCTTACCTTATCTTGTGGTTCTTCATACAATTGGTTCACTTGAGCCGATTATGATGGAAAGACTGGTCGCGACAAGAGAACATAAGGTTAGACCGGGTTTGTGGCGTGCAGGTCTTACAACTCCATCACCCTTAAAAGAAATTCCATCCTCAAAATTTAAATGTACTTTGAAGTCGAATAGGTGGGAATACTGCTTTCGCATTGCATCTTCTTCTTCCCATGTATTCTCCTTTATATCTTAGCTTTGCCATGTTACTTTCACATAATAAATATCCCGACTTCGGAGATGTTATACCTTCCAACTGGTAATCTAGGTTGGTGCCACTTTAAAATTTAAATCTTTAATCTAATCCGGTAGATCCACAGTCAATGCTTGTGATTGATCTCCAACGTACTTCTTCAATAGAGACACGCTGATGCGTGTCGAGCGTAACCAAAAATAAATTACTCTACCTATAATGAATAGTAATGATAAGTAAAGGTCGATCCACAGAGACTAGTTAATCAAATTGTCCACTTACTAAGAAAAATGGGGGTTTTCTTCTGTAATTTAATTGACAAGAAAATTAAGTAACAAAAATTCAATGAAAGATGATGTCGATTCAAGGAAATTTACTTTCGGCTGAAAATTGATCACTGACCTCATATATATTATTCTCTATTCAAATATTTAACCAAGGATTATCAAAAAGTTAGACAATCCTTACCTTCCCTAATTTCATTAATTTGAGCCCAGCACACAAATTAATTCTTATCAATAAACCAATTGGTATTAAGCAATCCTCATGAATTTACTGATAGCATTACACTTTCGGAGGGAGTTGAAGATGAACATCAATCCAACAAGCATCAGATTATTTAATTCATTCTATGTTTCCTTTAAACAAGTAACAAAAACTTAGATCATAATTGTTCTGCTCAATTGTTACTTTTCCTGAACACCATAACAATTACGGATTATGGATTCAGATTAGTAATAAACCACATAAGTCAATCAATTAATAGACCTCTTAATAAACTGAATCATGCAACCATTAACTTGAAAAATCAAGAAACACAGATATTTAAATAGAAAAATAATTAAAATTAAGAACAGAGTCTCACAATTTTACTAATCGGATTGAATTCCCTTTGAATCGACTAAAGAACTTAGCTAGACATGATAGAAAAGAAAGACAAAAGAAATAAAATTATCTTCTCAATAATTCTTGGATGCTCTATTACGTAGCCTTTACATTGCTTAAATAGCCAGAGTAGAGAAGATTAAAATGGCATGTCTAGAATTGACAACCTTATTACATGGAAATAAAGATTAAACAAAATCCTCTTGCCTAGATTAGATAGGAAAGCATTCCATCATTAACCAAATGCCACCTCTAGATTTTCCAATCTTTGTAATATTCCATACAGGTATATATTCTCTTTAAGATTTCTGACAATCAATCAAATCCTTCCAATAGTAAACCTTCTATGTGTGGTAATCTTCCTTCTCTGGTTTCAATTCAAATCAGCTTTCCAGATCAGATTTTTGGATCACGTTTGATTTCTAGAATTCTTTCCACATTAAAAACCTGCATGAAATCAGAAGGTCATTATTAAGAATATCAGAATTTTTTTCATTTTAAACATAAATGACCAATACTTTCCACCAATGTCTTATATATAAGGAATCATCACAAATGAGTACCATAAGACATATAATATGTTAAATAAACTAAATATAAGGGAAATAAATTTATAAAATTATGAATCCATCAAATTCCCCCATACTTAGCTCTTGCACGTCCTCGGGTGAACTAAATACTAATTTTTTTTTTCACTTTCATCCCACAGCATTCAAAAAATATGTGTACCATGAATCAGAAACTAATTCAAGAGATCAAGAGAACAATATATGTCATAGTCAAAGGTCACTTAGTAAATATGAGCAATATCTAACTTGCAGTCTTATTCAAAAGGGAACATGCTAATGTTTAGTAGATTTTTTTCTTGAGATTCTCTCTACTCACTCAAGAATTCAAGGTTTAACTGTTTCACTCAAGATCTTCCTATGAAGATGCACTACCATAGGCTTGTTTATTTACCAAAATCTCCATTACTTAGAATACACGCATACATGAATCAAAAGGTATTTATCAAGATTGTAATGGGGCTAAGGTTCAGGGTACGGATAAGAAAAATATAATGACGTTAAAACCCAAGAAACTAATAGAGCATTAAGACAATAAAAAATTGAGCAATCAAAATGATAAGGACTCATAAATAAAGCTCTTCAACAAAACATCCCAAACTCCAGTTTTTTTTTTCTTTCATTCTTTTTTCTTTTTATTTGAAAACTATGCTTTGCTATTTTAATTTTTTTTTCTTTTCTTTTAGAAGAGCATGACATTTCAAACATCACAAGGACCATTTACTCCCATTACATCCCACTTCTTCACATACAATCATTACTTTTGAGAATAGCACCCCCACACTTATTCAATACATATCTTTCTCAAACCCATTAAATAATTCTCAATGCTCTACTAGTTCAAAGGTTGGTAAAACATGAGAAAAACAAATAATTCAAGGCTCATGGTTTTGGGTTTAATGAAGAATAAAGTTTAGAAGCTCAAAGTGGGTCTTCTAAAGGTAAAAATATATAAGGTTGGTCATTTAAGCTAAGTGGTTGTAAAATCCTATTTGCCTTTATCATCTTCATGTCTACACATATCAATGTAATCTTGACACGGTTCAAAGCAAGTTCTAGAGATACAAAAGCATAGTAGAATATCACTCTTCAAAGAAAATAAAGACTGACATAGATGTCTCAATCTAGTTTGGCTCAAAAGCTCGCTTGGTTGGATTCCATCTACTAAACCTGCATGCTTTATCTCTAAATGCAACTATCAATGTTATTCAAAGCTCATTTAGCAAGTTATTTCAACTAATTCAAATATGTAATTTTTTTTTCACATTCAAATAGTTCCAATCTATGGCATACATATTCTCTTAGTCTATAAAAGTGATTTTTTTTTTAAATTCAACTTTTGAAATTTTTTTTTCTAACAAATCATACAAAAATTAAAAACAAAACTTAAAAAATAAAAAATAAGAATAAAACAAAAGAGAAATCCAAATTCCTTTCCCCACACTTAAACCTGACATTGTCCCCAATGGAAGTTAAAAATGTAATGGAAAGATGTAAAGAAAAGTAATTAAAAGTGATAAGAAAAACAAATCCAATTTCTTGGGTTGCCTCCCAAGCAGCGCTTATGTTTAATGTCGTTAGCTCGACTCAATACTCCTCAATCAGAATAAATGGGATCCACCAGTTGTACTTTGTCTATAGTATGCTCATGAAAGCCTTCATAGAATGTCTTAAGTCGATGCCCATTAACCTTGAAAACTTTGTTAGTTTCGAAACTTTGAACTTCAACTGTACCATAAGGAAACACATTAGTAACTTCAAAGGGTCTAATCCAACGAGAACGTAACTTATCAGGCATCAATTTAAGTCTTAAATTGTAAAACAAGACTTTCTGTCCAACCAAAAATTGCTTCCTAGCAATCCTCTTGTCATGAAATGCCTTGGAAATATTTTTTTTATGTTCTTCAAAATAAGCTTCTTGTAGCGCCCCTAAGTCATCCGAAATTTCATGTGCAAGCAATAACTATTGGAAAAATTATGGACACCTGGAAAAAAAAAACTTCACACAAAGGTAAGAACATAAGTGACTAAAAAAAATTAAATAGAATGAAAACAATCACAATCTGATTAAAACTAGTCCCCGGCAACGGCGCCAAATTTTGATGGGTGTCGAGCGCAACCAAAAATAAATTACTCTACCTATAATGAATAGTAATGATAAGTAAAGGTCAATCCACAGAGACTAGTTAATCAAATTGTCTACTTACCAAGAAAAAGGGGGGTTTTCTTCTGTAATTTAATTGACAAGAAAATCAAGTAACAAAAATTCAATGGAAGATGATGTCGATTCAAGGAAATTTACTCTCAACTGCAAATTGATCACTGACCTCATATATATTATTCTCTATTCAAATATTTAACCAAGGATTATCAAAAAGTCAGACAATCCTTACCTTCCCTAATTTCATTAATTTGAGCCCAGCACATAAATTAATTCTTATCAATAAATCTATTGGTATTAAGCAATCCTCATGAATTTACTGATAGCATTACACATTCGGAGGGAGTTATAGATGAACAACAATCCAACAAACGTCAGATTATTTAATTCATTCTATGTTTCCTTTAAGCAAGTAACAAAAACTTGGATCATAATTGTTCTTCTCAATTGCTACTTTTCCTGAACACCATAACAATTATGGATTATGGATTCAGGTTAGCAATAAACCACATAAGTCAATTAATTAATAGACCTCTTAATAAACTGAATCATGCAACCATTAACTTGAAAAACCAAGAAACACAGATATTTGAATAGAAAAATAATTAAAATTAAGAACAAAGTCTCACAATTTTACTAACCGGATTGAATTCCCCTTGAATCGACTAAAGAACTTAGCTAGACATGATAGAAAAGAATGACAAAAGAAATAAAATTATCTTCTCAACAATTCTTGGATGCTCTATTATGTAGCCTTTACATTGCTTAAATAGTCAGAGTAGAGAAGATTAAAACTGGTATGTCTAGAATTGACAATCTTATTACATGGAAATAAAGATTAAACAAAATCCTCTTGCCTAGATTAGATAGAAAATCATTTCATCATTAACCAAATGCCACCTCTAGATTTACCAATCTTTGTAATATTCCATAGAGGTATATATTCTCTTTAATATTTCTAACAATCAATCAAATCCTTCCAATAGTAAAACTTCTATGTGTGGTAATCTTCCTTCTCTGGTTTCAATTCAAAACAGCTTTCCAGATCAGATTTTTTGGATCACGTTTGATTTCTAGAATTCTTTCCACATTAAAAACCTGCATGAAATTCAGAAGGTCATTATTAAGAATATCAAATTTTTTTTTATTTTAAACATAAATGACCAATACTTTCCACCAATGTCTTATATTTAAGGAATCATCACAAATGAGTACCATAAGACATATAATATGTTAAATAAACTAAATATAAGGGAAATAAATATATAAAATTATGAATCCATCACACGCGAATTACGTTGTGCACACTAGACAAGGATAATGGTAATGTGAGTTAATATGCTACTTTTCTATATCTCTCTAGAATTTTATAAGGTCCAAAACATATATAGGACACAATTTTTCCTTCTTACTGAACCACTTTAAACCACACATAAGTGACATCATCAAGAACACTTTGTTACTTACAGCAAACTTGAGGTCTTGGTGTCTCTTCTGACAACTTTGAGTTGTCTTGGCCGTTTTCTTTGATCTTGTCTGCCACTTGATAGGTTTCTTGAACAAACTCAGGTCTTATAATTCTTCGTTCACCATCTTTATTCCAAAACAGAGGAGTTCAACATTCCTACTCTATCATGCTTCATAGGTGACCTCTATATGGTAGCTTTGTAGAAAAATTAATCAGCGGTAACTTCTCAACTCAAGTTCCTTTGAAAATAATTTCATAGGCTTGGAAAATACTTCCTAAGATTTATATAGTCCGCTTCGACTGTCTATCAATTTGAGGGTGAAATGTGATACTAAACTTCAACTTTGGTCCCATCCCATTCTATAGTCTCTCCCAAAACTTCAGGGCAAAGCGTGAGCATATGTCAGATACTATGCTCTCAGGCATACCGCTAAATCTGGTACTATTATCCACATATAGCTTAGCTAGCCACTCCAAAGCACACTAAGGTATAGCAATGAAATGAGCTATCTTCATAAGGCGATCAACAATCACCCAAACTGCATCAATCGATCTGGGAGTCAGTGGTAAACCAGTGATATAGTCCATTATAATGTAGTTTCACTTCCAAACTAGCTCCAATAGTGGCTATAGTAAGCCTGCTGGTCTTTGTCTTCCAGCTTTTACTTACTGATAATTCAGATACTGAACCACGCACTAAGCCACATCTGTTATCATTCCTCTTTACTAGTAAAATCTGTCACATCCCAATTCCCTCTATTCAGAATGGTGTGATGAACCTCTAATAAACCAACGGTTCAACCAGGATCTCGAGTAGGCTATATTCATGTTATCTGAACCCCATACATCCATAATCATAATCAGAGTAAATACACAATAGCGAAAGTCTTATAATAAAATGAACTGAGAATCTACTGTGATATTAATATTTAAATAGAAAATTATTCTGTATCAACTGAGACATAAGTAAATATCAAATATATGTCCATAAAAAATCCAAGTAAAGAAACCTAAGAAAAATATCTAATCGAATACACATGAGTTACACTCGCAAGAGGAGTCATGTGTATCCACTTCAACTTCAACCTCCATCGCTGCTACATTCCTGTACGCTGGATCATTCACATAATCTTCAACGGTATAACCTGCATCATCAACAAAAAATATTTGACGTCAGGGGTGAGCACACATCACAGCTCAGTGAATAGAAAAAACAATGCAACATTACATATGCATGCAATCAATACATATCTTTGGTCTGGTTTATAGTTTGCAATGCGCAATAGAAAGTTTAGGTGGTCAAAGGTTAATGTTTATTGACCCCGCCTTTATACACAGGGTGTGGAAGTCTGACCGAAGGTTAACGTTTATCGTCGTCCCCATCCACCCTAATCATGAACATTATATAACAAAGGTTAACGTTTATTGCTATATAGTGTCATACCAACACGTAAGCCCCTGTTGGCGAGGGATTGAAAATTGGGCTCACAACTAACCAATCCTAATGTCAAATAGTATATCCAAGGCCTCACCCCAGCATCCCTCAGAATGTCCATAGAGATAGAGCTAAGGCCCCCCGATAGAGTCAGAGACTACAAGGACCGAGACCACCTCCCCTGCTACTCTACGACAAAATAGTTCTGCTAAGGTAATGACGATACGATGATGCTAATGCACAAGACTTGAGTTAGAGATAGAGATAAAGTGCTGAGACCCGTCAAAGGTTAACGTTTATTAACGTTCTCATCACACCTCCCTGATACTCGCTCGCATCAAGTACACCAACCACACACATACAATCACATGCCTATTTCTATCATCATCATCATCATGTTATAAATAATAAAGTAAATATGCATGAACAAATAATAGAAATATTGGATGATATGTTGTATGCACATTACAAACATATTCGCTTTGAATCAAGCATGGCATTGGACTCAAGAAAATAGAAAATAATTTTTTATTAACTAATTAGTTTAAAGTTCTGTTTCCTCACCTTAGCTTGCTAATAAATACTTTTCCAAGCTTTATAATCACCTTTATTTTGTTATTGTATTGCTAGAAGACCTAACAAAGTCGATAGAATTTAATTAGAAATAAATTCTGAATTTAAAAACCATTCTGTTAACTGAGGGTCGGAGGTAGGGTCGGAGTCCTGATCGACCCTGGGTGCGACCCTCCCCAAAATCTGAACTTCCCGAACACTGAGGGTCGATACTCAGGATCACCTAGGGTCGGATGGTCATCGACCTTTGGTGCGACCCTCGGTGTACTTTGGTCAATTTTTCTCTTTTTATTCCATTCTTCGTGCTTGGGATCCTATGGCTTGCTCCTACATTCCATTCAACATTCATTCCATGGTCTGGAACCATGAATCATCCACCTAAATAGCTTTCATGCATTCTCCTATGGTTTTTCATGAAAACCTAACCATGGGTTGATGGTTTGGGTTTCTTCGAGATCACACTCTCATCAATATCTATCCCAAGGTCTGTAGAAACTCATGGAATTAGTATCCATACCTGAGAAGAATACTCCTTCTCTGCAACTCTTCTCTTTTGGCTAAATTTTCTCCCTTGCTTCTCTTCTTCTTCTTTTCCTTCTCTTCTCTTTCTCTCAATTCAATTAGGGTTGTGAAAGGAGTGAAAGAGGCTTAGGGACGTACTTTAAATAGAGTAGGAACATCCTAAAATAAGTCCCTTTGAGATTAGAAAAGAATCCAAATCAAAAATTAAGAAATTTCCTAATTTCAGTTTCGGCGTCAACTGAGGGTCAATGGGAGGGTCGATGATCCCGTCGACCCTAGGTTCTCTAAGTTGTCTGACCCTCCCTTCAAAACTGAGGGTCTGACTTTGTGTTTTTTGGGGTCCGACCATCCTTGGCTTGGTATGCGACCCTCCCCTTAAATTAAGTGTTTTTGGGTCGATTTGATACCTGGGATCTCGATCTCCTTCACGCCCATGGTCTATTTGACTTGACCATGATGGGTAAACCTGGTTCAAGGTGGTAAGACCGGGTTAGATTGACACGGGTCTTATAACGCCCCCTACTTATAAAAATTTCGTCCTCGAAATTGTACGTACCTTCTGAATCAAATAAGTGAGGGTATTGCTTCCGCATATCATTTTCTTCTTCCCATGTAATTTCTTTCATGTCTCTACTTTTCCATGTGACCTTAACATAATAGATATCTCGGTTGCCTAGACGTTGAACCTTTCGGCTGGTGATTTCTGTTGGTGTTACTTCAAATGTCAAATCATCAGTCAATCCCAAAAAATCTACTGTCAAAACATGCGTTGGATCCTTGACATACTTCTTCAATAGGGAAATGTGAAATACGTCATGCACACTTGACATTGATGGTGGTAGTGCTAACTGATAAGCCACTTTCCCACGCTTAGCTAGAATTTCATACGGCCCGACATATCTTGGACTTAGTTTCCCCTTCTGTCCGAACCTTTTCAATCCTCGCATAGGCGATACCTTCAAAAATACTTTATCACCTACAGTGAACTCCAGATCTCTGCGTCGAGTATCTGCATATTGCTTCTGACGGTTCTGAGCCGTTCTCACTCTTTCCTTGATAATGTCGACCACTCGGCAAGTCTCTTCAACAAATTCTGATCCAACAATACTACGTTCTCCAACTTCATTCCAAAACAAAGGAGTTCGACACTTCCTGTCGTACAATGCTTCATAAGGTGACATCTGTATAGTAGCCTGATAGCTATTGTTATAAGCGAACTCGATCAGTGGTAATCTTTCATCCCATGATCCCTTGAAATCAATTACACATGCTTGTAGCATATCTTCTAGAATCTAGATTGTACGCTCTGACTGTCCGTCTGTCTGTGGGTGGAATGCAGTACTGAACTTCAATGTTGTACCCATAGCCTTTTGCAATCCTTCCCAAAACATGGAAGTAAATCGTGGATCTCTATCAGACACAATGGTTTTTGACACACCATGTAATCGAACAATATTATCCACATATAGCTTTGCTAACCTTTCCAGTGTATATTGAGGTCGTATAGGTATGAAGCGAGCTGTTTTCGTCAGACGGTCCACAATCACCCAAACTGCGTCAACTACTCGAGGAGTCAGTGGTAGTCCCGTGATGAAGTCCATAGTGATGCAGTCCCATTTCCATGCTGGTTTCGGTAATGGCTGTAACAGTCCTGCGGGTCTTTGTCCTTCAGCCTTTACTTTCTGACAATTTAGGCATTGAGACACGAACTTGGCTACATCTGCTTTCATTCCCCTCCACCAATATAGTTTCTGTAGATCATGGTACATTTTTGTACTTCCAGGATGTATCGAATAGATGGTGGTATGGGCTTCTTTCATCAATCGGTGTTTAATGTCTATACTTTCTGTTTTAGGTACACATATTCTTCCTTTGTATTTCAGTACTCTCTCTTCGTCCAAGGTGAACTCAGGATTAGTCCTACCTTTCTTGATATCTTCTTGTACTGTTCTCAGATAAGGATCTGATTTAATAGCTGTCTTCACTTCATCCATTATATCCGGTATAATCTTCAAACCGGCGAACATATTTGAAAACCGATGAATGAACCCTTGGTTGGCTGATTCATCTGTTGTGTCTATCACATATTGCTCATTGCCGTGATTGAATACCATTCCAATAGTACACATTGCTACAGTTGTGCTAACCTCTCCTTGCGATTTTATCATTGCCTTTCTGCTTAACGCATCCGATGTTCACTTTTCCCGGATGATACTGGATATCACAATCATAGTCTTTCAATAGTTCCAGCCATCTTTTTTGTCTCATATTCCACGACTTCTGATTAAATAAATAAGTAAGACTTTTATGGTCCGACTTAATCTAAAATTTCTCTCCGTATAGGTAATGTCTCCATATCTTGACAGCATGTACTACTGCTGCTAACTCCAAATCATGAGGGTTAATTTTTCTCATGTATCTTCAACTGTCTCGAGGCATAAGCAATTACTTGCTCTCCTTGCATAAGCACACATCCTAATCCCAGTCCCGATGCATCAGTGTATAAGGTAAATGTCTGTCCTGGAATAGGAATAGTCAAAATCGGGGCAGATATCAATCTGGTCTTCAATGTCTGGAAACTCTTCTCACATTTATCCGTCCACACAAACTTTTCACCTTTCTTAGTCAGACTGGTGAAAGGTACGACAATCCAGGAATAGTCTTCCATTAATCTCCGATAATAACCAGCTAGACCCAGAAAACTTCTAATTTCTGAAATGCTCTTTGGTGCTTCCCACTTTACAATAGCCTCAATCTTGCTGGGGTCTACTTTGATTCCTTCAGCGGATACTACACGGCCTACGAAGGCGACTTCACTTAGCCAAAACTCACACTTTGAAATTTTGGCATATAACTTCTCTTTCCTTAAGTGCTGTAGGGCGGCGTTTAGGTTCTTGATATGGGTTTCTTCGTCCTTGGAGTATACCAATATATCATCAATAAATACTATAACCGACGTATCCAGCATATCGTGGAAGACCCGGTTCATAAGTTCCATAAAAGTTGCTGGTGCGTTTGTTAATCCAAAAGACATGACCAAGAACTCATAATGTCCATATCTAGTCCAGAAAGCTGTCTTAGGAATATCACCCTCTTTAATCTTCAATTGATGATAGCCTGATCGAAGATCGATCTTAGAAAATACCTTTGCTTCTTGCAACTGATCGAACAAGTCATCGATCCGAGGTAGTGGATATCAATTATTGATTGTCAGTTTATTCAACTCCCGATAGTCGATGCATAATCGAACGCTACCGTCCTACTTCTTTACGAATAATACCGGTGCTCCCCATGGTGATATACTGGGTCGAATATAACCCTTGTCCAGTAGTTCCTGTAGTTGCACTTTCAGTTCTTTCAGTTCAGTAGGAGCCATTCTGTAAGGTGCTTTTGATACTGGTGCGGCTCCAGGTACAAGATCTATCACAAACTCTGTGGCTCGATCGGGTGGTAATCCTGATAGTTCCTCCGGAAATACGTTAGGGTAGTCCCGCACGACATCAATATCTTCCATTCGTGGTGCTTCCTTGGTTAGGTCGACCACTGATACTAGATACCCAACTGCCCCCTTCTCAAGGCACATCTTAGCCTTTAGTGCTGAGAGTATGAGCTTGCGTCTACGGAGAAGTTTGGTTCCCGTAAAACTGAATTCTGCTCCTTCTTTGTCTTTAAATGTTAGCTTCTTTTCGGCGCATAATAGGTTTGCAGAATGCCGAGCTAACCAGTCCATTCCCAAGATGACATCAAAGTCTGCCATCTCAAGTTGTATCAAGGTTGCATCTAAGGTTTTCTCGCCAATGAGAACTGGACATGATCCATAACCTTTCTCTAATTCCACTTCTAACCCCATCGGTGACCGTACAAGTAATTTGTAGTCTAATGTTTTAATGGGTAAATTTATCTTATTTCCGAATGACACAGATATAAAGGAATGAGTAGCTCCTGAATCAAAGAGTACTCTGGCGGGTACGCCATTTATCGGTACGATACCTGTGATTTATTTTACTTAGTCTACATGCTCATACAATGTAATTACAACTTTAAAAGGTTTCAGTCATACTTGTGACCACATCGGGTGATGCGGCAGCATCCTCGGATGTAACAGTATATACCCGACCCTGATGTAACTGCTTCTTGGGCTTAGGGTACTCCCTTGCCATATGTCCTGGTTGGTTGCAGTTACAACACTTCGGGCTTTCAGGCTTTGCCTGAGGTTGAGCTATTGGGGTAGTCTTGGTTGCAGCAGTAAAATTCTGAGGGCGAAAAGGCTTATATGTCCTGTTATTGTCTCCGTTGTATGAATTTCCAGCTGGCCTTTTTATACCCCTGTTCTGTGTGAAATAACTCTCTTTCTGGCTCGATTCTATGACTCGAGCAATTTGGACAGATTCATTGTATACCTTCTTTTCCAAGCCCAGAACATGCTCTCTGATGCTTCCCCTCAGTCCCGTGACAAACCTACGGGTTTTTGTGTCTTCTTCCTGCATACTAAGTGGTGGAAAGAAAAACAGCTCTTCATAACGCTGTTGATATGCATCCACTGACATCTGTCCCTGATATAAACTCAGGAACTCCTTCTCCATAGAATCTCTGAAGCTTCGTGGAAAATACTTCTCAAAGAAAGGTTCCTTATATATAGCCCAAGTCAATAGGGCGTGCTTGGTCAATAAGTAAGCCCTAGCAGATTTCCACCAATGATGTGCGTCACCCTTTAGCATGAAGGTGGCACATAGTACTTTCTCTTCTTCGGTGATAGTCATCATAAGAAAATTTCTCTCCATCTCGTCTATCCAGTGTGCTGGCCATAAAGGATCAGACGGTTTGCCATTAAACTCCTTGGGCATCATCTTCAAGAATCTCTCAACCAGTCGAGAGTGATTCAACTGATTTTGGGGGTATGCCCCAAACATAGGTGGTGGATACTGATAATTAACCTGAGCTGCTTCCAGACCTGGTACTGGAATCTGTGCAGCAGGTTATTGAGGTGTTTGAGGTGCTGGGTGGTTACCCACCGGTGCTGCACTGGCTTGTCTCATCTGCATGGGTGTAGCATGAGCAGTTTGGAACATGATTCCCATTGTAACTTGCATTCGAGCCTGCGCATGTTGCATCTGTTGTAGTTGTTGTGCCAAAATCATCACCACGGTTGCTAACTCAGGTGGTGGAGGTGGCAAATTTGTAGGGTTTGCCTGATCAGGATTTCCTTGTTCGTATATATTCTCCTGACTGGTCTCCTCCACAGGTGGTGGTGGTGGAACTGCATTTCGACTCTGCCTGGTTACTCTACGTCCAGACATATTTTCTTCTGAGATTGGTGGTGCCTGAAAATCATCAAAAAGGTGAGAAAGTTATTTATACTTCATGTAGGCACGCTAATCGATGTAAAATTTCAATTTTTGACTCATTTTATAACAAATTTATTGTCTTTCCTATGCAGGGTCGATGGTATGTCCGACCCTTAGTATCAGACCTTGGGAATGACTCGTTCTTCCCGAGAGTTGAGGGTCGATGCGAGGGTCGATGGGTATCCGACCCTCAGTATCCGACCCTTAGTTTTCTGTCAGATTCCCGAAAGCCGAGGATCGAT
Source organism: Protea cynaroides (assembly GCA_028583415.1). Lineage (NCBI taxonomy): Eukaryota > Viridiplantae > Streptophyta > Magnoliopsida > Proteales > Proteaceae > Protea > Protea cynaroides. The sequence continues at coordinate 76,687,413 of CM053266.1, read as the reverse complement.
GGGAGGGTCGATCCGAGGGTCGATGGTTTTGGTCGAATTGTCCGACCCTCAGACCAAAAATCAGACTTTTAAGATCCGATTTTGGGTCATTTTTTGTTATTTCCCTCCCGTTTCGACTTGTCTCTCCCTTCTAAGTTGCTACAGTGCCACTCCACTATTTTTGGTCAGTTTGAGTCCGGGTTTCGACGTCCACATCATCCCTACAGGTATGTTCTCCCATTTTCCCCTGTTTTTAGGTTTTATATTTTAGGTTTTTGTCCATTTAACTTGTATTTTTCAAATTAAACTTTTTCCAATCATAAAAATTTGATTTTTATTGGGGCTTTTGTTATTGGTGTCTCGAGGAACGAAAGCCCTCAAAAAATTTTGAGTTTCATCGGTTGATTATCGAGAAACTTGGATTTTTTTGCTCTTTTTGTCATAATTTGTCGAAATTTTTCGATTTCTTGAAATTCCTTCAAATTGAACTTCATTAGTTCCAAATTCCTACTGTGTGAGTGTTGTAGGATATGTTGGAACCTATGTTAGTCCTCCTGCCCACGTGTACGGGTGAAAAGTGAGGCTTTTGGCCAATTTACGTCGTTATAATGTCAAATTTTGGATTTTTATCCTATTAACTCCTTGTCTCCCTTTTTCTTTCTTATCTACAGATACCATGGCTCGTACCATGGTACCCAGAGTTTGTGATCTGCTTCGCTTCCGCTCTAATGAAGCCGAGGCACAGTATGCCCACTACACTCGTAAGAAGGTAAAGGGTGGTCGTTTGGTGAACTTGGCTGAGCTAGCCCTGTTCAATGTGGAGAGAGCATTTAGTGATATGGGGTGGCTCCCTGTCATCACTTACGACGCGTACACATGCCCGGATTTAGTGCGATAGTTCTATTGTAATCTCCAGGTGGTGGGGGATTACAATGATGTGGATAGGGGTCACGAGCTACGCATCACTAGCTATGTAAAGGGAGTGAACATTTCTTTTGACTATCGGCAGTTGGCCGACCTACTGGGAATTCCCTATGATGGCCCTATGGTGTACTGTGTGCCTGGAGAGCCCCAGTTTGTTTCCATGGAGATGAGGGCAGAGATCGACAGTCAGCTGCTACGACCTGATCGTTGGCAGATGAGAGCTTGTTACATGCGTCCAGCTCCACGGGTCTTCTGCAAGATTATCCAGCATAATCTGATTCCGCAGAGTGGCCATTATGAGAGGGTTTCTCAGCTGACCCAGTATCTGCTATACAGTATATACACTAGACAGCCCGTCTGCCTGCCGTACATCATCATGCGGACTATGATTAGTGCCACATGGCCCAGTCATAGGGGTAATCTACCCTATGGACGTATGATCACAGTCCTACTTACTCGCCTGGGGGTTGATTTGGTGGATGAGAAGATTCAGGAGAAAACCTTTTCGTCTCCTCTAGATTGGGAGGCTATCTACAAAATGGGCCTGCGGGATGCCCAAGTCAGTGATGAGGAGAGGAACGAGATGGTATGCCCTCACACTCGCATTGAGATGGCTGGCGCTGAGGCCGCTGTTGCCGCTGCTAGAGCTCATGTGGATCCGGTCGATGATGATGACCGTATGTATATGGATGTCGACTCGATACCAACGCCTTCACCTATGCATGCGGCTGGAGTTGGTACTTCTTCTGTGGCGGATCCCACACCTGAGACTGATCCTTTTCATGTGGCTGGTCCTTTACGCCCACCTTGTGATATGATGGAGATGTTGCATGAGATCAGGGAGGCTCAGCACAGATCTGATCTGAGGAGGGAGGAGTTACTAGACGCTCAGCGTGTGAGAGTGGATGAGTTGCTAGCCGCCCAGCGCATATCAGACACGCAGATGGGAGAGCTCATAGAGGTTCAGCGTATGATTGATAGGAGGGTAGCCGATCTTACTACTAGTCTACAGATGACCCAGACTCAGATAGCATGGTTGACTAGAGTCTATGCCAAGGACTACGACAGAGACCGTGAGGCGCCGCTTCCTCCTTCACCTCCAGCTTCTTGATTGTATTTATTTTCTTTGTACTATAGAGTAACTGTCTGAGTTGTGGACTGTACTCTGCTTTAGTTATGTATATACGTTTGTTTCTCTCTCATTGAATGTAGAATTGTTTCCCCTTCAATAGATGCATTATTCTCTTTTTAAATTTGGTCTCAACCATCACTTGTGCTTATAATGTGTTAATATTATTGTTTTTACTTTTATCCTATCTCAGTTCACAATTGTCTTGAATATATGTTAATTCAGCGGACAAGGCCTGAGATGCTCTGATACCAAGTTGTCACACCCTAATTCCCTCTATTCAGAATGGTGTGATGAACTGCTAATAAACCAACGGTTTAACCAGGATCTCGAGTAGGCTATATCCGTGTCATCTGAGCCCCATACATCCATAATCATAATCAGAGTAAATACACAATAGCAGAAGTCTTATAATAAAATGAACTGAGAATCTACTGTGATATTAATATTTAAATAAAAAATTATTCTGTATCAACTGAGACATAAGTAAATATCAAATACATGTCCATAATATATCCAAGTAAAGAAACCTAAGAAAAATATCTAATCGAATACACATGAGTTACACTCGCAAGAGGAGTCATGTATATCCACTTCAACTTCAACCTCCATCGCTGCTACGTTCCCATACGCTAGAGCGTTTACATAATCTTCAACGGTATAACCTGCATCATCAATTAAAAATATTCGACGTCGAGGGGTGGGCACACATCACGGCTCAGTGAGTAGACAAAACAATGCAACATTACATAAACATGCAATCAATTCATATCTTTGGTCTGGTTTATAGTTTACAATGCGCAATAGAAAGGTTGGGTGGTCAAAGGTTAACGTTTATTGACCCCTCCTCTATACACAAGGTGTGGAAGTCCTCCCGAAGGTTAACGTTTATCGTCGTCCCTATCCACCCTAATCATGAATATTATATAACAAAGGTTAACGTTTATTGCTATATTGTGTCATACCAACACGTAAGCCCCTGTTGGGCTTGCAAACTGGGCTCGCAACTAACCAGTCCTAATGCCAAACAGTGTATCCAAGGCCTCACCCCAACATCCCTCAGAATGTCCATAGAGATAGTGCTAAGGCCCCCCGGTAGAGTCAGAGACTACAAGGATCGAGACCACCTCCCCTGATACTCTACGACACAATAGTTCTACTAAGGTAATGGCGATACGACGATGCTAATGCACAAGACTTGAGTTAGAGATAGAGCTAAAGTGCTGAGACTTGCCAAGGGTTAACGTTTATTGACGTTCTCATCACACCTCCCCTGATACTCGCTCGCATCAAGTACACCAACCACACACATACAATCACATGCCTATTCCTATCATCATCATCATCATGTTATAAACAATAAAGTAAATATGCATGAACAAATAATAAAAATATTGGATGACATATTGTATGCACATTACAAACATATTCGTATAGAATCAAGCATGGCATTGGACTCAAGAAAACAGAAAACAGTTTGTTATTAACCAATTAGTTTAGAGTTATGTTTCCTCACCTTAGATTGCTAATAGATACTTTTCCAAGATTTATAATCACCTTTATATTGTTATTGTATTGCTAGAAGACCTAACAAAGTCGATAGAATTTGATTAGAAATAAATTCTGAATTTAAAAACCATTCTATTAACTGAGGGTCGGAGGTAGGGTCGGAGTCCTGATCGACCCTGGGTGCGACCCTCCCCAAAATCTGAACTTCCCGAACACTGAGGGTCGATACTCAGGATCACCTAGGGTCAAATGGTCATCGACCCTCGGTGCGACCCTCGGTGTACTTTGGTCAATTTTCCTCTTTTTAGTCCATTCTTCATGCTTAGGATCATATGGCTTGCTCCTACATTCCATTCAACATTCATTCCATGGTCTGGAACCATGAATCATCCACCTAAATAGCTTTCATGCATTCTCCTATGGTTTTCATGAAAACCTAACCATGGATTGATGGTTTGGGTTTCTCCGAGATCACACTCTCATCAATATCTATCCCAAGGTCTGTAGAAACTCATGGAATTAGTAACCATACCTGAGAAGAATACTCCTTCTCTGCAACTCTTCTCTTTTGGCTAAATTCTCTTCCTTTCTTCTCTTCTTCTTCTTTTCCTTCTCTTTTCTTTCTCTCAATTCAATTAGGGTTGTGAAAGGAGTGAAAGAGGCTTAAGGACGTCCTTTAAATAGAGTAGGAACATCCTAAAATAAATCCCTTTGAGATTAGGAAAGAATCCAAATTAAAAATTAGGAAATTTCCTAATTTCAGTTTCGGCGGCAACTGAGGGTCGATGGGAGGGTCGATGATCCCGTCGACCCTAGGTTCTCTAAGTTGTCCGACCCTCCCTTCAAAACTGAGGGTCTGACTTTTTGTTTTGGGGGGTCCGACCCTCCTGGCTGGGTATGCGACCCTCCCCTTAAATTACGTGTTTTTGGGTCGATTTGATACCTGGGATCTCGATCTCCTTCACGCCCTTGGTCCATTTGACTCGACCATGATGGGTAAACCTGGTTCAAGGTGGTAAGACCGGGTTAGATTGACACGGGTCTTACAAAATCACTTTAAGTCATGATACATATTGGCTACTCCAGGATGTCCTGAATATAGAGTACAATAGGCTCTTATCATTATTTTATTCATTATATCAGAGTCTTCTCCTTCAGGTATTCAGAATCATCCCCTGTATCTGAGTACCTTAACCGCATCCAAAGTAAGTTAGGGTTTGATTTGCTTTTTTCTAAATCTTCTTGCACAGCTCTTAGATACAGATCTAACAAGATTACTACTTTACTTCGTCCATCAAATCAGAGACGATCTTTATGCTGTGAATGCAAGCAAGGAACTATTGCCCCTTAAGTTCATCTATAAGTTCTTGCTCAATTTGATCATCATGAGTTTCTATTTTATGTTGCTCTTCTTCTAATCTGAATTTATTGTTGTGAAACATAAGGCAGCATTTATACTGGGTCCTTCCTCGAACTTTATGTTATCTTTTTTGCTCAAGGCCTCAACTACTACCTTAGCCTTGCTCTGGTGACATTAAATATCGCAGTCTTAATACTTCTGGAGTTCGAACCATTTTCTCTGCCTCTTGTTTAAGTCTCTTGTAATCTGATTTAATCTGAAATTCTTCTCTGCATAGATAATGTCTCCAAGTCTCGATTGCATGAATCATCGTCGATAACTCTAAGTCATGAGTCGAGTGATTCTCTTCATGTCCCTTTAGTTGTCTTGAAGCATAGACAATCACTTGTTCTTCTTGGATCAACTCGCATCCTAGACCCAATCCGGAAGCATTGGTATGTAGGGTAAAAAGTTCCCCTGGTGCTGAAATGATCCAGATGGGAGCTGATATCAACCTTGCTTTTGGAGTCTGTAAACATTCTTTACACTTAACAGTCTAAATAAACTTCTCTCCTTTCTTGGTTAGCTTGTTAAGAGTTACAGCAATCCTAGAGTAATCCTCCATAAATCATCTGTAATAACCAGTTAAACCTAAGAAACTTTTGATCTTAGCAATGTTCTGTAGGCATTTCTCACCATACGATTGCCACTATCTTAATAGGGTCCACCTTTATTCCTTTTCATGATACTATGTGACCCAAGAAGATCATTTTGTTTAATCAAATCTCATACTTCCTGGACATGGCATAAGCTTCTCCCTTCTCAGCCGTGGTAAGGCTGCTCAAATATCCATTATAAGACTTCCTTCTTCTTTGGAATAGACCAATATATCAACTACAAAAACTATGACTAACATGTCTACACGTCATGGAACACTCGTTTCATAAGCTCCATAAAATATGCTGGGGCATTGGCCCATCCATAAGAAATGATCTGGAACTCATAATGCCCATTCTCAATTTTAAAAACTATCTTCAAAATATCGCTGTCCAATTTCTTCAGCTGATGATATCTTAACTGAAGATCAATCTTCGAAAATACCTTTTCTCCTAACAACTATTTAAACAAGTCATCGATCTGAGGTAGTGGATATCGATTCTTGATCATTAGCTTATTCAATTCTTAATAATCTATACACAACCAAACACTATCATCCTTTTTGTTTACGAATAGAACTGGCGCTCCCCGTGATGAAATACTTAGCTGATTAGAACCTTTGTCTAATTACTTTTGTAGTTGAGTCATCAATTCCTTCAACTCTGTAGGAGCTATTTTATAGGGTGCCTTTGACATAGGTGTCATCCCTGGTAACAAGTTGATAACGAACTCGATTACACGATCAGGTGGTAACCCGGGTGAGTCTCCTAGAAATACATCAAGAAATTTATGCATCACATCAATATCTTCCATCTATGGTGCCTCTTTGGTAACATCTAACTCAAATACCATATATCCAACTCCTTTCTTTTCAAAGCATCTCTTGACCTTTATTGCAGAGAGGATGAGCTTCTACTTCATAAGCAATATGCTTTCAATAAATCAAATTATATGCCATCTTTGTTCTTAAATGATAACCTCTTCAACGCACATCATAGCTTTGTAGAGTCTTGAAACAACCAATCCATCCCCAAAATGACGTCAAAGTCTGTCATCTCAAGTCAATTAGTTGCATCCAAATTTTCGTCCATCCATACGATTCAGACATTGTTCATAACACTTACCCACTACAACATCTAGTCCAAAAGAGCTTGAACTAGCAAAATCTGGTATGAAGGTCTTAAGAGCACATCTAGCTCCTTCATCTGTTATGGTTTTTGAAAGACTATCATCAAAAATCTCATATTGCACTCAGTAGCTTACATCTCTTTTATCACTGTTGCTTTATCTTGATCTCTCTATCATATACCACGAAAAATATCTTGTGATTGTTAATTCATATCCCAAGTCTACCAATAAGCATTAGGGTATATGCTTATAATTTTGTTAATTTAATCAACCTCTTTTGGTCTTTACTTGATCATCTCACTCGATATTGGACATAACTCAGTATTACTTGTGCTAATCCAAATACTATCAATGTCATAATTTTTTTACTTCATCCTTGTATCCACTCTTAGATATGATTTTAGAAATCTTTGGCCTTCTCAAAATTCATACAGATTTAGCCATCTTTAACTATACTTGAGTGCTATCTATTTCCTTACTGGCTACTCTTGATAGTTCTCACTTCCTGCTTATGCACTCTTTTATAGATCATGACTCAAATCCATATATCCAATAATCTCAAAGTAGATTATCCATTACTTCATCTGAGGTTTCTTGGCTATAGAGTTTTATCTGAATCCAATCATTTTACCTTCAATAATTCCCTTATTAACTAAGTATCTTTATCAAAGAAGGTCAAGAAATATAAGAATCAGAATGTTTATCTAAAAGCGATTCACTTCCTTCTTTCGAATTTAGTATGATGACAAATACTTGTTCTATCTAGTGAACTTCAGTTTAAAGGATCAGGAGTAAATCTCTGGTAATCGAACCAACAACCAATGACCATTAGTTGCATGGTGATCCAAATACATGGAAGTAGAGGTTCTATAGCTCTTAACCTCATGGTTATAGGTTCTATCGGGTATATAATGCCATTGATCAAGGCACTACAAGAGTAAATCTAGAGAAGTTTTGATACATCAATAAATCATGTATAAAATCGAAAAGATGTACATTTGGATTAATTAAACCTTTAAATGTTCATTCGGTTCATACCTCTATTCATGGTATCGATCATGGGAGTAGATTAGATTGGTATAATCAGGACTAATTTTAAGAAAATAACATCTATAACTCCATTTGACAGGTTGAATCGAGAAAGTATCCTGTCAAGACATGATAATTTATAATTAGGTATATGCATCCTCTATAATCATAAGAGTAAGTCAACGATGCACCGCATCCTATATGAACCTGTCTAGTTATATGGCCACAATACATTTGATCTCTTGTTGAAAATGTCTAAGGCTACATCGTCAGAAAATATTATTCAACTCATGTTGGATCATTCTGCCATAATGCAACTATACCTTGATACACTGCTTGTTGTGCACCAAGATTCTACACTAGGGTATGTGTTACTAGGACCTACTATATGGTAGGTACTGTATTATGGCTAACAGGTGTTGGAGGTACAGTGTTGCTACCAACTGATTGTGTACTTGGTCTGACCCAGAGGTGTTGGTGTAGCATTGGAAACTTAGGAAGTAATTCCCATGGTAACTTGCATAGCTGATATCATCTATTGTTGCTTTTGTATTTTGCCTAACCAAGTTTATTACAACCGTGGGCAAGGCATTTCGTAATCCTAGTAGATTGGCTAGAGTGGCCTAGTTGTTCACCCTTTTGACTTGCTTCAGTTTGATTATCATTATTTAACATATGCTCAGATGGGTTCTCATTACTCATTATAGACCCAGATAGTGGTGGGGTCGGGTTACGGCCTCTTCCAAATGCTCAACGATGATAGATCAGCTTATGGCAGGTCTCACTCAGAGTGTTCACGTCACCCAGAAGTATAGCTTCATCTTCTTTTATAGTTACTCTTATTCTTGGTGTATGACCATTGTTCTCCTATCTCTGTTGGATTTAGCCTGAGATCTTTTCCTTTACCTTTGCAGGGATTTAGGTGCTACTAGCTATTTTCCTTCTTTTCCTATCATACATCGAGTTTCACATCTTGTGAGTACCAACTCGGTATTTTATTTTTTCTATTTTACAGTTGCTTCCTTCTTGTTACTATACTATATCCTTTGTATACTCAAGCAACTATCCGACTTATGGATCGTACCCTATATTATCTATTTATTAGGATACATATAGATTTTCTTTTTCTATCTGTGTATACATGGTTCCACCTTTTAATGTGTACATTATTGTCTTATTTAAGTTCTGTCTCAACCAACACAGGGCTTATGGTGTGTTTGTATTAAAGCTTTTAAGTTTATCCTAACTAAGTTTATAGACACAATTGTGAATGTATTCGGGTTTGATTGATAAAGCCTGAGAGCTCTAATACCAAGTTGTCACACCTCAATTTTAAACTAACCAATAGTGTGATGAACCGTCATGAAAAACCAATGGTTCAAATCAGGATCTCGTATAAGCTATGTCAATTATGTTAAACAAAAACACATTCCACAGTAATAATCAGAGTAAATAAATAAATAGTGAGAAGTCTTATTAATAATGAACTGAGGTCTACATGATAAATAATTAAATGATCCAGTTATCTCCAATTAACCAAAACATAATTAATACATATTACAACTATCAAAATATGAAAGTTAAACACTAAACTTAAACATAGTTGAAACACTAGCTTAACGAGCCATATTCGTTCTCCATAGCTTGCACATCCATAGCCGCTGCATGTCCACACATTGGTGTATTCATATAATCTTCAACCATAACACCTGTAACTTCAAAAACTAAAAAGAATTACACGCGTGAGGGTCAGCTCTCCAACTTGAGCCCAGTGAGTGAACAAAAAAATGCAACAAACATATGCATGCATTCAATTCATATATTTGGTCTGGTTTTAAGTTTGCAATGTGCTATAGAAAGGTTTGGTGGCCTCTGCACCTCTATACATGAGTGTGTGAATCCACCCAATGGATCAAACACCATTTCCATCCCACATGCACCCACCATGGAATAGAGATAGAGCTAAAGTGTCCGGATCAAACACCGCCAATACTTCCCCTGATGTCCTATCCATACCAATAAGTAAGCCCCTGTTGGCAAAGGCTTGCAAACTGGGCTCGCAACTAACCAATTATAATGCCAAACAGTGTATCCCAGGTCTCACCCCAACATCCCTCAATACGTCCATAGAGATAGAGCTAAGGCCCCCCGGTAGAGTCATAGACCACACGGTCCGAGACCACCTCCTTTGATGCCCTATTATGTAATAGTTTCATTAAGGTAATGGCGATACGATGATGTCAGTGGGCAAGACTTGAGTAGAGATAGAGCTAGAGTCTGGTGACAAGGTCAAAGACCACCATGCCACGTCCTCCCCCTGATGCTCCACTCACATCCAACACACCAACCACACACATACATTCACATGCCTATTCCTAGCACCATCATCATTATAATGTTATAAATAAATAGAATTAAATATGAATGAATAGTAATAGTAGGAATATTGGATGACATGTAAGATGCACATTACGAGCATACAAGCATAGAATCAATCATGGCATTGGACTCAATAAAAATAAATAATTTATTATTATCCAATTAGTTTAGGTCTTGTTCCCTCACCTTTGATTGATGTTTGTTACTCTCCCAAGCTTTGGAAGTCACTTTGAATCTATTTGGAATCTGAACAAATAATGTATTTAAGTTTGGGTTCAAGTTTATCAAGTTACAGTAGTCAAAAACCATGTTTAGCCTCAAAATATGCTTGTTGTTATCATGTGGTAGCACGAGTGGTCGAACCCTGTGGTCGTAATATATGAGACCACACATTGTGTGGTCGAACCCTGTGATCGCATTTTATGCGATCACACCATGCGACCATACCTTTCCCGGAAACTTCCCAAAGAGCTGTTTCGACCCTTTGGTCACCCTGTGGTCGACCACAGGCTATGACCACATGATGTTTGGTCAATTTTTCATCTTAATCCAAATTCTTCGTGAGTCGATTCCTCGGCTCATCACTTAGGTTCATTCTATGGTTATCCTATGGCCATTATGTACAGTTTCTCATTATCAATTATTCCTAACCTATTTTCTCATGGTTTTTCTTAGAAATTCCATAATCAAAATCATTACATTAGATTTAACACATCAATCTCAAAAAAAAAAAACCAATTCTATTTGATCTACCCCATAGATTCACGTTTGCTGTAGAGAGATAGAACTTTTCTCTACAAAACCTTCCTCTCCAAGCTTCTTCTCTAAATCTTCTTCTTCCCCTTCTCTTCCTTTCTCTTTCTCTCTTCAATTTAGGGTTTCAATTTGAGTTCTAAAAGAGTGAGAGAGGCTAAGGGAATTCCTTTATATAGAGGGAAAAACCTTCATATAGAGTCCCACTTTAATTAGGAAAGAGTCCCCCTCAAATTAGGAAAGTTTCCTAAATACAAAGTTTGTTCAACATCTTGTGGTCACACGTGGGGTGACAGAATTCGTCGACCCTATGTCCAAAATATGTGACCACACGTTGTGTGGTCTCATATGTGTGGTCTCATGTGTGTGGTCCCATGTGCGACCATACGTATTGACCACTCCCCTTAAAAATGTCACCACACGTCCAAAATTTATTAGTTTTTAGTTTTTGACTGATTTCTTCCACACAAACTTATCCAGTCAACCACGCCAACTAAATTTGACTTGTTGCTTACCTTATCTTGGGGTTCTTCATGCAATTGGTTCACTTGAGCCGATTATGATGGAAAGACTGGTCTTAACACGAAAACGTAAGGTTAGACCGGGTTCATGGCGTGCGGGTCTTACAACATCCATAGCTCACATGGACATTCAAGCTCTGGAGGAAAATGAACATGATGCTGACTGTGACTGTGATGCATTCGAGTTCGAGTAGGAGGAAGCAAAAGACATTGTGTCAATTGCTTGAGGAGACTGAAGTTTAGTTTAGTTGTTTAGTTATATTTACTTTTACAGTAGTCTCTTATGGCCCAATGTTATAGGGCTGAATTATGAATGGTTTTAATTATTTAGTTGTGGATGATTGGAACAGAATAACTCTTGATACTATGATTGTTATTTTATTTAAAGTATCAATAGAAACACAGTTGATTTATTATTTCTGCTATTTAATTTACTCTGATTAATTATTTGTGGCGTTGATCATGGTGTGGTTGAGGTTGGGCATGCACCACTTTGGAGATTTTAGGTTAGACCAAACATAAAATCTGTGTCGATTCAGTCAGCTCTGAAATTTTACATATCATAAATTTGGATGTGACATGTCAATCTCAAAAATAACAAGAAAATCCTCATCACGACGTAGATGCCATAGTTAAAAGAAAATTTACATGTTTGTTTATTCATGAACCATTTTTTTATTTAACTACCCCTGATAAAAGTATTCAAATAAATATATACATTTCAATTTCTTTGAATTTGATAATCCAAGTGGTCAGATCTTGTTGCCCCAGATGATCCATTTTGGAATCACAAAGCCCCAAGACCAATCATGGGGTTTTTCAAATCTAACTAAATTTACTAGGATAATATTTAGTTGACTACTCTCACAAGGGAGTTAACTTTGTTTAGTCGAGTTATTCTTGATTGTGCATGTGACTTCTTCCTTTTCCTTAATCTATCCAGATTCCTGACCCTTTTTTTCAATTTTTCTTTTTAATATCTTAGTGATTCCATAACCATATCTACCATTTAGGTAAGAGACCCTACCACTAGGAGATTGTTTAGAGCTCACATATCAAAGTCTATCTAAGTCATCTTGTTAAGATTCTTAAAAAGTCAATTGAAGTCATGAATGAAGATCCTGATCAAATGACAAATCTAACAAAAATAGGATAACGAGATTAGGAAAACACTATCAACGTTTATAAAAAAATCTGGTTTAGCAAAGCATGCAGTTTAGGTAGCCATAGGTTCCTATGCCTAAGGGAATACCTAACAGATTTCACGGAGATAATATTCCTGGAAAGTTTTCCCCTGGGCATGTTCAACCATCGCTTTTGATCCATGTCACGGTCTATATTAATGATACAAACCTACTATGGTCTAAGGGCATAATGTTTAGAATCTAGTCCATATCTGTCATTATTTGTCTCTATAAATTAAACCCAACTCGGTGTCATTCTTTGTCTCTATCAATTAGAGCCTAGTCCAAGTCTATCATCATTTGTTTCTATCAATCAAAGCCCAACTCGCTGTCATTCTTTGTCTTTATCAATTAAAACCTGATCCATACTAATTGTTCTTTGTCTCAATCAATCAAAGCCTAATGCTGCAAGTTAGTATTTCTCGTTTGGAATTGTAGGTGAGAGGTCTTCCTCATTTCCTATTATTAGAAATTTTTTTCAAATCATCCTTATCCCTTAGAGTTGAGTGCTCTCCCTATTAAAGTTTTCAAAAGTCTATTTCTGTCATGAGTCAATCAATGTCTATCTCATCATGTAATGAACCCTATCAGAAAATGTCTTCCTAACCTAGGAGGCTTTTTAGAGCTATCTTTGCAAATTTAATCCAAATCTTATCCCAAATTATGAAGCTATCAGGATCTGTGAACCTGGAGATGTAACATCGTTCCACATGCCATTAACACTTGTCCCTAATTAGCTAATTGAATTTCATTTCATATTATCAAGAGTTAACCTTTTATTTGTCAGCATTCATGATTTAAAAAGACCTTTGTGGTTAATTTTTTCCAAAACCAGGGTGTGAAGACAATAGGAGGGAACTTTTCTAGTTCTCGGGTTTTCCTAAGAAAATGTGTGATTCATCGGCTTTTACCTTTGATCTTGTCCACCAATGCCGATGGACAATAAAGATTTGGAGTTGCCACCTAAATTTAGGTCTAGGACCTCAAATGCAGTCTCATCATAAGATAAGACTTGTGTTGTCTCATAACCCAATATGTCGGCTCTGGTCTATCAGAGAATGGGTAAGCATTCAAGGTATAGTTTGGTAAGGTGTTAGGCACCCAAAGTTGTCCGATCTGAAAATCGGCTTCCTATATGATTCTACTCTCCTTAAACTCTAAGTTCTGATAGTTCATGGTCAATCGATAACTAAGGTTTATGGGGGATCCTATGCCAAGTTGCTAAATTCTTTTAAACTAAGGTTTAGCCAAACATGTTCTTAAAAGAAACAAACAAACCCATAATATACAATGAACCAAACCCAATGATGGTTCGATGGACTGAATTTAAAATGTCCATCTCAAACTTACATATTCCATTTTGGAAGTCAAGTCCATAACGTAGTTCGAGCAGATTATTTATTAAAGCTTATGGATGTGATTTATGCTTTAGCTTTATTAGATTCATTGTTTAAGTTGAGATTTATACTTGATAAATGGATAAGAATAAATCTAGATAGTCCATATGGACTCGAGCATCGTATTTAAAGATTTCTCTAAATTTCCTACGTATTTTAGTGGTCCTAGAAATCAAGTACAACGTAGTTCATTGATTGTGTTAACCCATCTGGGTCGAAAGATGGATATATGGATATGGATAATGGATATATATATGGATGTGGATATGGGTATGCATGAGGGTAATGATATATATGTATATATGGATGTGGATATGGGTATGGATGTGGATATGGGTATGGATATAGATATGGATATGGGTATTGATATAGGTGTGGATATAGGTATTGATATGTATGTAGATATGGATATGGATATGGATATGGGTATGGATATGGATATAGATGTGGATAACCTAACGAAGACTAAAGTGCTTATAGCCCAAGTAGACCACAGGTAGAACTTAGATTGGGGGGTGCATACAATCCAAGAAAACCACATGTACGACTTAGAATGGGTATGTATCATCCAAGAGAACCATAGGTATGACTTAGAATGGATGGGTACAATCCAAGAGAACCACAGGTATGACTTAAAATAGATGCATACAGTCCAAGAGAAACACAGGAATGACTTAGAATCAGTGCGTACAGTCCAAGAGAACCATAGGTACGACTTAGAATAGGTGCATACAGTCTAAGAGAACAACAAGTATGACTTAGAATGAATGCGTACAGTCTAAGAAAACCACAGGTACAACTTAAAATAGATGCATAAAATCCAAGAGAACCACATGCATGACCTATAATGGATGCGTACAGTCCAAGAGAATCACATGTACGACTTAAAATGGATAAGTATAGTCCAAGAAAACCATAGGTAGAACTTAGAATGGATGTGTACAGTCTAAGAGAACCAAAGATATGACTTAGAATGGGTGTGTACAGTTTAAGAGAACCACTGGTATGACTTAAAATGTATGCATACAATCCAAGAGAACCAATGGTAAGACTTAAAATACAGCCTTGCAAGGCTAGGGATGTGGAACCGTATTTGGGCATTTTCCCAAATTACGTATGTATCATAGGGTTTTGCCCTAGGAACCAGGATCTGCATAGTTTGAAAATTGGGTGAACTATATTGGTCAAAATATGGATAGTCCCATAGGCCATAGGGCCAAGTGATGATCTAGAAATTTATGGCTGAATTCAAATCACACCTATTTAGGCTTTTATACCCTAGGGAAATTGAGCTGAGGGGTAGGGATTCATCCTAAAGCAACCCTTGACCTAAACCCTAATTTGGAAAAGTGGACTAGACATCATCTTTCTTCTTTAAGATTTTTATGATTTTCATTTTTACCCTTCCCATGAATGTGGGTGCCTAAATGAATGACTCCACACCTAATATGTCTTCTAGGTGTGCAGATATGGCAGTTCAACTAAGGTGTAGTTTAAAAGAAATTATTGTCAAAAATAGACATCATTCAAGTATGGTAATAGCAATGTAAGCATATCAACATTCCAATATGGTAGTATATCTCAATATAGGAATCCAAACATTCTAATATGGCAATAGCAAACACATCAAATATGGTAGGTATATCTCAATGTATCAACCAAACCAGACATAACAAATTCATACATAGTGGAAATCATGCGTATACTCAAAAATCATGTGAGTGTGGAAATGAGCATGTAGCGATCCAAATAAGATAGAAAACAAGTTAACATCTAAATATGGTACGAAATATATCCGAATTACCTTTGTCAAAAACCATTCAAAATAGGTAATATTTTTCACTTTGAGAAAAACATTGAGAAAAACAGCATTCATATTTTATGTGCACTTATCATGTAATATCTGTAGAAAATTAAACTTTCAATGAAAATTAAATTCAGGAACATGCTCAGAAACTAGATTCAAAATGCTAACTTTGCCTCCCTCAAAATTTTCACAAACAAGTTCTATCATATTCAGTTTTAACACCCATATTTAGTTTTAACACTCAAAGTGACGCAAAATCCTGTTCTAGATTCTACTTGATTTCAGTGTAAAATCCACTACAAAATTTTTTTTTATCAAAATCACTCAAAACAAACTCTGAGAATCAGATAGCATAATGGGCTACATTCCCTCTATTCACCTCTCTCCTCAATCCTGAGCAGAAACCCTAGTTCTAGGCCTATGAATAGAGCACTTCTGTTCTTTCTCTATTTTTGACTTTTGTACATTGCACAAATTCTTTAGAGGTCATACTAGATCTAAATCGATCTGATCTTGTGGAAGTATCTATCTAACTCATAAGAATATGTCCATAATTTCTTGGAGGCCAAAAAATTAGTTTAAGCATGTTAAACATATCATACACAGTCATGGTTTAGATCTATCTTTTTTAGATCTGATCTTCATTGATGGATTTTTTTTTTGTTGCCTAGGTAAATCACCATGGATGGAGCTAAAATTTTGGGTAGAGATTCTTTATAACATATATCTTCAATGAAAAATATCCAAGCAAAAAGTTAACAGTGAAAATCACATAGGAATGCATCAACACATGATCGTCTATACTTGCCCCTATCTAAGCAATATTCTAGCACATGCATCTTCATGGAGCTTTAATGGAGGTGGGGAAGGAGACCTACCTTGTTCCCAATAGTTTGGTGGAGCCATTACCAAAGCCAAAGATAGATCGACATGCGAAGGTACACTCATTTTTCATTTCTTTTCTTTCTTCTTCTCTCTTTCTTTTCTTTTACACAAACCTCGCCTCTAGTTTGGGCGCAGGGGGGGCTTTCTTGGATGAATCTTCCAACAACTCTCTTGCTCTCTTTCAATCTCACCTCAACTCCCTCTTTAACTCTCACTCAATCTCTCTCTCTCTCTCTCTCTCTCTCTCTCTCTCTTTTTCTCTCTCTCTCTCTCTCTCTCTCCCTCTCTCTCTCTCACTCTCTCTCTCTCCCTCTCTCTTTCTTAACTCCCTCTTTTAATTCTCTCTCTCTTTAACTCTCTTGAGCTCTCGGACTCTCTCTCTCTCTCTCTCCTGCTCTCTTAAACTCTCTAACTTTCTCCCCTTTCTTTTCTTTCTTTAGAACCCCACATTGAGCCTTCTTTTCATTGCCTATCTCTCTTTATCTCCTTTATTCTCTGCCCTTTTTCTTCTTCTTTTTTTTTGGATTTTTTTCATTATAAACCCAATCCCATAAAAATCTCAGCCTTTTTTCTTAGACCTCTCTCAACTTTTTTTCTTGTTGGAACCTGGCACCTCAACCTCCCTTTTGCTAGTTTCAATTTTTCTTTCCTAAGCAATTTCCCACCACCGATCCAAAACAAAACCTTTTGCTTGGATTTTGATGACACCTAGGCACTTCTCTTCTTTCCTTCTTTTAAAACCCAGCCCTCCTTCTTTAATTCTCATCTTCTTATTTCCAAATAAAAGAAAGCCATCTCATGCTTCTGTTACGTATGTGAGAGTCATGGTGGAGTTACTATGAGTAGTTATTAAGAGGAGTTAGGATAGTCAAAACAAAAAAGTATACGTGGGTGGAGTAGTTATTTCAGTAGGTGGTTATTAGTAGTTATCCTATTGTCATTGTAACTCTATTTATTGGTGTAATATGATTAGCGAGAGGAGAAGAATTTGTAAGCAATTGGGTTCTCTATAAAGACCTATGAGGATAGGCTTCCTCAGTAAAGCCAAGAGGCATGGTTCCATCCATTGAACCACTTATCCTTATTTTATTTATGTTTTCCTATGCTTTCTCTTATCATTTTCTCTCTTTCCTATTTTATCTCTCCCCATCCCCAAAATACGAAGGTTCATATAAAATGGTATCAGAGCACAAGGAACAGAGCCAGGAACAAATTTGGAGCATATAACCTGCCTTGATATTCATTCCTATTCAAGAGATCTTCTGATTGTGCACGATAATGATGAAACTCTCCAACAATTAGATAATCACAAATGGAAGGAATGTTGACAGCGACATGGGAGGATGGATATTATGAAGACTCTTGGTCTTGAGGACAAGATCGAATCTTAAGGGGGAAGGAGTTGTTATGTACATGACAGTCATGGTAGAGTTACTAAGAGTAGTTATAAAGGGGAGTTAGGATAGTTAAAAAAAAAATGTACATGGGTGGAGTAGTTATCTTAGTGGGTGGTTATTAGTAGTTATCCTATTGTTATTTTAACTCAATTTATTGGGGTAATATGATTAGTGAGAGGAGAAGAATTTTTCAACAATTGGGTTCTCTATAGAAACCTGTGAGGTCAAGCTTCCTCAGTAAACCCAAGAGGCATGGTTTCCTCCGTTGAACCACTTATCCCTATTTTATTTATGTTTTCCTATGTTTTCTCTTATCATTTTCTCTCTTTCCTATTTTATCTCTCTCATCCCCAAGATACGTAGGTTTGTATCAGCTTACCTTTTTGGGGTTTCTTAACACCTCACCATGCTATCTTCCCTTTTATTTGTTTCTATCTTAACCCACGGCCAGCATGTGTCTTTCTTAATTGACACCATGCAACTCCCTTCTAAACTCTCTCTGTATATGAGATATATACATATATAGCGGACTGGGCTGGTCTAGATCGAACTACTCCGGCCACGAGTGAGTAGAGCTAAGTCGGCCAAAGCGCCTTTCTTTCTCTTCTTCCATCATCTTTTACGAGCCATTTTGGCTTTCTTTTCTCTATGATTTTTTTCAGTGGCCTCTATTCAAGATTTTTTACTCTCATATGGAAGGGGATTAAAAATGGAAAATATTGGCACTAGAATCGCCTGATTTGGACGTCAGATAATCAAGATATGGCGAAATGAAATTCGATTGATCTAATTTATGATAATTCACCCAAAATCCTCAATTTGTGATAATTTACACAAAAAAAACCTCAAATATTATACATATTTAAAAAAAACCCCCAAGCATTTATTTACGGACTAAAATCACGATATCTTCTTCATTTGATATCGGAATTGAGTAATTTTATTCTCATTTCAAAGATAATTCCATGACCTACACATCCATGTAGGTTACAACCCATGACCTTACTATAGGGCCAGCCAAAAACAGCTTCGAAGTTGCACCTTTAAAACCAAACTTTGAATTAGGACCCACAACCTTGCCATATGTGTTCACTCGAACTCCCATATACTGGAGATTACTTTGGTTCAGCTCAAAACGCCATAAAGAGCACATAGGGACTGATTGATTGTCGGATTTAAAAGTGGTTGCACTCACCTCCCCTGTACTTTTTATCCGACTAGAATCACTATATCTTTTTTGTTTGATAACAGAATTGAGCAATTTCGATCTCATTTCAAAGATAATTTGATGACTTACACGTCCAGGTAAGTTACAGCCCATTACATTGCTATGGGGCCTGCCAAAAACTGCCTGAAAGATACAATTTTGAAACCAACCTTCGAAATAAAACCCATAATGTAAGACCCGCACTCTATTAATCTGGTTTAACCGTATTGTGCTAGGTCTTCTCATCATAACATAATCGAGTGGACCAACCGTGTGAAGAAACTACAAGGCCATGTAAGTAAACTGACCCAAAGATAGTGAAGTTTAAGAGTGCGGTCGACTACCTAAACTGGTATGATCGACCACACCATAAGGAAAGTGAACTAGTAAAAAAAAGTCATGTGGTGGACACATTTAAGTCGTGTGGTCGATGGATTTCGTGACCACACATATCGACTGCACATTGCCATATCAGACTATGAGATTTGAAAACTTTCCAAATTAAAGGGGATTTCTTTCCTAATTCTTGAAAGGCTCTATATAGAGAGTTTCTCTCTATATAGAGGATGTCTCTCTAACCTCTCTCACTATTTTGGAATAACGTCTAATCCTAAACCTAAGAGAAAAAGAGAGAGGAAAAGAAGGAGAAGAAGATTTGGAGAAGAAAGCTAAGAGAGGAGGTTTTGCAGAGAAGGTCCTAGTTCTCTACATAAGTTAAGGTATAAACCTTGTCTCTATAAGCTTAGAAAAGGATTACCATGGTAAACTGAGGTGTTAAATTAATGAAATCTCTCAACCATGAGATTCCTTAAGTAAATCTTGAAAGAGACTCATAGAGGGTAGGTTAGGATAACTAGTTATGTGAAATTATGAATTGATGGCCTTAGATTGACTCTTAGATGAACCCTACTAATGAGCTGAGAAATCGACTCATGAAGAATTCAGATTAAAGGAAGAAATTGGCCAAACTTTACATGGTCGCATGTTGTGGTCGCATGATATACGACCACAAGGTCGACCATAGCTATTTAGTAAGTTTTCAGGAAACATATGGTCACATGATGCACAACCATATGTATCGACTGCACAGGGTATGGTGGCACTAAACATGAGACCACAGGATCGATCAGTCACCTATTAGTGGTTTCTTTTCGATTTTTAACTACTGTAACTTGTTATAGATAAACCCTAAATTAAATCTATACATTCCCTAGGTTCCTAAGTAGTTCAAAGTGACTTTCAAAGCTTCGAAGAAGGTTATACATCATTACAGGTGAGGAAATAAGACCTAAACTAATTAGATAATAACAAGCTATGTTTCTTTTATTGTGTTCGATGCCACGAATGATTCTATGCTTGTATGTTTGTAATGTGTATCTCACATGTCATCCAATATTACTATTATATATCTGCTCATGCATATTTATTTTTGTTTACTTGTAACATGATGATGATGCTAGGGATAAACATGTGTTTGTGTGTGGTTAGTGTGTTGGATGTGAAAGGAGCATCAGGGTGAGGATGTGGTACTATGGTTCATCCTAGACAATAAACTCTAGCTCTATCTCAACTCAGTCCTACCCACTGACATCGTCGTACCATCGTTACCTTAATAGAACTAGTATGTTGTAGAACATCAGGGGGAGGATGCGGTACCATGGTTCATCCTGACCGCCAGACTCTAGTTCTATCTCTATGGGCATATTGAGGGATGCTGGGGTAAGGCTCTGAATACATTTGGATGGCATTAGGATTGATTAGTTGTGAGTCTAATTTGCAAGGCCTTACTAGTAGGGGCACACGTGTTGGTATGGGTAGGGCATCACGGAAAGTGTTGGTGGCATGTAATCCGGACACTTTAACTCTATCTCTATTCCATAGTGGGTGCAAATGGGACGGCAATGATGTTTGATCCATTGGGCAGATTCACACACTTGTGTATAGAGGTGCAGTGACCACCAATCCTTTCTATAGCACAGTTGCAAACTTAAAACCAGACCAAAGATATTAATTGAATGCATGCATACATTTATGTATTATTTTGTTTTCTCACTGAGCTGTGATGTATGCTCACCCCTCGATGTTAAATATTTTTAGTTGATGATGCAGGTCTTATTGTTGAAGATTATATGGAGGCGCCGTCGTATGGACAAGTAGCGACGATGGATAGTCAAGCTGTAGATGACGAGCACGACTCTACGTGTGAGTGTTTCCAGTGTCTTTATGCCCAGATTAGTCGTATTTTAATTATGGAGAATTGTAATAGATTATTAAATATGTTGTGGGTTTATTTGGAGATAAGTGGATTTAAATATTTATCTATCATGTTAGATACTTAGTTCATTATTAACAAAGACTTTCATTATTTATTTTATTATTTTTAATTATATTGTGGAAGGTGTATTGGGTTTGGATTGTTGGCACAGTCTTTAGAAGATCCTGGTTTGAGTTGTTAGTTCATCACACTACTGGTCAGTCCAGAATTGGGGTGTGATAACTTAGTATCAGAGCTCTCAGGCTCTGCCCATTAAACCTGAATACTTCCACAAGAGTCATGAACAGAGTTAGGATGAAATTAAAAGCTTTAATAAAAATCCATCATAAGCCCCTTATTGTTTGAGACCTAAATTAAGAAAAAGAATAATGCACATAATGTAAGGTAAAACAATATGCATATATATATATATATATATATATATATATATATATATATATAAAATGTGTGTGTGTGTGTGTGTGTGTGTGTGTGTGTGTGTGTGTGTGTGTGTGTGTGTGTGTGTGTGTGTGTGTGTGTGTGTGTGTGTGTGTGTGTGTGTGTGTGTGTGTGTGTGTGTGTGAACCCAAATTAAAAGTAATAAGATGTACATCCTGAATTAGAGTACCATCCACAGTCCAAACAGTTACTCTGTAATACAAGTAGAAGGGGAAAAGAGCTATCACGGAACTAGAGGAGTAGGTAGAGGAGGTGCCTTTCAGTCCCGATCATAGTCCTCGGCGTACACCCTCATGAGCCAGGCTACTTGTGTTTGGGTCTCTCAGAGACTCTCAGCGAGGCTCGCCACTTACCTATCCATCTCACGCTGACCTCCAGGATCTCTCCTACCTGCTGATCTGTAGCACGCTAAGCATCTCGGATCTTTTATAGGAATGCCATCATGTCATCTGGTGGAGGATGCGAAGGACTAGCCGAGTAAGAAGTTCGAGAAGGGCTAGCTCAAGTAGAATGCTACAGAGAAGGAGGAGGGATGGCATCCACATCAATGTACATCTGATCATCTTCCTAATTATCACTCTCTGCTGCTAGTACCGCCGCTACTGCCACCTCCGCATCTACTGCCACCACCTGAGTGAGAGGACGTCTCATAGCATTCCTTTCCTCATCACTGACTTGCACCTCTCGCGTTCCAATCCTACAGATGGCGTCCCAGTCAAGGTCAGCTGAAAAAGTATCCTTGTAGATCCTTTCATCTTCTAAGTTCACCTACAAGCGAGAGAGTAAAGTGGTGATCAAGCATCTGTAGGGTAGGTTACCCCTCAAACTAGACGTAGTGGCTCTGTGCATAGTCTGTATGATGATATATGGGAGGCAGACAGGCTGTATGGTGTAGATACAGTAGAGAAGATACTGGGTCAATTGCGAAACCATCTCATAGTGACCACTCTGCGGAATAAGATTATGCTAGATAATCTTGCAATATACCCATGGCTCAGGAAGGAGATTAACTGCCTTCATCTGCAAGCGATCGTCCCGTAGAATCTGACTGCACACCTCTACATGCATCCTCTTTGACAAAAACTTGGGCTCTTTAGGAGTGCAGTAGACTAACTGACCAGCGCTTGAGATACCCAAAAGATCTGCCAATTGTTGGGTGTTGAAAGAGATAGGAATTCCTTTCACCCAACTAGTGATCCGAAGCTCTCTCCCACTGTCTATGTCCTCTGGGTCACCTTCCAACTTGAGGTTGCAATAAAAAGGCTTGACTAGCTTCGAATGGTTACAACCTTCTTATCGGATCACAGGAAGTCAGCCCATCTCATCAAATGCCTTCTCTACATCAAATAGGGCTAAGCTGGGTAGGTTGACACACTGACCCTCCTCAACTTTCTTTTGATGGTACCATAGATACTGTGCCTCAGCTTCGACAGAACGGAAGCGAGTTGCATCATATGGTCTGGGCTTCTTGGTTTGGCCATATTAGCTGCAAGAAATAAAAAGAAGGAAAATAAACTAGAAAAGTTAGAAAATTAGGTAGAATAACAATGTAAAATGGATAAAAGCCCCACTTTCACCCAAACATCTGGGCAGGAGGACATCCATAGGTCACAAACCATCCTCCAAGGATCATCTAGTAGAGAATTTTAATCAATTAAATTAAATTTGAAAAATTTTCTAAATTGGGGAAAAATTCCTAATTTCTAGGTCAAAAGTCAAATTTTCAATCGTTTGACTAATCCAACTGATGAAACCCAAAATTTCTTGAGGGCTTTCGTTTGTTTGGTGGCCAATATCAAAACCCAATAATAAAAATTAGATTTTTACGATTAAATAAATTTTAATTGGGAGAAAACGATACAAGATGGTGAAAACCTAGGTATAACAGCCTAAAAGAAAGAAAAGAATAGAAAATAAACCTTGAAGAATGGAATGGGAGTTGTCAACTGATGAAGAAATTACCCAATTCATGTGGTTGACACTGTAGAAACTCAGTGGTAGTGGGTTGAGTTGAGACCGGAAGAAGACAAAAGAGAATGGGAAAGAAAAGGCTTAAAATCAGGTTTAAGAATCTAATTTTGATCGTCGGTCGCATAATTCGACCAAACAGTCGACCACACGATTCGACCATAGGGCCTGGGAAGTTGCCAGGGTTCGTATGATCGTAGCATGTGGTTGTAGGAAATGCGACCTTACAATATCGATCACACGAGTATCTTTCTACGGAATTGCTTGTTTGGATTCTATACATTGAATTTGCTTCATTTATTATGAGGCTAACATAACATCATTGTATTTTGCACTTATCTCACATGTTTTTGACTTTTCAGACACCACCACAGTCGATAGTTAGAAATGGCTGAGCGTAGACCAGGCCGAAGGGGAAGGAACCGAAGCCCACCTCTACTACCACCTGTAGAGGTAAATGCCAGCCAAAACCAAGAAGAACAAGCCAAAAATAATGAGAACCAAAATGTTACACGCCAAGAAGTCTACACTCAAGCCAATCTAACCAATTTGCTAGCACCACCAATAGATTTGGCCATAGTAGTGATGAATTTGACACAACAAGTACCACACCAACACCTCTTGGTAGTAGTGCGGTGCCTCCTGCACCTGTTGTTGATAATACAGTGCCCATTACACCTGTGGAAAATAACATCGTACCTACAGTACAATAGACTCCAGTGATGCATATCTGTAAGCACCCCATTTTTGCCACCCTCTGCACAAGTGAACCAATATGGCAGGTTTTTGGTTTTTAACCCAAGGGTTTGTGATTCTCTCATGAACCCCACAGCAGGGTCATGAGCTATTACCTACTTGGATGAATAGGTCATGAAATTATCTTCGAAATGAGACCAGAATCATCAAATTCTGACGTCAAACAAGGAAGATATCACAGTTTGAAAGTGCAAGGGCATTTACGTAATTATCGTATGATGCATGCATTATCATTCAAACTTCAAGACATCATATCTTGGTCATCTGATATCGGAATCAGATGATTCAAAGACCAATATTCCTTATTTTCAGTCCTCTTCAAAGTGGACATGAAAAATCCCGGGTAGAAGTCACTAGTGGGCCCCATGCGATCTTTCATGTAAAATTATCGTTAAAACTTCAAAGCTTCATATCTTTGTCGTTCTACATTGGATTCAGATGATTCCAAGGCCATTATTCTTCATTTGTAACGTTCTACAAAGTAGACGAAAAAAATTCTCGGGTAGAAGTCTCCGAAGGGTCCCATGCAAAATTACACATGGAAATGGTCATTTAATCTTCAAAAATTCATATTTTGGTCACCCCATATCCAAATCAAGTAATTTCAGCTTCTTTATGTTCCATTTTTAGTATTCTACAAAGTGGACATAAAAAAATCTCGGGTAGAAGTCCAAAGGATCCCATGCAGAATGGTCAGCCAAATTATCAATAATTGGCCTACTTAAACTTCATAAATTCATAAGTTGGCCATTTCATTTTCAAATAAGATGATTCAAGTTCCAATATTCCTCATTTTTAATGTTCTATAAAGTGAACTAGAAAATTTGGAATAGATGCTATCGGAAAATTCTATATGGAAGGGTGACAGAAATGGACTATGAAATGTCATCCTTAGTCCAAACCAGCTTAGTCCAGTTTAGTCTAACTTAGTCCGGCCCAGCTCAGTCCAATCCAGACCAAGTTATGTCAGTCCATATGCATGCATTTCTTTTATATATGTATAATGTATAATATATTATTGTATATAATATATATATATATATATATATGTATATGGAAAGAGAGAGGAAAGAGAAGCCATAAGAAAGAGAATGGGAGAAAGAAAAAAGGAAAGAGAGAGAAATAAAAGAAAAAAGAAAAGGAAAAAAAAAAGAAAAGATTCCCCTTCACGTTTTCTAGAAAGAAAACGTGAAAGAGAGAGAGGGAGAAAGAAAAAAAAGGAACGAAAGAGGAAGGAAAGAAAAAAAAGAAAAAATGAAGAAAAAGAAAATATTTTCTAGGAAAGAAAACGTGAAAAGGGAGGGAGAAAAAAAAAGGAACGAAAAGAAGGAAGAAGAAAAGGAAAGAAGAAAGAAAGGAAAGAGAGAAGGAATTTTTCAGAAGAAGGAAAGAGAGAAAGGAAAGAGAGAAGGAATTTTGTAGAAGAAGAAGGAGAAAAAGGAAAGAAAGGAAGAAGAAAAAACGTGGAAAGGAAAAAAAGAAAGAAAAAAATGAAAAGAAAGGATTTTCTAGAAGAAAAAAAAAAGAAGAAAAGGAAGGAAGAGAGAAGAAGGAAAGAGGAAGAGAGGATTTTCTAGAAGAGGTAGAGAGGGAAAACGTGTAGAATAGAGAGGGAGAAGAGAAAAGGGAAGGAAGAGAAGAAAGGAAAGAAGAAAAATGGAAGAAAAAAATATTTTCTAGAAAAAGAAGAAAGGAAAGAAGGATCTTCTAGAAAATGAAAGAAAAAATATAAATAGGCAAGAGAAGAGAGGGGAGGGGTTCTTTTTTCAGAACATAGAGAGACGGGAGAACGTGATAGAGAGAGGAGGACGTGAGTGAGAGAGAGAAAACGTGAGAAAGGGAGAAAGAAAGAGAGAAAAAAGAGAAAAGAAAGAAAGAGAAGAAGAAAAGAGAGAAAGAGAAGAGAGAGAGAGAAGCAAAAGAGAGGAGAAAGAGGATTCGCATTCAAAGGGGTTGATACAACATCCAATCATCCTTCATCGATGGTTTCGCTCGATTTGAGCACAAGGTTAGTACTCTAAACAAATTTAGAGGTCGTTAGAATGATCGAATGCCAATTTTGCTTGAAAAAGGCTAATTTCCATGAAATCTCAATCTTGAATGCTCTATTACATGCTTGTTAATGTTAGTATGCCTATGTCTAACATTTTTCATGAATGATAATTTGTCTAAGCTATTCAATGATAAATTTTTAAATGATATACAATGATGTTTGATATTTTTTGCAAATTTCATAATGTGGTTTTCTGATCTGAAAATTCTAGATTTAGGATTCAAACTTAGGACGTACATCACATGTATTTTTTCTAAGATTTTGAAGCCCAAATTTTTATGTGCGTCTCTCTGATATGTTAGAAGATTACCCTAAAAATTTTGTTCCATTTAGAATTGGAAAAATATATCAAAAAATTTGTCTTTGACATTGCTATTTTTCTCGGATGAAATGCAATCCTTCATCAGAAAGTCTCTAGACAAAGGTCTCATGGCCATAATCAGAAAATCTACTTAATTTTATCTTTTTATACATGAAAGTCTTCTAAAAAATGGCATTGGTTTCATATTTTTTCAATTTTTTGTTGAATTGATATCAATTTTTAAGTGCATAGTGCTCTGATTTTGAATCTGTCATGATGTACTGATTTGCATGATTGAAAAGAGTCATTTTTCACAAAGAAAATATACTGTTTTAACTTATTTTTCTTAATGAAATTTTAGATCAGACAGTTATCTACATAGACATATGTCTGTATTTAATTTTTATTAAGAATATATTTTATTTGGAATTTATGATGCAACTGGTCAAAAATCTGGAACAGATTTGACCAGTGCACATATTCAGTCTTAAGGCATATCTTTAACCTATTTTTGCTTTCTGTTGGGATTCAAATCCTTCATATGAAATATAATATATTAAGTCATCTTTCTATGAAAAAAATTTGAGCCTTATTTGAGTTTCGAAAAACCTACTTATGTTCATTCTTGTAAAATGTGACAAATCTGAATACAGTTCATAGTTTTGTGCATTATCTGAAACCTTGTGTCACAATTTTGACAGTTCTGAGTCATTAATCTTCCGAAATTTTTTCATAAAAATTACAATTTTTTCAAATAATATTGAACATATGTTTTTTTGATAATTTTATACTTTTCAAAAAAAAAAAAAAAGGTTTCATTGACGTCTCATTCATTATAACATCAATGATTGTTTAAGTGAATTCTACCATATTTGGATAAATGACTATATTTGGAGCATACATATGCTTTGTTTGGATTGTGCATACCATGTTTGCCACATTCCAGGTGTTACTATTTTTGGTAGAATAGATAAATTTTTATCATATTTTAGCAAAATCTTAATAATTACTATTTTTAAGTCTTACTATGCTTAGAAAATAGCATATAAGATCTTTCTTTTTTTTGAAAAATTCATGTCATATATGCATTCTATGATTGGTACATACCATATTGATATATAGATGCATAATAGATCTTGCATATTAGATCTTGCCATATTAGATCTTGACATATTAGATCTTGCCGTATTAAATCTTGCCATGCTTAGATCATGTCATGCTTAGATCTTACCATATTAGGTTCTTGCCTTATTTGCAATACATACCGTATTAGGGAGATTTTCATAATCTTACTATATGATATGTTAGTTACCATAAATATCATACATGCCATGCTTAGAATATTCCTTTTTTTGGCAATAATTTAATTTTTGCTGGACCCTAGTTGAATTGCCATATCTGTACGCCTAGCAAACATATTAGGTGTGGGGACGTGCATTTAGGCACCCACATTCTTGGGAAGGGCATAATGGAAATAATAAAAATCTTAATAAAGAAAGAGAATGCTTTGCCAACCTTCCAAAATTAGAATTCAGGATGAAAAGGATAACTCAGGATGATTTTGCCCCTCGGTAAACCCTAAACCTAGAATAGGTTCTCAACCCTAAACCTAGAATAGGTTCTAAACCCTAAACCTAGAACAGGTTCTCACATTCTATCCTAAAATAGGTTATCAGTCCGAACTATGCGAATTTTGATTCCTCGGTTAAACCCTAGGATACGTAGGTCATTTGGGAGAAACCCAAATTCGGATCCACATCTTAGTCCACTCGGACTATCCATAGATCCACTAGGATATCCATCCCCATTCCGACCCAGAGCCCGAACTACGTGGATTCTGATTCCTAGGGCAAACCCTAGGATACATAGGCCATTTGGGAGAATCCCAAATTCGGATCCAAACCTTAGTCCACTTGGACTATCCATAGATCCACTAGGATATCCATCCATATTTTGACCCAAATAGGGTTATCCACATTTCAACCCAGATAGGGTTATCCACATTCCAACCCAGAATGGGTTATCCATATTTTGACCCGAATAGGGTTATTCTTAGATCCACTAGGACTATCTATCAGTCCACATGGACTATCCAAATCCTAACCCATAGGGTTTCTCATCCATTCAAGCATAAACTTCAACTTGAACAAAGAACTTAATCATGCACAAGCATAAATCACAACCATAAACTTTAATCACACCTGAACTACGATGGTGAACCTGATTTTTGGAATAATTCCATAATACGTAGGCAATCTGATGGATACAGATTCGGTTCAATGATATCAATCCACTTGGTTTGGCTCGGTTTAACAGATAGAGTCTAGCATAGGAAAGGTATAGGAGACCGATTTGATCGGGCGGTATGGGTGCCTAACCCCTTCCCATAACTATAACCTGATGCTTACCCAATCTCTGATGGACCAGAAATCCAATCTTAGGGTCATGAGTCAATCGAAGTCTTACCTTGGGGTGAGATTTCATATTTCTAAGGTCCTAGACCTTAATCTAGGTGGAAACTTCCAAGATTTCCATCTTTGTCCTCACAGTGGTGACTCCACTGGGGATATAAACGTCAAACTCCTAAATAAAAACTTTCCTTGTGTGAATTGGATGCTATCTTTTAGGATACTATATTTATGCTTATATAATATTGTTTTGGGGGGAATGGGTTCAGTCACACATTGGTGCGAGTAGCCGAACCGGGTCCCATGCAAATGGGGTAGCCCGCTAGGCAAAACACACAACCTTGGCCTGTACTTTGTGGAACCACGATCGACGAGCAGCCTCTAACGAGCATTTCTTGGGTCCGCCTGAGAATGTGTTATGCTACTCCATGTCGCTTGGATCCTTGCAATA
Organism: Protea cynaroides; assembly: GCA_028583415.1. Classification (NCBI taxonomy): domain Eukaryota; kingdom Viridiplantae; phylum Streptophyta; class Magnoliopsida; order Proteales; family Proteaceae; genus Protea; species Protea cynaroides. The sequence continues at coordinate 76,657,539 of CM053266.1, read as the reverse complement.
TAGTATATAAAGGGATTGGGGGCCCATTATTTATCGTGCATTCGGTGATAGGTTATCCCATCCTTGTCAAGGTGGCCTTTTCTGTCCTAACCCAGATTGCAGCCCAATGTTTGTTATTTTTGGTTCATCCCTGAACCGACCCAATAAAATCTACTTAACCATGACATCCATGTTCGAGACGTCGAGGTTTGACCCATTTCTGTCCTCGATTGGTCAACATGTTAGAATCTACACAATGAGCATCTTAAACTCTCACCCATTGGGAGTATGAGGTATGTATACACCTGTTCTACATCATAGTAGACGGTCACTATACACCCTCCATTAAGTAAGCTCGATGTGTCGAATCTCTCATTGTTAACATGTCGATTTCAAAAAATGAATAGAAAATCCCTGTCAAGACATAGATACCATGGTCAAGAAGAAATTTACTAGTTTGTTCATCTATGAACCGCTTTTGCTAACCATCCCTAATAAGGACGATGGATTAATATATCCATTTCAATTTCATCAAATTCGATAATCCAATTGGCCAAACCTTGGTACCACTGATTATCCATTTTGGAATCACGAGGTCCCAAGACTGAACACATGGCTTAACCAGATTCAACTAAATTGACTCGGATAATGTTTACCCAATCGCCCTTATGAGGGAGCTAACTTTATTTGGTTAAGTCATCCTTGATTGTGTATGTGACTTTGTCCATTCCTTTAGATGTCTGAAATCTTGATATTTCTCCATTGGGTTTCAATGCCTTTGGAAAAGAGAATCAAGCTGCAACCATATCCACCCTTTAAGGGTGAGAGGCCCCTACAATTAGGGAATTGTCTTGATCTCCCACCTTGAGATCCATCCATGTTATCTTTCTAAATAAATCAATGAAAGTCATGAATCTAGATCTTGATTGAACATCAAATTTTATAAGAAAAAAGGCAACCAGATTTGGGAACATAATCAGTAACTCAGTCAATCTGGTCCAATAAAGCATTCAATTTAGGCAGCGACAAGCACCTATCCCTGAGAAAGTTTACAATATTCCTGTACAGTTAGTCCTTGGGCTTACTCAAATATCATTCAGTTCATCAAATAATTAAAGAGAGATTTAGCCCCTAGGAAAATTCAATCACTGTTCTCAATGTACCTCAGAATTAAGGAAAGATTCTGTCCCTAGGCAAATCCAATATAGTTCTCGATTCATCTCTGAATTAAGGAAAGATTTAGTCCCTAGGAAAATCAAATCATCATTCTCCATTCACCTCTGAAATAAGGAAAGATCCAGCCCCTAGGCAAATCCAATCACCGTTCTCGATTTACCTCAGAGTTAAGGAAAGATTTAGCCCCTAGGCAAATCCAATCATTCTTCTCGATTCATCTTTGAGTTAAGGAAAGATTCAGCCCCTAAGAAAATCCAATCACTTTTCTCAATGTACCTTAGAATCAAGGAAAGATTCAACCCCTAGGCAAACTCAATCATAGTTCTCAATATACCCCTGAATTAAGGAGAGATTCAGCCCTAGGTAAATCCAATCACCGTTCTCGATTTACCTCAGAATTAAGGAAAGATCTAGCCCCTAGGTAAATCCAATCATCTTCTCGATTCACCTCTGACTTAAGGAGAGATTTAGCCCCTAGGAAAATCCAATTATTGTTCCCTATTCACCTTTGAATTAAGGAAAGATTCAGTCCCTAGGCAAATCCAATCATAGTTCTCGATTCATCTCTGAATTAAGGAATAATTCAGCCCCTAGGCAAATCCAATCACTGTTCTCAATTCATCTCAGAATTATGGAAAGATTTAGTCCCTAGGCAAATCAAATCATCATTCTCCATTCACCTCAGAAATAAGGAAAGATCCAGCCCCTAGGAAAATCCAATCACCGTTCTTGATTTACCTTAGAATTAAGGAAAGACCCAGCCCCTAGGTAAATCCAATCACCTTCTCGTTTCACCTCTGACTTAAGGAGAGATTTAGCCCCTAGGCAAATCCAATTATTGTTCCCTATTCACCTTTGAATTAAGGAAAGATTCAACCCCTAGGCAAATCCAATTATTGTTCCCTATTCACCTTTGAATTAAGGAAAGATTCAGCCCCTAGGGAAATCCAATCATTGTTCCCTTCACTTTTAAATTAAGAAAAGATTTAGCCCCTAGGCGGGTCCAATCATCATTTCGGTTTATCTAAAATTAAGGAAAGATTCAGCCCCTAGGCAGATTCAATCACATCCAGTTCATCTCAGAATCAAAGAAATATTCAGCCCTAGATTCAACCACCATTTCTAGTTCATCTCAGAACTGAAGGAAAGATTCAGCCCCTAGGCAGGTCCAATCATCATTTCGGTTCATCCAGAATTAAGAAAATATTCAGCCTCTAGGCAGATTCAATCACATCCAGTTCATCTCAGAATCAAAGAAATATTCAGCCCCAGATTCAAACACCATTTCTGGTTCATCTCAGAACTAAAGAAAGGTTTAACCCCTAGGTAGGTTCAATCATCACTCCCAGATCATGTTAAAATGGAGGAGGCATTCGGCCCCTAGGCTTTTTCACCCTTCACCTCCTGTTTAGGTTCTGGTTCATGTCGAAACTGTGAAAAGTTCCATTCATCTGAATTCAATTAGCCACTAGGCTTATCGGACCATCAACTTTGGTTAGGGTTCTGATTCATGTTGGAACTAAGAAGAGTTCCATTGGCCAACCATCAACTTTGGCTTAGGTTCTGATTCATGTTGGAATTAAGAAGAGTCACATTCATCTGAATTCAATTAACCACTAGGCTTATCCAACCATCAACTGTGGTTCAAGTTCTAATTCATGTTGGAACTAAGAAGAGTTTCATTCATTTGAATTTAATTAGCCCCTAGGCTTGTCCAACCGTCAACTCTAGTTCAGGTTTTGATTCATGTTGGAACTAAGAAAGGTTTCATTCATATGAACTCAATGTGAGCATGAGTTAGCCTCTTGGCCTGTTCAACCATTACCTCTGGTCCATGAATTGAAGAGAATTTTAGTCATTTCAACTCAATCAATCTATCATCTCTAGCAATTAGAGTCCATTCCTTGACTGTCATCCTTGGCCTCTATCAATCGGAGCCCAACTCAAGCAATCTTTGCTTCTTGCAATTAGAGCCCAGTCCATGACTTTCAGTCTTGATCTGTATCAATCAGAGACCAATTCAAAGTCAATCTTGATCTCTATCAATCAAAGACTAATTCAAAGTCAATCTTGATCTCTATCAATTGGAGACCAGTTCAAAGTCAATCATGTCTCTATTAATCAGAGACCAGTTTAAAGTTAACCTTGTCTCTATCAATCGGAGACCAATTCAAAATCAACCTCTAGCTCTATCAATTATAGCTCAATCCATGTCCATCATAGCCCAGTGCTATAAGTTAGGATCGCTGGTCTTGAATGGCGAATGAGAAGCATTCCTCATTGCCTGTCAGTAAAGATCAATTCCAGATTATGGAGTCATCAGGAGACCATGATACTTCAGCTATGATAGTGATATCCCATCTTAGACATTTTTGCCCCATTAGCCAAGGAAATGCTAGAATCCAAAGAGTTGTCCTCATATTTCTCAGAGGAGGAATGGAATTTTTCCGAGCAGTAGGGTAGACCAAAGATGAGATCTGATATGCCCCAGGCTAGGGTAAGAACCAGAATCACAGCTCGAGAATGGTCCAATGATGAAACCCTTAACCCCTGTACTGGGGCATGAACCAGATTTAATTAGGACCCAAATTGAGTGCGGTCCAATGAGGAAAGCCAATGACCCCTGAACTGGTGCATGAACCGGATTGACCTTGTGCCTGAATTTGGTATGGTTCAATGAGGAAAGCCCTTGAGCCCTAAGTTGGACATGAACCGGATTGACCTTCGACCCAAATTGAGTGCGGTCCAATGAGGAAAGCCATTGAGCCCTAAGCTGGTCATGAACCAGATTGACCTTGGACCCAAATTTAGTATAGTCCAATGAGGAAAGCCATTATGCCCTAAACTGGGGCATGAACCAAATTAACCTTGGACCCAAACTGAGAGTAGTCTAATGAAGAAATCCATTTAACCCCCTAAGCTGAGGCATAAACTAGTCTAATCTTGGACTTAAAATGGTGTAGTGCAATGGCGATACCCCTTGCTCCCCAAGCTGGGGCATAGGCTAGAATGATTATGAACTCAACTAGAAGCGGTCCATTGATGAATCCAATGAACCCCAAACTGGGGCATGAACCAGAGTAACCTTGAACTTAAAAAGCAATAGTCCAGTTATGAATGGATCCCAAAATGAAAAAAAGAAAAAGAAAAAAAAGACAAGGGTAAGAATTGTATGGAACCCTAAAAGGCAGGCATCTTGCACCTATTGAGAGAGGGGCATGATGAGTCCTGCTGTTAGAGGTTTGAAGGAAGATTTATTCCCACTACGACTGAAGGTGGTCGTCAAAGGCGTTATGCCCAACTGGAGCCACTTGGATGAACTAGTTGTTTCAACTTTCTATTATCGGTATTCGATAGGTCATCCATGTCTAGGTCCAAGATTGATATGCCTGTTGACAAGTCTAGTCCAATCTCTCCTATAAGTAAAAGAAAATCACCCCGTTTGGGATTTCAAACTCTGTACTTTGTCTCTTCCATATATTTCCTCCCAGTTTCATACATCCTCCTATTCTACGTGCGCAGTCAATTCTGACTCTGAAGATGATTAAAACGATGAGACGTCTCTTGAACTTCTACGCCACCTGGCCTATTAAGAAAGAAAGGTCCAACCCGTCTGAAAAAGCTTTAAATGATCAATCGAGAGACACAAGAGTACTCTCAAGAAACATGTATTAGAGAAGCTGTCATTTGTTCTATCTATGAAAAGATTCTAAAGAAAGCATTAGATAGTAACAGATCATATAAGCAGGCTAGCCAATCAATACAAATGAGTGGAGGATAGATGTGCCACCAAAAAGATGGAAATACCAAAGTTCTTATAAAGTACACCATCTGTAAGCAAGAGATACATGATGAATGACCAATCTCAAAATCAAAGAATGAGGTCATAAGAATGTCAAAAAAGAAAAAAAAAAAAAAGAAAGGAAAAGAAAATTCAAGCCTATGTTTTATCTACATCAATAATGGGAGGTAGTTACATCAGACAGAAAGTGATGATTAACTTCCAAAGGACAGCATACGGATTCACCATTCAGATTAAATCAGATCTAGATGAGCAGTCACAAATGCTCATAAAGTTTACATAAGATCAGAGTACTAACTGGGGCAAAGACATTCTATCTGATTGGAAATGTTTGGAAGAAGAAGATTCAAATCCAATATTGAAAGTCATGATTCAACTTTGCGATCAAGCGAAGCACTACATTATGTGGCCTCCACATCCAAAAAAAAAAAGAAAAAGAAAATAATAAGATTGTGAATGGAATTGGAGCTCGACAGTAAGCCAATTATCCCTCTCACTTCAAGAGGATGGTAATTCCAATCAATGCCTGATAGCAAGTGCAATCGTTCTTCGAGATTCACAGCATGTTGGACCAGACTTTTGATTTTGGCCAATTACATTCTGCCTTTACAGGAGACGATCTCATCACTTCTTCATCATCAGAGTGTGAGGACAAATGTCCACCCACACTGAATGGACGATAAATGATTTAGAGTCGCCACCTAGATTAAGGTCTAGGACCTAAAATGTAGCCTCATCCTGAGATAAGACTTCTATTGACTCATGACCCAACATATCGGCTTTGGTCCATCAGAGAATGGGTAAGCATTCAAAGTACAGTTTGGGAAGGTGTTAGGCACCCAAAACTGTCCGATCCAAAAATCGGCCTCCTATGTGATTCTACTTTCCATAGACTCTATGGTTCTGACTATTCTTGGTCAATGGATGATGACTAGGGCTCATGGGGGATCCTATGCCAAGTTGCAAAGTTCTTCTAGCTTAAGTTCAGCCAAACATGTTCTCGAAGTAAGAAAACAAACAAAATAATATACAATGAACCGAACCAAAGATGGTTCGGTGATAGACTGAATCTGAGATGTCCAAAACATCTCAAATTGCCTACGTATTCTAATCCTGGAAATCAAGTCCGAAAACGTAATTCGAAATGGAAAGTGATTAAAGTTTATGGATGTGGATTATGATTAAGCTTTCTTAGATTCAATTTATTCAAGTTGAAGTTTATGCTTGATGGAGATTGACTCTAGAGATAGCATACATGGATCGAAGTGAACGAGGATATGGATACGGATATGGATATGGGGAACCTAAGGATACTAAGATGGGGTACCATATTTGGAGAGTCCTCCAAGTTGACTACGTATTCTAGAGGTCCTGAAAATCAGGTATAACGTAGTTCATTTTTGGGTGGATTAGGTAACCTCAGGGGCTAGGGTATGTCTCTCAGGGAGTAGAGTGTGGCTCTCAGGGAGTAGAGTGTGGCTCTCAGGGAGTAGAGTGTGGCTCTCAGGGAGTAGGGTGTGGCTCTCAAGGAGGAGAGTGTGGCTCTCAGGGAGTAGGGTGTGGCTCTCAGGGAGTAGAGTATATATGATAGTCTCGCAAGACTAAGGTGCGCATTCGCAAGCACGACATCGGGATTGAGCCTCAAAAGGAAAGGGTGCGTACTTTCAAGTACAACTTCAAGATAGAGCCCCGCAATGCAATGAGGTGCGTGCTCGCAAGCACGACTTCAAGATAGAGCCTCGCAAGGCAAGGATGTGTGTACTCGCAAGCACGACTTCAAGATAGAGCCTCGCAAGGCCAAGGATGCATATTCGCAAGTACAACTTCAAGATAGAGCATCGCAAGGCATGGAGGTGCGTGCTCGCAAGCACGACTTTGGAACAGATGAGCCTCGCCAAGCAAAGAGGTAGTCCCGCCATGCAAGGGGACGTGTACTCGTAAGTAGAACCTCACTAAGCAAAGAGATGCGTACTCACAAGCATAGGAATAGAGTCTCGCCAAGTAAGGAGACTAGGATATGGAATGATTTTACAAGATTGGAGTATGGGTCTGTATTTGGGTCTCTTTCCCAAACTACCTACGTATCTCAAGGTATTGACCTGAGAATCAGGATCCACGTAGTTCAAAAAAGATGGATTTTTTGTAGATGTGTAGATGATGATAAATATAGATAACCTGAAGGAGCTAAGAATGCGTACCCGTAAGCATAACCTTGCCAAGCAAAGATATTCGTACTCACAAGCACAACTTTGGAATAGATGAACCTCGCCAAGCAAAGAGGTAGTCCCACCAAGCAAGGGGACGTGTACTCGTAAGTAGAACCTCGTTAAGCAAAGAGATGCGTACTCACAAGCACAAGAATAGAGTCTCGCCAAGCAAGGAGACTAGGATATGGAATGATTTTATAAGATTGGAGTATGGATCCGTATTTGGGTCTCTTTCCCAAACTACCTACGTATCTTAGGGTATTGACCTGAGAATCCGGATCCGCGTAGTTCGAAAAAGATGAATTTTGTATGACCTGCTTGGGTCAGAATATGAGGGATCCAGTCGGACCGAAAGATGATCCTAGATGATCAAGGTTGGATTCATATTACACCTATCTAGATTCTGCATCCTAGGGGAAATGAACTGAGGGGTAGGGATCGTCCTAAACTACACTTGTAACTTGCAACCCTGATTTTGGAATTGTGTTGGGCTAGGCTTCATGATCCTTGATTAAGGCTTTTATCATTTTTTCATTATTATCCTTCCCATGAATGTAGGTGCCTACATGCACGTCCCCACACCTAGGAATGTCTTCTATCAGTGTACATGCACGGAAGTTCGATTAGGGTATAGCGAAAAGTAAGTTCTTGCCGACATAAACATCATTCAAGCATAGCGTACAGTAATAGATCAACATGGCAGTATGCACAAAGCTAGCAGTGTAAGCATCCTAAGCATGGTAGTGTACACTATGACAGTGTAATCAAGTAAACATGATAGATGCATGGATATAACGACGTAGACAATATCAGATCCTCAATCTAACGATTATATCTCTTCAAAAAATGATGATCATGATCAACACTTAGATTTCATCGAAACAGCCAAGATCAACGGCTCAAATCTCACATCAAGTTATAATCATGATCAATGACTCATTTTTCATCAAAATAGCTAAGATCTACGGCTTAGATCTCATAAAAGATAATCTAGCGGTTCAAATCACTCATCATGAGAAGCCAACCTCAGATTATCAAAAACACTCATGATCAAGATCCAATGGTTCAAATTACTTAAAATTACTCACAATGAAAAATCCAATGGTTCAAATCATTCAAGATCATGATCCAGCCATTCATATTCATTTAAATCATTCCTAAAGATAATCTAGCGGTTCAGATCACTCATCATGATAATCTTCAGATTTATAAAAAAAAAACTCATGATCAAGATCCAATGGTTCAAATCACTCAAAGTTATTCATAATGAAAATCCAACGGTTCAAATCATTCAAGATCATAATCCAATCATTCATATTCCTTTAAAAACACCCATAATGGGGATCCAACATTGAAATAATTCAAAATCACCCACAATAAAGATCCAACGGTTGAAAATCATTCAAAATCACTCATTGAAGATCTAACAGTTAAAATCATTTGAAATGATAAGCTAATGGTTTAGATCATTTAAATCACTCATGATGTCGATCCAACGGTCCAAATCACATCCAATGGCCCATATTTCATCATATCAAAATTTATAATCAATGAGCTAGATTTAACTTGTTCAGGATTGTTGGCCAATATTAAATCACATCAAACATGAACATCATGGTATCAATACACATGCCATATAGCATTTAAAGATCATGATTATCGAAATAGGCATATTTAGACAATTTTTTATTATATGAGCTTCATGAAACCTACAAAAATAAAGTTTGAGGTACGAACCTTGTCCCCAACAATGGAGTGGAGCCTTTGATGATGGTTGGAGACAATCTATGGCACGTGCGGCATGCTTTCACTTCTTCTTCCCTCCTTTCTTCCTTTCCTTTCTCTCTTTCCCTCAATCTCCCCTCTTGATCCCAATATCTCTTCTCTTTCTCTCTCTCTCTCTCTCTCTCTCTCTCTCTCTTTTCTCTCTAACTCACTTTTATTCTCTCTTTTTTTCTAACCTTTCTCCCTCTTTCTTTTCTCCCTCCCTCTTTTTTTTCAAGTGGTTTGATGGGTGCTCCATTTATAGATGGCCCTTGGTTGCTTGAGCATGGCTCAAGAAGATGATGTGTGATGAAGTTGGGCTCAAGGAAGTGAGGTGATGGGTTTATGACTCAATATGTGGAAGGGAGGGAGTGAGTGGCTCAAGAAGGAGGTGGTTTAGGGTAGCTAAGGGACTAGTTATAGGTTTTGGGGAATGGCTAAGGTGGAGGGCTCAAGAAGATGAGGTGATGGATTTATAACTCAAGATGTGGAAGGGAGTAAGGGCTCAAGAAGGAGGTTTCATGGTGGGGCTCAAAAGGGAGGTTCAAGAAGTGGAAGAGAATAGGGGCATGGAGGTTCAAGAAGTGGAGGGCTCAAGAAAATGAGGTGATGGATTTATGACTCAAGATGTGGAAGGTTTTATGGCTCAAGAAGTGGAGGGATTTAGGGGCATGGAGGTTCAAGAAGTGGAAGAGAATAGGATTCTTCTTCTCTCTTTCCATTCTCTCTCTCTCTCTCTCTTCCTCTCTCTCTCTCTCTCCCCCCCTCTCTCTCTCTTTTCTTCTTGACCGAACATATATATATATATATATATATATATATATATATATATATATATATATATATATATATATATATATGTGTGTGTGTGTGTGTGTGTGTGTATTCGACTTCTTCTTCTCTCTTCCCATTTTCTCTCTCTTCCTCTCTCTCCCTCTCTCATCTCTCTCTCTTCTTGACCGAACATATATATATATATATATATATATATATATATATTCGGCTTCTTCTCTCTCTTCCCATTCTCTCTCTCTCTCTCTCTTCCTCTCTCTCTCTCTCTCTCTCTCTCTTCCTATCTCTCTCTTCTTGACCGAACATATATATATATATAATATATATATATATATAATATAACATATATAAAACATATATTATATAATATATAAATGTATATAGTATATAATATATATATATATATATATAATAAATACATAAAGTGCATACACATGTGCCGACCCGACTCGATTTGGGCCGGTTTGGGTTGGACTAAATTAGGCTTGAGCTGGGTTGGGCTGAGTAAGTATGGACTAGGTTGTTTTCTCTCTCTATTATGGATCCTCTCAGTTTGCAATTCCGCATGAAAAATTTCGACAGCCTCTGTCTCAGATTTTCTACGTCCACTTTGAAGAGGATGGACAAAGGAGCACAATGGTGCTCGAATCACCTGATTCGGACTTCAGATGACCAAAATATGAAGAATTGAAGCTTTGACGATAATCCTACTGACAACTTTGCATGGGACCTGCTGACGACTTCTGCCCAAATTCTTTACGTCCATTTTGAAGAGGACAGGCAATGGAGCACACTGGCACTTGAATCGCCTGATTCGGACTTCGAATGATCAAGATATGAAGAATTAGAGTTTTGACAATAATCCTACTGGCAACTTTGCATGGGACCCGCTGGCGCCTTCTGTCCAAAATTCTTTACGTCCATTTCGAAGAGGACAGGTAATGGAGCACACTGGCACTTGAATCGCCTGATTCGGACTTCAGATGATCAAGATATAAAGAATTGGAGTTTTGACGATAATCCTAGTAGCAACTTTGCATGGGACCCGCTGGCGGTTTTCGTCCAAAATTATTTATGTCTATTTTGAAGAGGACAGGCAATGGAGCACAGTGACGCTTGAATCGTTGGATTTGGACGTCGGACGATCAAGATATGGTCGAATGAAATCCGATCAATTTAAATCACGACAATTTGCCCTTGGATTTAATAAGCCAATTTCAATCCGACTAAAATCGTGACATCTTCTTCGTTTGATATCGAAATTGAGTGATTTTGGTATCATTTCGAAGGTATTTTCATGACCTTGCGTAGGGCCCACCAAAATCAGCCTTGAAATCACCGCTTAGCATCCAAACCTTGAATTGACCCGCAACCCTTCTGAATATGCCCAACAAGACTTGTACATTGGGGATACTCTGGCTCAGCCCAGAACACCATAGAGAGCACAGAGGAATTGATCGACTATTGATTTGAGAGAGTTTCACTCGTCTCCCCTGTACTTTCCAAATTTTCATCCCCCTCCGCTCTCTTACTGTCTATACACCAATAAAGTTCTGTTTGGCTAAGGATGGCAAAAATGGGGTGCTTACACAGAGAAAGATTTCTCATCGGCATTAGACTCTCTCTCCTGTCTATCAATCTGACGGCCTTCCCAGGAGTCTCTATCACAAGCCCTTCTTTTTATTATCAGTTTTTATGGCATTGTATCTCGTGATCATGTCATCATTTTATGTACAAATTCATGAATCTAGCTGGAACTCTAATCTGTCGTTCATTACATCTGATGGCTTCCCAAGGTTCCTATAAGCCCTTCATTTCTCAAGCCAATAAAATAAGATCTTCTCAATAAGATAAACCCATTCTACATAAACACCAAACACTCTCCCAATGGTAGACCCATGTGGATAGTTTCACATCAATCCTCCCGGACCTTCAACATCAATACTTGACAACAAACTTAAAGGTTTCAGGCCCAGATATGATTGTGACTGATTTGGCATCTCGATGTAGCTTGCTGAGACACGTGTTCCATCTGAACATCTCCAAGAAAGGAAAACATAATTCGACACCATTTTTAATTTTGGTGTGGGACTGCATTTCCCTAAGGTCGCTTTTAGTGATGATTCAAATAGCTGCCCGCCTATCAATGCGTGTAGGTGTCAATTTAAACAGTGGGGCAAGGCTACCCATTTGTCATGAAAGTCATCCGTTCGGATTTCCCCTAAGGGTTTTCAGACCATTGGATAGGACCATAGTTTTAGCAATATCCTCACCATATTAGGACTTTTTACTCAACCCAAGATGGGGTTTGCAAAAAAAAAAAGGGAATAAAAGAAACCTCAACAAGGAAAAGCAACCCAAGAAACCTTAATGGGCAACCCATAATACCTCAGTGGGGATAGACGACCTGATGCAACCCTAAAGCATTGCCCTCATTGGCCCTTCATAGAAAAATTCAGTGGTTCATGTGGACAAGTGTCATACCCAGTCTACCTTCCATAAGGAAAGGAACCCCTCTTGCTCTCCAGTGAATCATACTCAGAGGAGTTGAACAAACCATCGTCTGTTTGCCTTTTGGGCTCCATAGTATTGTCTTCCAACATAATTCTTTCATCAAATCCTTTTGTCACAAGAGCAAATTCTCATGGCCTGGTTACGGATGTAGCCAAATTCATCAAATCATCAGTTCCCTCATTTTTCAAGATTCAAGAAGGGTTTATCTATGAAGTCACTTTCTGCAATCAATCTGTCAATTTTCCCTTGACCTTGGAAGCATGGTCAAATTCTAGATGCAATCCAAATTCAACCTAGGTCCAACTCTGTTAGATTGCATGTTTCCTTCTATCTTGCCCTTAGCACACTATAGTAGCGGTCTGTCACAACATGTAGACATTGGGGCATAGATATACCCTATGTAGAGGAATTGAACTTGATTATGAGCATTACATCTAGGATCCATTGTCTAGTCTGAAGTCACTGACTTTCCTAGTCAATAAAAGTAGGTCCGTCCAAGTTGGTTTTTACCAACTTCTCAGTTCTCCCAATCCTGTTGATGAAGAAAATCCAACGTGATCGCTCACCTGTTAGGAGTTGGTCACCAAATTCTCTAAAGGAACACTTCAAATCCTTTGCTCCTCATACCTACTTTGGGGCCATGATTCATTAATCTTTTAAAATTGGCACAACAATATTGCAAAGCCTTGAGCTTTTCATGAGCCTAGATCAAGGGCCAAACCCATGTCACATTTCATCGCCGCTCGACTGTTCTACCAATTTGGTCTACCATAGTGCACAGTCAAAGAACTTAGTTGACCAGATGCCCCCTCGACAGTTTAACACCAAGGTCAATCAATAAAATCACTTTGGTTAGAGACTGTCAAGCTCCCCTCATTCTTGTTCGAATTCCTCGCTAGAGTTTCTTTCAATCCAAAATCCAACAACACCAATGTTGGCTGAAGAAAATCATCACTTTCAAATTACATGGAACATTTCCAAGGGAGCAACCAAGTCATCACTACCATGCTGAAATTGTGTCAAACTTTCGGTACCAGGTCATAAATGGCAAATTTCAAATCTAGGTATCATGCCAGTAAAGTCCATGACACCATTTCTATTGATGTCATGTTTTATGCCTTCACCAATAAAGCAGGGGCAAAAACCTTGAAAAACTGCCAAGGAATTCACCATCATTTCAAATATGTCTAGCACCCTAAAGGTTCAAAGTCAAAGACTTCCTGTATTGGTCACTTTCAAGCATCCTAATGGTTCATAGCAACAAAGGTACTTAAGAGGATATTCTGGTTTTCATTCTCGAAAGTTCATAGCCATAGAGCTTCCAAGAATGATAGTCCAATTTTCAACCCCGAAGGTCCAAAGCTGGTAGGAATATCAAAGATGAGTCATTCAATATCACCCTATAGGTGACCTTTTGAGTTCTTGCTCATTTCAGAATCAATAGCAAATTCCTCACCCTAAAAGTGACCTTCTGAGTTCTTGCTCATTTCATAATCAAATGCAGAGCCCTAGCTCATTCAAAGATCAAATCAATCTCAGCCTATAAGTGAATCAAATGCAGAGCCCTAGCTCATCCAAAGTTCAAATCAATCTCAGCCTATTAGTGAATCAAATGTAGAGCCCTAGCTCATTCAAAGATCAAATCAATCTCAGCCTATTTGAGAATCAAATGCAGAGCCCTAGCTCATCCAAAGTTAAAATCAATCTCAGCCTATTAGTGAATCAAATGCAGAGCCCTAGCTCATCCAAAATCAAATCAACCTAAACCTATAAGAGAATCAAATGCAGAGCCCTAGCTCATCCAAAGATCAAGTCAATCTCAGCTTATAAATGAATCAAATGTAGAGCCCTAGCTTATTCAGAAAAACAATCTCAGAATCTCAATCAAAAGAGCCTCAGTTCAATGAAAGAAACACATCAAGTCTTATATCCAGACATATCGAAGCTGAGTCCAAGCTTGTACAATCAGCCTTGTATTTTCAGCCCAGCTCCATACAAGAAGAGTTCCAAGCCTACAAATGAGCCTTGTATTCATAGCCTAGCTTCGTACAAGAAGAGGTTTATCAGCTTACAAATGGATCAAGCCGGGTTCAAGCCCGCATATACCTTGCATTATGAGTTCCACCTCAGCAAGAAGAGGTTCCCAGCCTACAAATGAGCCTTCTATTCATAGCCTAGCTTCATACAAGAAGAACAATCATCAATTTTCCAAGAAGAACAAACCTTCTTGCCAGTCGAACTACGTTCTAGGCTTGATTTCTAGGACACCCTTAAAATACGTAGGCAGTTTAGGACGAATTACCCTAAGTGCAGCCCAATAAGAAATGTCACACTCCAATTCTGCACTATTCAGAATGGTGTGATGAACCGCTAATAAACCAACGGTTCATCCAGGATCTCTAATAGGCTATGTCCATTAAAAATAAAACCATACACATCCACAACCATAATCAGAATAATACACAATAATGAAAGTCTTATAGTAAATGAACTGAGAAATCTAACTGTAATAATCATAAATAAAATATCAAGTTATTGTTGTATCAACTGAGACATAAATAAAAAAATATCAATTATATTCCTTTAATAAATTCAAACAAAATCTAATCGATTACTCATGAGTTGCATTCGCATGAGGGATCATGCGTATCCACTAAGTCTTCGGCTTCCATTGCAGCAACACGCTCGTACACCATAGCACTCATATAATCTTCGACAGTGGTACCTGCATCATCAACTAAAAAAATATTCAACGTCGAAAGGGTGAGCACACATCATGGCTCAGTGAGCAAACAAAATAATGCAACAAACATATGCATGCATTCAATTCATATCTGTGGTCTGGTAAATAAGTTTGCAATGCGCTATAGAAAGGATTGGTGGCCGCCTCGCCTCTATGCACAGGGTGTGGAAGCCCGCCCAAAGGTTAACGTTTATTGTCGTCCCCATCCACCCTTCCATGGAATAGAGATAGAGCTAAAGTGCTGAGGCCTGGCCTATGACACTTTCCCTGATACTCTACCCATACCAACACGTAAGCCTCTGCTGGCGAAGGCTTGCAAATTGGGCTCGCAACTAACCAATCCTAATGTCAATCAGTGTATCCAAGGTCTCACCCCAGCATCCCTCAATACGTCCATAGAGATAAGGCTAAGGCCCCCCGGCAGAGTCAGAGACTACATGGTCCGAGACCACCTCCCCTCATACACTATGACGAATAGTTCTGCTAAGGTAATGGCGATACGACAATGTCAGTGGACAAGACTTGAGTTAGAGATAGAGCTAGAGTGCTGAGGCCCGACCTATGACACCCCCTGATACTCGCTCGCATCAAGCACACCAACCACACATATACATTCACATGCCTATTCCTATCATCATCATCATCATCATGTTATAAATAATAAATTTAAATATGCATGAACAGTAATAATAGAAATATTGGATGACATGTTGAATGCACATGAAAAGCATACACGCATAGAATCAATCATTGCATTGGACTCAAGAACAAAAATAGTTTATTATTAACCAATTAGTTTAGGTCTTGTTCCCTCACCTTTGCTTGATTGTAGATCCTCTCTCAAGCTTCAAGAATCAACTTAATATCACTATTATATCACTAGAAGACCTAATCAAGTCGATAGAATTTAATTAGAATTAATTCTGATTTTAAAAAGCTCACTGTTAACTGGGGGTCGCAGGACGGGTCGCAGGTAGGGTAGCAGTTTTCTGCAACCCCCTGTAGTGGGGTCGATGCCAGGGTCGGATGTTCCATCGACCCTGGGTGCGACCACCCATAATTTGGACTTCCCAAACACTGGGGGTCGATGCTAGGGTCTGGTAGGGTCGATTCTCCATTGACCCCACGTGTGGCCCTCCGTGGGTTTAGTTTAGATTTTCATCTTACAGTCCATTCTTTCATGTCTGGGTCCTATGGCTTGCTTCTATAACCCATTCCATACATGTTCTATGGTTTAGAACCATAGTTTATTCACCTACATGGTTTTATGATCTCCTCCATGGTTTTCCATTGAAACCTAACCATGGATGGATGATTTGGGTTTCTCCTTGATCATACCCTCTTCACTATCAATTCTAAGGTCTTTAGAATTCCATGGAGATAGTATCCATACCTGTGAATTAGGCTTGTTTCTCTGAAGTCTTCTCTTTGATCTTCTTCTCTACTTTTCTTCTCTTCTCTTTCTCTTCTCCTTCTCTTCTCTTTCTCTCAATCCAATTAGGGTTCTAAAAGGAGTGAAGGAGGCTTAGGGACGTCCTATTTATAGAGTAGAAACTCCCAAAATAAGTCTCATTGAGATTAGGAAAGAATCACATTGCAATTTGTAAAGTTTCCAAATCACGGTTTCTATCGACAGACTGGGGGTCGATGAGGGGGTCGGAGATCCTGTCAACGCCTGGTTCTAAATTGTCTGACCCCCGGTTAGAAACTCAGGGTCTGACTTTTTATCTTGGGGGGTCCGACCCTGCCTTGCTGGGTATGCGACCCTCCCCCTTATTTTTGTGTTTTTGGGTCAGTTTAATACCTCGGATCGTTATCTTCTTCACGCACTTGATCCATTTGGCTCGACAATGATGGGTAGACCTGGTTCAAGGTGGTAAGACCGGGTTAGTTCGATACGGGTCTTACAACTCCCCCCTACTTATAAAAATTTCGTCCTCGAAATTGTACATACCTTCCTAGTCGAATAGATAAGGATATTGCTTTTGCATAGCATTCTCTTCTTCCCATGTGATTTCTTCCATATCTCTACTTCTCAAGGTGACCTTAACATAATAGATATCACGGTTGCGTAGTCGTTGAACCTTTTGACTAGTGATTTCAGTCGGCGCTACTTCAAATGTCAAATCTTCAGTCAAATCAGGTAGGTCTACTGTCAAAACGTGCGTTGGATCCTTGACATACTTCTACAATAAGGAAATATGAAATACGTCATGCACACTTGACATAGATGGTGGTAGTGCTAACTGGTAAGCCACTTTTCCACGCTTAGTTAGAATCTCATATGGCCCGACATATCTCGGACTTAATTTCCCTTTCTGTCTGAACCGTTTCAATCCTCGCATAGGCGATACTTTTAAGAATACTTTATCACCCACGATGAATTCAAGGTCGCGGTGTCGAGTATCTGCATCTTGCTTCTGACGATTCTGAGCTGTTCTCACTCTTTCCTTGATAATGTCGACTACTCGACAAGTCTCTTCAACAAATTCTGGTCCAACAATACTACGTTCCCCAACTTCATTCCAAAACAAAGGAGTTCGACACTTCCTACCATACAGTGCTTCATAGGGTGACATTTGTATAGTAGCCTGATAGCTATTGTTATAAGCGAACTCAATCAATGGCAACTTTTCATCCCATGAACTTTAAAATCAATAACACATGCTCGAAGCATATCTTCTAGAATCTGAATTATACGCTCTGACTGTCCATCTGTCTGTGGATGAAATGCGATACTAAACTTCAATGTTGTACCCATAGCCTTTTGCAAACCTTTCCAAAACTTTGAAGTAAATCGTGGATCTCTATCGGACACAATGCTTTCAAGTACACCATGTAATCGCACAATGTTATCCACATACAGCTTAGCTAACCTCTCCAGTGTATACTGAGGTCGTATAGGTATAAAGCGAGCTGTCTTAGTCAGGCGGTCTACAATCACCCAAACTATGTCAACTACTCGAGAAGTCAATGGTAATCATGTGACGAAGTCCATAGTGATGTAGTCCCATTTTCATGCTTGTTCCGGTAACAGCTGTAACAGTCCTGCTGGTCTTTGTCATTCAGCCTTTACTTTCTGACAATTTAGGCATTGAGACATGAACTTAGCTACGTCTGCTTTCATTCCTCTCCACCAATATAATTTCTTTAGATCATGATACATTTTTGTACTTCTAGGATGTATCGAATAGATGGTGGTATGGGCTTCTTTCATCAATCGGTGTCTAATGTCCAAGTTTTCTGTTTCAGGTACACATATTCTTACTTTGTATTTCAGTACCTTCTCTTCATCCAAGGTGAACTCAGGGTTAGTCCTACCTTTTTCAATGTCCTCTTGTACCGTTCTTAGGTAAGGATCTGATTTGATAGCTGTCTTTATTTCATAAATTATATCCGGTATAATCTTCAATGCAGCGAACATATTTGAAAACCGATGAATAAATCCTTGGTTGGCTGATCCATCTGGTGCATCTATCATAAACTGCTCGTTATCGTGATTGAATACCTTCCCGGTAATACACATTACGGAAGTTGTGCTAACCCCTCTCCCTAAGATTTTTTCATTGCCTTTCTACTCAGCGCATCGGCTACTACATTAGCTTTCCCCGAATGATACTGGATATCACAATCATAGTCTTTCAATAATTCCAACCATCTTCTTTGTCTAATATTCAGCTCCTTCTAATTAAATAGATAAGTAAGACTTTTATGGTCTGATTTAATCGGAAACTTCTCCCCGTACAGATAATGTCTCCATAATTTGATAGCATGTACTACTGCTGCTAATTCCAAATCATGAGTGGGATAGTTCTTTACATGTGTCTTCAACTGTCTTGAGGCATAAGCAATTACTTGTTCTCCTTGCATAAGTACACATCCTAATCCCAGTCCTGACGCATCGGTGTACAAGATAATGGTTGTCCTGGAATCAAGATGGTCAAGATTGGAGCGGATATTAATCTAGCCTTCAATGTTTGGAAACTCTTCTCGCATTTATCAGTCCAAACACACTTCTCGCCCTTCTTAGTCAAACTGGTAATAGGTACGACAATTCGGGAATAGTTTCTACAAATCGTCGATAATACCCTGCTAGACCCAACAAACTTCTAATTTTTGCAACGCTCTTTGGTGCTTCCCACTTTACAATAGCCTCGATCTTGCTGGGATCAATTTTAATTCCTTCAGCGGATACTACATGGCCTAGAAAAATAACTTCCTTTAGCCAAAACTCACACTTTGAAAATTTGGCGTAGAGCTTTTCCTTACGTAGTCGCTGTAGAGCGGTGTTTAGGTTCTTAATATGAGTTTCCTCGTCTTTGGAGTAGACCAATATATCATCAATAAATACAATAACCGAAGTATCCAACATATTATGGAAAATCCAGTTCATAAGTTCCATAAAGGTTGCTGGTGCATTTGTCAATCCAAAAGACTTGACCAAGAATTCATAATGTCCATATCTGGTCCTGAATGTTGTCTTAGGAATATCACCATCCTTAATCTTCAACTGATGGTAGCCTGACCGAAGATCAATCTTGGAGAACACTTTGGCACCTTGCAACTCATCGAACAAGTCATCGATCCGAGGCAATGGATACCGATTCTTGATTGTCAGTTTATTCAGTTCTCGGTAGTCTATATACAAGCGAACGCTATCGTCCTTCTTCTTCACGAATAATACTGGTGCTCCCCATAGTGATATGTTAGGGCAAATGTGACCCTTGTCCAGCAGTTCTTGTAGTTGTACTTTCAATTCCTTCAGTTCAGTAGGAGCCATTCGATAAGGTGCTTTCGATACTGGTGTGGCTCTAGGTATAAGATCTATAACAAACTCTGTAACTCGGTCAGGTGGTAATCCTGGTAGTTCTTTCGGAAATACGTCTGGATAGTCACGCATGACATCAATATCCTCCATTCGTGGTGCTTCTTTGGTAAGGTCGACCATAAATACTAAATACCCGACTGCTCCTTTCTCAAGGCACTTCTTAGCCTTCAGCGCAGAGAGTATGAGCTTTTGTTTACGGGGAAGTTTGGTTCCCGAAAAACTGAACTCTGCTCCTTCTTTTTCTTTAAATGTCAGCTTCTTTTCGGCACATAATAGGTTTGTAGAATGCCGAACTAACCAGTCCATTCCCAAGATGACGTCAAAGTCTATCATCTCGAGTTGAATCAAGGTTGCATCCAAGGTATTTTCATCAATAAGAACTGGACATGGTCCATAACCTTTTTGTAATTCCACTTCTAATCCCATCGGTGATCATACAAGTATTTTGTAGTCTAATGTTTTGATGGGTAAATTCAACTTCTTTCCAAATGATACAGACATAAAAGAATGAGTAGCTCCTGTGTCAAAGAGTACTCTGGCGGGTATGCCACTTATAGGTACGATACCTGTGATTTATTTTAACTTAGTTTACATGCTCATACAATGTAATACAACTAAAAATAATAATTTAAGTCATACCTGTAACCACATCAGGCGATGCGGCAGCATCCTCAGATGTAACCGTGTAAACTCATCCTTGATGTAGCTGCTTCCTGGGCTTAGGACATTCCCTTGCCATATGTCCCACTTGGTTGCAGTTAAAACATTTCATCCCTTCAGTAATTGGTTTTGGTTGCTGTGGAGCTGCGAGGTTAGTCTTGGCTGCAGCATTAAAGCCTTGAGTACAGAAGGGTTTGAATGTCTTGTTATTCCCTCCGTTATAAGAATTTCCAACTGGCCTTTTTATACCTCTGTTTTGCATGAAATAACTCTCCTTCTGACTCGATTCTATAACTCGAGAAATTTGTGCCGCTTCATTATAGATTTTCTTTTCATGTCCCAGAACATGCTCGCAGATGCTTCCCCTAAGTCCCATGATGAACCTTCGAGTCTTTGTGTTTTCCTCTTGCATACTGACGGGTGCAAAGAAGAATAGCTCTTCATAACGTTGTTGATATGCATCCACGGTCATCTACCCCTGACATAAACTCAGAAACTCTCTTTCCATAGAATCTCTGAAACTTCTAGGAAAGTACTTCTCAAAGAACGCCTCCTTATAAATATCCCAAGTCAGTTGGGCGTGCTTTGTTAATAAATATGTCCTGGTAGACCTCCACCAATGGTGTGCATCTCCTTTTAGCATAAAGGTGGCACACAATACTTTCTCTTCTTCATTTAATGTCATCATCATAAAATTTCTTTCCATTTCGTCAACCTAGTGTGCCGGCCATAAAGGATCTGCTGGCTTGCCATTAAATTCTTTAGGCTTCAGTTTCAGAAAACGCTCCACCAATCTGGAGGTCTAGTTGTTGCGGGACATATGCCCCATACATAGGTGGTTGGGGTTGATATCCACCTTGAGCTATCTCAGGATTTCTTACTTGAGCCTGCATGATGGGAGTCTGAGGTGCGTGGGGTACTGTGTTACTTCCCCCTGGAGCTGTGCTTGCCTGTCATGCTGGCATTGGAGGTGTTTGTGCAGCTGGAAAAGTTATGCCTATGGCAGCTTGTATAGTAGCTTGTGCCTGTTGCATTTGCTGCAGCTGTTGGGCCAAGTTCATTACGACTGTAGCCAAGTCTGTAGGTGGAGCTGGTAGATTTGTAGGACTTGTCTGCCCATTTATGATGGACGGTGTCGTGTTCATATTCCCCTGTGCTTCCGGGTGTGTCTGGCTATTTTTCCCCCCAGGTGGTGGTGGTGGGATAGAGTTACGGCTTTGTCTGGTTACTCTGCGTCCAGCCATTAACTAATCTGATAGTGGGATTGCTTGAAAATCATTGAACACGTGAGATAATCATTATTTACCTCATTCTCTTATTTTAAAACCACTAACAAATGCAAATTTCAAAATTTTCAGATCATTCCGTCGAAAATGCTGCATTTTCACTGTAGGGTCGATGATGGGGGTCGATGGGTGTCCGACCCTCAGTATGCGACCCTGAGAAATCACCAATTCTTACCTAGAGCCGGGGGTCGATGGGGGGGGGATCGGAGGATGTTCGACCCAGGGTGCGACCCCTGGTTCTCTGTCAGATTCCCAAGAGCCGAGGGTCGATGCGGGGGTCGATGGGTGGGTCGATGGTTTTAGTCGAATTTTTCGACCCCCAGACAAAAAATCAGATTTTTAAGTTCCGATTCAAAGTCCATTTCCCATTCTTTCTTCTCCACTTCGACTCGTCTCGTCCCTCTGAGTTGCTACAACTCCGATCCGTTGGTGGTTTGCACTCCTTGTTTCGTGTCTACACCTCCGCTACAGGTAAATCTCCTACGTTTTCATGTTTTTAGGTTTCCATACCTAGGTTTTTGCTTATATATCTCATTTTTTTCAAATTAAACTTTTTCTAACCGTAAAAATTCAATTTTTATTGGGGGCTTTTGTTGTTGGTGACTCGAGGAACGAAAGCCCTCAAAAATATTTGAGTTTCATCGGTTGGTTATCAAGAAACTCGAATTTTACTCTTTTTGCCCTAATTTTGTCGAGATTTCGAATTTCTTGAAATTTCTTCCAATTCAATCTCATTAGCTAAAATTCCCGACTGTATGAGTCTGACAGGATAGTTTAGGAACTATGTAAGTCCTCCTGCCAACGTATATGGGTTAAAAGTGATGCTTTTGACCAATTTACGTCGTTATAATGTCAAAATTTTCAGATTTTTCCTCTTTACTAACCCAATATCTACTTCTCTTTGTTATTTGCAGATACTATGGCTCGTACCAAGGTACCTAGTGTTCGCGATCGTCTTCGCTTCCGTTCCCATGAAGCCAAGATGCAGTATGCCCGCTACGCTCGCAAGAAAGTAGAGAGAGGCCGCAAAGTGGACTTGGCTAGCTTGGCCTTGTTCGACGTAGAGAGGGCTTTTGGCGATATGAGATGGCTCCTGTAATCACCTATGACGCCTATACCTGTCCTGACTTGGTACGCCAGTTCTATTATAATCTCCAAGTGGTGGGGGATTACAATGATGTTGAGAGGGGTGGTGAGCTTAGGATCATTAGCTTTGTCAAGGGAGTTGAGATTTCCTTTTGACTATCGGCAGCTAGCGGACTTGCAGGGTATCTACTATGACGGCTCCTTCGTATTTTGTGCCCCAGGAGAGCCCCAGTTCTTTTCATTATAGATGAGGGCTGAGATAGACCGTCAGCTCATCAGACCTGATCGCTGGGAGATGAAAGCAAGTTATCTGCGTTTAGATCCACGGGTGTACTGCAAGATCATTCAGCATAACCTGATACTGCAGAGTGGACACTATGAGAGGGTCTCCCAGTTGACCCAGTATTTGTTGTACTGCATATGCACTAGGCAGCCCGTCTGCCTTCCCTATATCATCATGCGGACGATGATCAGTGCCACGTTGCCCAGTCATACTGGCAACCTTCCTTATGGACGCATGATCACTACATTGCTTACCTACCTGGGGGTTGATTTGTTGGATGAGAAGATTCAGGAGAAATCCTTCTCATCGCCTCTGGATTGGGAGGCCATCTACAAGATGGGCATGCGGGATGCCCAGGTCAGCGATGAGGAAAGGAACGCGATGGTGCGCCCTCGCACTCGAGTGGAGATGGCTGACGCTGAGGTAGCAGCAGTAGCCGCTGGAGCAGGGGTTCATGGGGATGATGACGATCGTCTATACATGGATGTGGATGCCATACCTCCTCCATCACCTACTCATACTACAAGAGCTGGTCCGTCTTCTTCAGCTGGTCTTTCACATGCAGCTAGTCCTTCGTATGCTCGTTCTGATGACATGATTGGGATATTACACGAGATATGAGAGGCTCAGTGCATGTCTGACTTGAGGATGGGAGAGCTTCTAGAGACTCAGTGCTTGTCCGATCAGTGGGTGGGAGAGCTTTTGGTTGCTCAGCGCATGTCGGATCAGTGGGTGGGAAAGCTTAGGGATGCTCAGCGAGTGACTGACCAGTAGGTGGCTTATCTCACAGCTAGTCTTCAGACGACTCAGACTCAGATAGCTTGGTTGTCTAGAGTCTACACTGAGGACTATGGTAGAGACCGTGAGGCACCGCCTCCCCCATCACCTCCAGCTACTTCATGTACTTCTTTTATCTTTCTTTTGTACTTCAGAGTAACTGTCCGGGCTGTGGACTGTACTCTACTTTAATCATATATATATATATATATATATATATATATATATATGTTTGTTCTTCCTTTGGTTGTATATAACTTGGTTTCTTATTTAATAGATGCATTATTCTCTTTCAGTTTTGTCTCAAACAACACAGATGCTTATGGTGTGTTATTATTACATCATTTAAATTTTTATCCTATCTCAGTTCATGAACTTTTGTGGAAGTATACTAGTTTCACAGACAGGGCCTAAGATGCTCTGATACCAAGTTGTCACACCCCAATTTCATACTATTCAGAATGGTGTAATGAACCGCCAATAAACCAAAGGTTCAACCAGGATCTCTAATAGGCTGTGTCCATTAAAAATAAAATCATACACATCCACAACCATAATCAGAATAATACACAATAGTGGAAGTCTTATAGTAAATGAACTGAGAAATCTAACTGTGATAATCGTAAATAAAATATCAAGTTATTATTGTATCAATTGAGACATAAATAAATAAAATATCAATTACATTCCTTTAATAAATTCAAACAAAATCTAATCGAATACGCATGAGTTGCACTCGCATGAGGGATCATGCCATCTACTAAGTCTTCGGCTTCCATTGCAGCAACATGCCCATACACCGGAGCACTCATATAATCTTCGACAGTGGTACCTGCATCATCAACTAAAAAAATATTCGACGTCGAAAGGGTTAGCACACATCATGGCTCAGTGAGCAAACAAAATAATGCAACAAACATATGTATGCATTCAATTCATATATGTGGTCTTGTAAATAAGTTTGCAATGTTCTATAGAAAGGTTTGGTAGCCGCCTCGCCTCTATGCATAGGGTGTGGAAGCCCGCCCAAAGGTTAACGTTTATTGTCGTCCCCATCTACCCTACCATGGAATAGAGATAGAGCTAAAGTGTTGAGGCCCGGCCTATGACACTTCCCCTGATACTCTACCCATACTAACACATAAGCCCTTGCTGGGGAGGGCTTGAAAACTGGGTTCGCAACTAACCAATCCAAATTCCAATCAGTGTATCCAAGGCCTCACCGCAGCATCCCTCAATACGTCCATAGAGATAGGGCTAAGGCCCCCCCGACAGAGTCAGAGACTACACGGTCCGAGTCCACCTCCCCTCATACACTATGACGTAATAGTTCTGCTAAGGTAATGGCGATATGACGATGTCAGTGGACAAGACTTGAGTTAGAGATAGAGCTAGAGTGCTGAGGCTCGGCCTATGACACCCCCTGATACTCGCTCGCATCAAGCACACCAACCACACACATACATTCACATGCCTATTCCTATCATCATCATCATCATCATGTAATAAACAATAAATTTAAATATGCATGAACAGTAATAATAGAAATATTGGATGACATGTTGAATGCACATGACAAGCATACACGAATAGAATCAATCATGGCATTGGACTCAAGAACGAAAACATTTTATTATTAACCAATTAGTTTAGGTCTTGTTCCCTCACCTTTGTTTGATTGTAAATCCTCTCTCAAGCTTTAAGAATCAACTTAATATCACTATTATATCACTAGAAGACCTAATCAAGTCGATAGAATTTAATTAGAATTAATTCTGAATTTAAAAAGCTTACTGTTAACTAGGGGTCGCAGGTAGGGTAGCAGTTTTCTACGACCCCCTGTAGTAGGGTCGATGCAAGGGTCGGATGTTCCATCGACCCTGGGTGCGACGACCCATAATTTTGACTTCTCGAACACTGGGGGTCGATGCTAGGGTCTGGTAGGGTCGATTCTCTATAAACCCCAAGTGCGGCCCCCCGTGGGTTTAGTCGAGATTTTCATCTTACAGTCCATTCTTTCGTATTTGGGTCCTATGGCTTGCTTCTATAATCCATTCCATACATGTTCTATGGTTTAGAACCATAGTTTATTCACCTACATGGTTTTAATGATCTCCTCCATGGTTTTCCATTGGAACCCAACCATTGATGGATGATTTGGGTTTCTCCTAGATTATACCCTCTTCACTATCTATTCTAAGGTCTTTAGAATTCCATGGAGATAGTATCCATACCTGAGAATTAGGCTTGTTTCTCTGAAGCCTTCTCTTTGATCTTCTTCTCTACTTTCCTTCTCTTCTCTTTCTCTCAATCAAATTAGGGTTCTAAAAGGAGTGAGGGAGGCTTAGGGACATCCTATTTATAGATTAGAAACTCCCAAAATAAGTCCCATTGAGATTAGGAAAGAATCCCATTGCAATTTGGAAAGTTTCCAAATCACAGTTTCTGTCAGCAGACTGGGGGTCGATGAGGGGGTCGGAGATCCCGTCGACCCCTGGTTCTAAATTGTCCGACTCCCGGTTTGAAACTTAGGGTCTGACTATTTACCTTGGGGGGGTCCGACCCTGTCTTGCTTGGTATGCGACCCTCCCCCTTATTTTTGTGTTTTTGGGTCAGTTTAATACCTGAGATCGTTATCTCCTTCACACACTTGATCCATTTGGCTCGACCATGATGGGTAGACCTGGTTCAAGGTGGTAAGAGCGGGTTAGTTCGATACGGGTCTTACAAGCAATCTCACTCATATCCCAAAACTGTGGTTCTTTTATCTTCAGCCTTTAATTGGTAACAATCTCGGCTAAAGAGGGGCATCTATAAGCACCCCATTTTTGCCACCCTCTGCATAAGTGAACCAATATGGTAGGTTTTCGGCTTTTAACCCAAGGGTTTGTGATTCTCTCATGAACCCCACAGCAAGGTCAAGGGCTATTACCTACTTGGATGAATAGGTTGTGAAATTATCTTCGAAATGAGACCGGAATCATCAAATTCTGACGTCAAACAAGAAAGATATCGTAGTTTGAAAGTGCAAGGGCATTTATGTAATTATTGTATGATGCATGCATTATCATTCAAACTTCAAGACATCATATCTTGGTTATCTGATATCAGAATCAGATGATTCAAAGGCCAATATTCCTTATTTCAGTCCTCTTCAAAGTGGACATGAAAAATCCCAGGTAGAAGTTACCAGTGGGCCCCATGCAAGCTTTCATGCAAAATTATCGTTAGAACTTCAAAGCTTCATATCTTTGTCGTTCTACATCGGATTCAGATGATTCCAAGGCCATTATTCTTCATTTGTAATGTTTTACAAAGTCGACGAAATAAATCTCGGGTAGAAGTCTCCGAAGGATCCCATACATAATTACACATGGAAATGGTCATTTAATCTTTGAAAATTCATATTTTGGTCACCCCATATCCAAATCAAGTAATTTCAGCTTCTTTATGTTTCATTTTTAGTAATCTACAAAGTGGATGTAAAAAAATCTCGGGTAGAAGTCTCTGAAGGATCCCATGCAGAATGGTCAGCCAAATTATCAATAATTGACCTGCTTAAACTTCAAAAATTCATAAGTTGGTCATTTCATTTCCAAATGAGATGATTCAAGTTTCAATATTCCTCATTTTTAATGTTCAACAAAGTGAACTAGAAAATTTGGAATAGATACTATTGAAAAATTCCATATGGAAGGGTGACAAAAATGAACTATGAAATGTCAACCTTATTCCAAACCAGCTTAATCCAGCTTAGTTTAACTTAGTCCGGCCCAGCTCAGACCAATCCACACCAAGTTATGTCAGTCCATATGCATACATTTCTTTTATATATGTATAATGTATAATATATTATTATATATAATACATATATATATCTTATGGATATATTATATATATTAATACATATATATATATATATATATATATATATATATATATATATATATATATATATATATATATATATATATATATATGTATATTAGGAAAGAGAGAGGTAAGTAAGGCCGTGGAAAGAGGGAGGAAAGAGAAGCCATAGGAAAGAGAATGAGAGAAGGAAAAAAGGAAAGAGAGAGAAATAAAAGAAAAAAGAAAAGAAAAAAAATTCCCCTTCACGTTTTCTTTCGAGAGAAATAAAAGAAAAAAGAAAAGAAAAAAAATTCCCCTTCACGTTTTCTAGAAAGAAAACGTGAAAGAGAGAGGGAGAAAGTAAAGAAAGGAAGGAAAGAGGAAGGAAAGAAAAAAAAAAGAAAAAAGAAGAAAAAGAAAAAAAAAGGAAATGTTTTCTAAGAAAGATCGAAAATAGAGGGAGAAAAAAAAAGGAAGGAAAAGAAGGAAGAAGAAAAGGAAAGAAGAAAGAAAGGAAAGAGAGAAGGAATTTTCTAGAAGAAGGAAAGAGAGAAAGGAAAGAGAGAAGGGATTTTCTAGAAGAAGAAGGAGAAAAAGGAAAGAAATGAAGAAGAAAAAACGTGGGAAGGAAGAAAAGAAAGGATAAAAGAAAAAAAATGGAAAGAAAGGATTTTCTAGAAGAAAAAAAAGAAGAAAAGGAAGGAAGAGAGAAGAAGGAATGAGGAAGAGAGGATTTTCTAGAAGAGGGAGAGAGGGAAAAAGTGCAGAATAGAGAGGGAGAAGAGAAAAGGGAAGGAAGAGATGAAAGGAAAGAGACAAAAGGAAGAAAAAAATATTTTCTAGAAAATAATAAAGGAAAGAAGGATCTTCTAGAAAAGGAGAGAAAAAATATAAATAGGCAAGAGAAGAGAGAGGAGGGGCTCTTTTTCCAGACCATAGAGAGAAGGGAGAATGTGATAGAGAGAGGAGGACGTGGGTGAGAGAGAGAAAATGTGAGAGAGGGAGAAAGAAAGAGAGAAAAAAGAGAAAAAAAGAAAGAGAAGAAGAAAAGAGAGAAAGAGAAGAGAGAGAGAGAAGCAGAAGAGAGGAGAATGAGGATTCGCATTCAAAGGGGTTGATACAACCTCCAATCATCCTTCATCGATGGTTTCTCTCGATTTGAGCACAAGGTTAGTACTCTAAACAAATTTAGAGGTCGTTAGAATGATTGAATGCCAATTTTGCTTGAAAAAGGCTAATTTCCACGAAATCTCAATCATGAATGTTCTATTACATGCTTTTTAATGTTAGGATGCCTATGTCTAACATTTTTCATGAATGATAATTTGTCTAAGATATTCAATGATCAATTTTTTAATGATATACAATGATGTTTGATGTTTTTTGCAAATTTCATTAAGTGGTTTTCTGATCTGAAAATTTGAGATTTAGGAATCAAACTTAGGATGTACATCACATGTATTTTTTTTAAGATTTTAAAGCCCATATTTTTATGGGAGTCTCTCTGATATGTTAGAAGACTACCCTAAAATTTTGTTCCATTTGGAATTGGAAAAATATGTCAAAAAAATTATCTTTGACAGTGCTGTTTTTCTCGGATGTAATGTAATCCTCCATCAGAAAGTCTCTAGACAAAGACCTCATGGCCATAATAAAAAAATATACTTAATTTGAAATTTTTAGACATGAAAGTCTCCAAAAAAATGGCATTGGTTTCATATTTGTTCAATTTTTTTTTTGAATTGATATCAATTTTTAAGTGCATAGTGCTCTGATTTTGAATCTGTCATGATTTACTGATTTGCATGATTGAAAAGAGTCATTTTTCAAAAAGAAAACATACTGTTTTAACTTATTTTTCTTAATGAAATTTTAGATCAGACAGTTATCTACATAGACATATGTCTGTATTTAATTTTTATTAAGAATAGAATTTTATTTGGAATTTATGGTGCAACTAGTCAAAAATCTGGAACAGATTTGACCAGTGCACATGTTCGATCTTAGGGCATATCTTTGACCTATTTTTGCTTTCTGCTGGGATTTAAATCCTTCATTGAAATATAATATATTAAGTCATATTTCTATGAAAAAATTTTGAGCTTGATTTGAGTTTTGGAAAATCTACTTATGGTCATTCTTGTATAATGTGACAAATCTGAATACAGTTCATAGTTTTGTCCATTATCTGAAACCTTGTGTCACAATTTTGACAGTTCTGAGTCATTAATCTTCTCAAATTTGTTCATAAAAATTACAGTTTTTTCAAAGAACATTGAACATATGTTTTTTTGATAATTTTGTACTTTTCAAAAAAAAAGAAAAAGGTTTCATTGATGTCTCATTCATTATAATATCAGTGATTGTTTAAGTGAATTCTATCATATTTTAATAAATGGCTATATTTGGAGCATTCATATGCTTTGTTTGGATTGTGCATACCATGTTTGCCCCATTCCATGTGTTGCTATTTGGTAGAATAGATAAATTTTTATCATATTTTAACAAAATCTTAATAATTACTATTTTTAAGTCTTACTATGCTTAGAAAATAGCATATAAGATCTTTCTTTTTTTTGAAAAAGTCATGTCATATATGCATTCTATGATTGGTACTTACCATATTGATATATAGATGCATATTAGATTTTATATATTAGATCTTGCCATATTAGATCTTGTCATATTAAATCTTGCCATGCTTAGATCTTGCCATGCTTAGATCTTACCATATTGGGTTCTTGCCTTATTTGCAATACATGCCATATTAAGGAGATTTTCATAATCTTACTATATGATATGATAGTTACCATAAATATCATACATGCCATGCTTAGAATATTTTTTTTTTGGCAATTATTTAATTTATGCTGCACCCTAGTTGAACTTCCATATCTGTACACCTAGCAAACATATTAGGTGTGGGGACGTGCATTTAGGCACCCACATTCTTGTGAAGGGCATAATGGAAATAATAAAAATCTTAATAAAGAAAGAGAATATTTTGCCAAACCTTCCAAAATTAGAATTCAGGATGAAAAGGGTAACTCAGGACGATTTTTCCCCTCGGTAAATCCTAAACTTAGAATAGGTTTTCAACCCTAAACCTAGAATAGGTTCTAAATCCTAAACCTAGAACATGTTCTCACATTTTAACCTAGAACAGGTTATCAACCCGAACTACACGGATTCTGATTCCTAGGTCAAACCCTAGGATACGTAGGCCATTTGGGAGAAACTCAAATTCGGATCCACATTTTATTCCACTCGGACTATCCATAGATCCACTAGGATATCCATCCCCATTCCAACCCAGAGCCCGAACTACGCGGATTCTGATTCCTAGGGCAAACCCTAAGATACGTAGGCCATTTGGGAGAACCCCAAATTCAGATCCAAACCTTAGTCCACTTGGACTATCCATAGATCCACTAGGATATCCATCTATATTTTGACCCAAATAGGGTTATCCACATTTCAACCTAGATAGGGTTATCCACATTCCAACCCAGAATGGGTTATCCATATTTTGACCCGAATAGGGTTATTCTTAGATCCACTAGGACTATCTATCAGTCCACATGGACTATCCAGATCCTAACCCATAGGGTTTCTCATCCATTCAAGCATAAACTTCAACTTGAACAAAGAACTTAATCATGCACAAGCATAAATCACAACCATAAACTTTAATCACACCTGAACTACGATGGTGAACCTGATTTTCAGAATAATTTCGTAATACGTCGGCAATCTGATGGATAGAGATTCGGTTCAATGATATCAAACCACTTGGTTTGGCTCGGTTTAACAGATAGAGTCTAGCATAGGAAAGGTATAGGAGACCGATTTCGATCGGGCAGTTTGGGTCCCTAACCCCTTTCCATAACCATAACCTGACGCTTACCCAATCTTTGATGGACCAGAAATCCAATCTAAGGGTCATGAGTCAATCGAAGTCTTACCTTGGGGTGAGAATGCACATTTATAAGGTCCTAAACCTTAATCTAGGTGGTGACTTCCAAGATTTCCATATTTGTCCTTACAATACCCCAGTGTAGAATCTCAGAGTACAATAGGGGATGAATAACTAAGGGAGTTACATAATCAGCCACCGGTATATGGATACTATATGAAAAATCAGCTCGACCACTCTAAGTTTATAGAGCAGTTCTTGAAAATGAAACCGAAGGACTTCACGGATAAACATCAGATCCATCGTGGCCAGCTCATTGGATTGACGAGATGGAAAGAATTTTATGATGATGACTATTACAGAAGAAAAGAAAGTATTGTGCGTAACTTTTATGCTGAAAAGAGATGCACACCATTGGTGGAAATTTATTCGAGGTTTCTTTTGACCAAGCACACCCAGCTGACCTGGGCTATCTTCAAAGAAGCTTTCTTTCGAGAAGTATTTTCCCAAGGGTTTCATAGATCAGATGGAGAAAGAATTTTTGAGTTTATACCAGGTACAGATGACAGTCAACGCTTATCAGCAGTGTTATGAAGAGTTATTCTTCTTTGTTGCCTCTAGTATACAAGAAGAAAATACCAAAACCCAAAAGTTCGTCACGGGACTTAGGGGAAGCATTCGAAAATATGTTTTTGGGTCTAGAAAAGAAAATATACATTGAAGCCATGCAAATTGCACGAGTTCTAGAGTCGAGTCAAAAGGGAGAGCTATTTTTCGAAGCAACTGCAGCAAGGGAAGGTTTAACTTCTGAAGAAGTTGCACATCACCTGATGTGGTAACAGGTGACCTTTTGTTTTGTATACCTTTTGTGAGCATATAGACTAAATTAGTTAAAATCATAGGTAACGTACCTATAAATGGCATATACGCCAGAATACTCTTTGACTCTGGAGCCATCCACTCATTTGTATCTGTGTCATTTGGAAAAGAAAACTAAATATGCCCCTCATAGAAATAGAGCTAGACAAAGGTGATGGACCATGTCTAGTTCTTATTGGTGGACAAACCATGGATGCAATCCTAATTCAACTTGAGATGACAGACTTTGACATCATCTTAGGAATGGATTGGTTAGCTCGGCATAGCACAAATCTATTGTGTTTGGAAAAGAAATTGACCTTCAAAGACCAAGATGGTTTAGAATTCAGCTTTTTAAGAACCAAACTTTCTTGTAAATGAGAACTCATTCTCTATGCACTAAAGGTTAAAAGGTGTCTTAAAAAATGGTGGAGTCGGATATCTAGTATTTGTGGTAGACACTACCAAAGAAATGCCATGGATGGAGGATATTGAAGTTGTACGGGAAATTTTAGGCGTGTTTCTTGAGGATTTACCCAGGTTGCCACCTGATCGAGCGACAAAGTTCGTTATAGACCTATTGCCAGGGTCGACATCTGTGTCCAAAGCACCATACTAAATGGATCCAAATGAACTAGAGGAATTAAACGTTCAATTACAAGAATTATTAGACAAGGGATTTATCTAACCTAGTATATCGGCTTGGCCAGTGCCAGTGTTATTTCTCAAGAAGAAAGACGGTAGTGTCCAACTATGTATAGACTATCAAGAATTAAATAAGCTCATGATAAAGAATCGATATCCCCTACCTTAGATTAATGATTTATTTGATCACTTACAATGAGCAAAGGTGTTTTCCAAGATTGATCTTCAGTCAGGGTATCATCAGTTGAAGATTAAAGATGGTGACATTCCAAAGATAGCGTTAGAACCAGATATAGACAATATGATTTTCTGGTCATTTCTTTTAGACTAACCATTGAACCAACATCTTTTATGGAACTTATGAATCGAATGTTTCACGACATGCTAGACACTTCGGTCATAGTTTTCATATACGACATATTGATTTATTCCAAGGATGAGCCGACTCATGCGACGAATCTTACAGCAGCCTTACAACGGTTGAGAAAAGAGAAGCTTTATGCCAAATTTAAGAAATGTGAGTTCTGGTTGAATGAAGTACAATTTTTAGGTTACGTAGTATCCTCAGAAGGAATTAAAATGGATCCCAGGAAGATTGAAGCTATTGTAAAATGAAAAGCACCTATGAGTGTTGAAGAAATTAGAAGTTTCTTGGGTTTAGCTGGGTACTATCAATGGTTCATAAAAGATTACTCCAGAATCGTTGTACCTCTCACCAGTTTGACTAAGGAAGGAGAAAAGTTTGTTTGGACTGACAAGTGTAAAGAGTGTTTCCAAATATTGAAGGCAAGACTAATATCGGCTCCCATCTTGACCATTCCGATACCAGGACGGCCATTTGTCCTATACATCGATGCTTCTAGATTGGGTTTGGGATGTGTTCTCATGCAGGGAGAGCAAGTAATTACGTATGTTTCAAGACAATTGAAGGCACACAAGAAGAATTACCCTACTCATGACTTAGAGTTAGCAGCGATGATACATGCTATCAAGATATGGAGACATTATTTGTATGGAGAAAATTTTTAAATTAAGTTGGATCATAAGAGTCTTACTTATCTCTTTAACCAGAAGGAGTTAAACGTAAGACAAAGAAGATGGTTGAAATTGCTAAAATATTATGACTACAATTTTAGTATCATCGAAGGCTAATGTAGTTGCTGATGCACTGAGCCAAAAAGCAATAACAAAGCCAGAGGAAGAAGCTAGTAAAAATGTTGCCATATGTATCTCGGCAAGAGTATTTGATATCAGCAATGAGCAATTTCATTGTCGATAAACTGGAATGTTCAACAAACCTAAGGTTGATACATAAGTTTTCAAATATGTTCACTACATTAAAGATTGTTCTTGATCTGATGAACGAAGTAAAAATGGTAATCCAATTAGACCCTTATCTAAGAAGAGTATAGGAGGATCTAGGAAAGGGTAGGAGCACTCCTAATTTCACTCTGAACTCTAAAGGCATATTAAAGTACAAGGAAAGGGTTTACGTACCTGAAAGTGAAAAGTCAGATATCAGAAACAGACTAATGAGAGAAGCCCATTCGACATCTTATTCAGTACACCCTGGAAGTTCAAAGATGTACCATGATCTGAAGAAACTATATTGGGGAGATGAATAAAGGCAGATGTAGCTTGATATGTATCTCAATGCCTAAATTGCCAATAAGTAAAGGCGAAAAGGAAAAGGCTAGCAGGCTTATTACAACCACTACCTGAACTAGCCTTAAAATGGGACTGCATTACTATAGATTTCGTCATGGGTTTGCCATTAACCCCTAGGTCTGTAGATACGGTCTGGGTTATCTTAGGCTAACTCATGAAGACAGCTCGCTTCATTGCTATACGACCTCAATATACCCTGGAGCGATTAGCCAAGCTGTATGTAGATAATATAGTCTGACTACACGGCATACCTGAAAGCATAGTATCTGACAGAGACCCACGCTTTACTTCAAAGTTTTGGGAAGGATTATAGAAGGCCATGGGTACCATGTTAAAGTTCAGTACCACATTCTACCCCCAGACTAATGGACAGTCGGAGCGCATCATTCAGATTTTATAAAATATGCTCCGAGCTTGTGTGATTGACTTCAAGGGTTCATGGGATGAGACATTGCCATTAATCGAGGTCGCTTATAACAAAAAACTATTAAGCTACAATACAGATGTCACCCTATGAAGCACTGTTTGGTAGAAAGTATCGAACTCCTTTATTTTGGAACGAAGTAGGAGAGAGGAGAATTATCGGATTAGATTTTGTTGAAGAAACTTCTTGAGTAGTCGACATGATCAAGGAATGAGTTAAGATAGCTCAGAATCATCAGAAACAATATGCAGATAATTAACGTTGAGACCTTGAATTTACCATAGGTGACAAGGTATTTTTGAAAATATCCCCTATGTGCGGCTTGAAACGGTTCAGTTAGAAAAGGAAGCTATATCCTAGATACATCGGACCTTATGAGATTTTAACTAGACATGGAAAGGTGGCATATCAGTTAGCACTACCACTATTTATGTCTAGTGTACATGATGTATTTCACATCTCATTACTGAAGAAATACATCAGAGATCCAATGCATGTTTTAACAGTGGATCCATTGGATTTGACTGAAGATTTAACGTTCGAAGTGGTACGTTTTGAAGTCACCAGTCGAAAAGTCCAACATCTTTGCAACTGTGACATCTATTATGTTAAGGTAACCTGAAGAAGCCAAGATGTGAAAGAAATCACATGGGATGAAGAGAATGCTATGCGAAAGTAATATCCTTACCTACTGGAATTGGAAGATATGCGTAAATTTTGAGGATGAAATTTATTTAAGGGGGAGGAAGTTGTAAGACCCACATACTACTAACCCGTTCTAACCGTATTGTGCTAGATCAACCCATCACAATTGGATCAAGTGGACCAACCTTGTGAAGAAACCACAAGGCTAAATAAGTAAATCGACCCAAAAATAATGAAGTTTGAGTGTGTGGTCGACTACCTGAACTGGTATGGTTGACCACACCACATGGAAAGTGAAATGCAGTCGACAAATTTAAGTCATGTGGTCGACAGACTTTGCGACCACACATTGCTAGATCCGACTCCAAAATTTGGAAACTTTCCAAATCGAAGGGGATTTCTTTCCTAATTCTTAGAGGGCTCTATATGGAGAGTTTATCTCTATATAGAAGACGTCCCTCTAACCTCTCTCACTCTATTGGAACAACCTCTAACCTTAAACCTAAAATATAAAGAGAGAGGAAGAGAAGGAGAAAAAGATTTGGAGAAGAAAGCTAAGAGATGAGGTTTTGCAAAGAAGGTCCTAGTTCTCTACATCAAGTTAAGGTATGAACCTTGTCTCTATAAGCTTAGAAAAAGATTACCATGGTAAATTGAGGTGTTGAATCAATGAAAGCTCTCAACCATGAGATTCCTTAAGTAAATCTCGAAGGAGACTCATGGAGAGTAGGTTAGGATAATTAGATATGTGACATTATAAATTAATGGGCTTAGATTGACTCTAGGATGAATCCTACCGATGAGCCAAGAAATCGACTCATGAAGAATTCAGATTAAAGGAAGAAATTAACCAAACTTCATATGGTCGCACGTTGTAGTCGCATGATATGCCACCACAGGGTGGTCTTTCTTTTTTCTTTTCATGCAAAAATAGGAGTAGTTTCAGAAAGAACCCTATCTTGTTTCGACCATAGCTATTCGGTAAGATGTTAGGAAATGTATGGCTGCATGCTGTGGTTGCAGATGCACAACCATACGTATCGACCGCACAATGTATGGTCGCACTAAACATGAGCCCACAGGATCGACCAGTCACCTATTAATGGTTTTGTTTTGATTTTTTTACTACTGTAACTTGGTTCAGATGAACCCTAACTTAAATCCATACATTCTCTAGGTTCCCTAGTAGTTCAAAGTGACTGCTAAAGCTTGGAAGAAGGTTGCACATCGTTTACAGGTGAGGGAACAAGACCTAAACTAATTGGATAATAACAATCTATTTTACTTTTATTCTATCAGATGCCATGAATGATTTTATGCTTGTATACTTGTAATGTGCATCTCACATGTCATCAAATATTACTATTATATATCTACTCATGTATATTTTTTTCTATTTACTTATAACATAATGATGATACTAGGGATAGACATATGTTTGTGTGTGGTTAGTGTATTGGATGTGAGTGGAGCATCAGAGGGAGGATGTGGCACTGTGGTTCATCCTGGCAACTAGACTCTAGCTCTATCTCTACTTAGTCTTACCCACTGACATCATCATATCATTGTTACTTTAGCAGAACTAGTATGCTATAGAGCATCAGGGGGAGGACATGGTACTGTGGTTCATCCTGACCGCTAGACTCTAGCTCTATCTTTATAGGCATATTGAGGGATACTGAGGTAATGCCTTGGATACATTTGGATGGCATTAGGATTGACTAGTTGCGAGCCCAGTTTGTAAGCCCTCGCCAGTAGGGGCATACTTACTGGTATGGGTAGGGATCAGTTGAAGTGTTAGCGGTGTGTCATCCAGACATTTTAGCTCTATCTCTATTCCATGGTGGGTGCATGTGGGACAGAAATGCTGTCTAATCCATTGGGAGGATTCACACACTCATGTATAGAGGTGTGGTAGCCTCCAATTCTTTCTATAACACAGTTGCAAACTTAAAACCAGACCAAAGATATGAATTGAATGCATGCATATGTTTACGCATTATTTTGTTTACACACTGAGCCATGATGTGTGCTCACCCCTTGACGTCAAATATTTTTAGTTGTTGATGCAGGTCTTACTATTGAAGATTATATGGAGGCGTCATCGTATGGACATGTAGTGGCGATGGATACTCAAGCTGTGGACGACGAGCACGACTCTGTGTGTGAATGTTTCCAGTGTCTTTATGCCTAGACTAGTCGTATTTTAACTATGGAAAATTGTAATAGATTATTTAATATGTTGTGAGTTTATTTGGAGCTAACTAGATTTAAATATTTATCTTACATGTTAGATACTCAGTTCATTATTAATAAAGACTTCTGCTATTTAATTTATTTTCTCTGATTAAGTTGTGGAAGGTATATTGGGTTTCGATTATAGGCATAATCTTTACGAGATCCAAATTTAAACTGTTGGTTCATATGATGGTTCATTACACTACTGGTTAGTCTAGAATTGGGGTGTGACACACAACCTCACCATCTTACATATTGGAGATCACCTCGGTTCAACTCAGAATACTATAGGGAGCATGTAGGAAACGATCGATTGATGGATTTAGGAATATTTCACTCACCTCCCCTGTCCTTTCCCTATTTTCACACACCTTCCTTGTACTTTATTGTCTACACATCCAGCAGCCCTATTCAGTTGGGGATGTCAAAAATGGGATGCTTACACAGGACAACCCAATGTTGAACTTTAGAGTATCTCAAACTGAGGGTATAGATTAGAATGACTTTGGACCGAAATTGGGATAGCTTAAATAATGAACTTAAATAGACCTCAAACTAGAGCATTGACTAGAATGACAATGGACCCAAAGAGCGGTATAGATTAGAATGACAATGAATCTACACTAGGGCATAAATCAAAATGATAATGGACCCAAGATGGCAGGCATCAAGCACCTATTGATATGAATGTGTAATGACTTTTACTAGTTAAGACTGAATGAAGATTCGTTCCATACCAAACATATGTTGTCACTAATGGCATTATACCCAATTGAAGTTGCTTAAATGAATTATGTTGTCTTAACTTTCTATTATCAGTATCTGATTAGTCGTCCATGTTTGGGCTCGAATCCGATATGACTGTAGACAGTGGAGTCCAGTCTACTCCATCAAATGAACAAAAATCATCCTACTTGGGATTTTAACTGTTGTGCCTTTATTTCTTTCAAAATATTTTTTTCCAAGTTTGGAATCTCTTCCTCTTCCATGTCCGTAGTTAATTTTAATTTTAGTGATGATTTGGATGATGAGCTATCGCCTGAACTTCTACACCACTTGGCAACCTTTGAAAAGAAAGTTTAACCCACTTGTAAAAGTTCAAATGATAAACCTAGAGACACAAGAGCACTCCAGAGATATAATTTGACATGCTCGAAGATGTTGAAGAAGTTACCAAATTGCTTAACTTATAAAAGGGGTTTCATGAGATGTTCTGAGGAAGTGTCAGATAATCACTAATTCATATTAATGCCTCAATTGATTTTTACAAAAAGGGTCAAAGCTGGATATGTCACCAAGTTTATAGTACCTAAAATGGCCAGAGTATTTATGAGAGGACATCATCAGTAGATATGAGATACCTTATAGATTGATCTCAGATCAATGATAAGATCATTAAAAAAAAAAAGAAGAGGAGAAACTGATTGAGCAGAAACAGATGCCATTGAGGTAGACACATATACCAAATGGATAAACAAATGCCGATTGGGCCAACAAATTACCTTTACCATAGGGTTTACAAAAGATCAGAATTCTGACTAAGGTAATGCCATTTTTTTATGTCTTCTCCGAGAACTCTTTTGGGTTGATAGTTTTCAAAAGTAAAAGCTTCAGGCCTAATGAAAAGTCATGGTTCAAGCTAGTCTTTGATCAAGTGAAGTAGTATGACCTCCACATCTATTAGGAAAAAAAAAAAGGAAAACAAAGGATATACAAAATGAGGATGTTGCATAGCATTTTCCATTCAATCCTGGTAGTAAGCCAAATTGTTTGTTGTGCTTTACGGTGGCAGTTGCTTTCAAAGCCTGATAACTAATCCGACCATTTATCGCATTTCACAGCTTGTTGGGATGGATTTTCAATTTTTGCCGCTACATCCCACCTTTACAGGGACTAGTCTCATCACTTTGTCATCATTAGAAGATGATTTCTTCTCAGCAATAGACTCCCTCTCCTGTTCATCAATCCGACTGTCTTCTAAAGAGTCTACATTACAAACTCTTCATTCAATCAATAATCAATTTGTATGACATCATCTCTTATGAGCACATCACTTTTTTATGCGTAATTTTTTTCAATAAATATGAATGGAATGTCTATCTTTTGTTCATTAATTCAACGACATCCAAGAATTTCAATAGTCCATTTTGTTATACCAATGAAATGATATCTCCTCAATGAGATCAATCATTCTACATAAATAAACCAAAAACTTCCCAATGGCAGACCCATGTGGGTCGTTTCTTATCAATCCTCTTGGACCTTCATCATCATACTTGTCTATAGACTTGAGGTTTATGCTCATACGTGATCATACCTATTGCAAGATTTTATACATAGTTTATTGGAATATATATCTTCTATTTGAGCATCTCCAAGAAGGGAAAGTGTTATTTAGTGACATTCCTAATTTTGGTATAGGACTGTCTCCTTAAGACCGCTTTAAGTAATGATTCAAAGAGTTGACTGCCTATCAATTGTATGTGTAAACCAACTTAGGCTTCTCAAGAGAATAGATTAGCAGAGTAAATTTATATAAAATTAAAATAATAACATGTTATGCAGAATTCAACAGATTTGCACAACTTTAAAGAAATGGTTGTAACTTACTCAATAGATATCAGAATGATCAGATTTTAGTGAAAATGAAATATAAATTATAGGGCTATAAATGTTGAAAGAATTGTTTCCTAGATTCTGAGTGGAAGATATGCCATAATGGGCTAAAAGAGATGTGAAGTGCAAAAAATATATTCTAGAGACTTTTTAGGATTCCAAGACTAAGAAAAATAATATTTGATAGAGTGAAGGTAGAGTGACTTACTTCTCATTTAGGATGAAATCAACTCCAAAGGTGGCCTACAACTCCAGGATGTGTCTGTAATTCAATGGATTTGCATGTCTTCTAGGATGCAAATAGGGATAAGAAATCTCCCACTTTTCAAGGTTGAAATGAAACTCTTCTAGGTT
The DNA here is from genome assembly GCA_028583415.1 of Protea cynaroides. Lineage (NCBI taxonomy): Eukaryota > Viridiplantae > Streptophyta > Magnoliopsida > Proteales > Proteaceae > Protea > Protea cynaroides. Next base: position 76,616,426 of record CM053266.1, on the reverse strand, counting down.
TCAAGGTGTGATAAAAGCTTTAACTCTTCAAGGTTAAAGTGAAACTCTTCTAGGTTTCAAGAGATGAACTCTTCAAGGCTCAAAAGAGAAGACAAGCTTCAAGGATGTTGAAGTAAAACTTTTCTAGGTTTTAAGAGATGAACTCTTCAAGGCTCAAAGAGAAGACAAGCTCCAATCCAAATTTCATTCATAAATCATCTTTTTTACTACATGAGAATCAGCGACAATTTATATGCTTTACAAACCCTTAAATATCTCAAATAATCTCAACCATCCCCTATAATTCGAAGGCTAATTGTACATAGAGAAAATAAAAAAGAATCATAAATGATTTAATAATTTCATTATTCATGAAACTTAAAGCCCCATGAGTTATCTTTAATTTTTCTCTAGAGTCAGATCATTCTGATCTATATTGAAGAAGTTACAATCATTTTTCTGAAGTTATATAATTTTGTTAAATTCTACATAACTTGTGATTACTTTAATTTTGTATAAATTCACTGTCCTGGTCCATTCTTTTGAGAAGCCTAAGTTGGCTTACATTAAGATACCAACTTAGATAATGTCGTAAAATTACCCATTTTTCCTAGAAATCGTACTTTTGGAGCTTTCCTAAGAACTCCAAACCATTTGATTATGCCCATAACTGTTGGTGACATCTTTATTGGGATCCTTTATTCAAATCTTTAATTAGGATTAGCTAAACTCAAAAAAACAAAAATGAAAAAAGAAAAAGAATCAAATTGGAAAATTGAAGCATGTCCATATTTTCCCTTTATAGGGAAAAGAACTATTGATCATATGCTCAAAAATGAGATCTATATTTTTTTGGCAAGAATGCAAGGCATATTTAGTCTGTTTTCTGTAGGGAAAGAAAATTGTTTCCCATCCTAAAGCAATTCATACCTAAGAAAGTTAATCAAATAATTGCCCATTTATTTCTCTTGGGTTTCCAAAGCATTGCCCATTGGAAAAATGCTATTTTTAAACCATTTTCTACTTTGGTGCTTCTGGAAAGAGGGCAATTCTTTCAGGATCTCATGTCGGATAAGGCTAGATTCATCAAAGTCATTGTCACCATCTTTGGGAGATTTAGTAAATACTCTCCATCGTTCTCAAGATCCAGAATGGGGTATTTATTTAACAAATAGCATTCTTCAATCCTTCTATCACTTTCCTATGGGAAAGAAGCTTTCATTATCCAATGTTGTAGCTTAGCCAGATTTTATGTGCAATCAAGGTTAGTCTTGCTTTCAACTTTTCGGTCATGGTATCCGTGGCTATCTATCTGCTTCCATATATGCATCAAAGAGTGGCCTGTCGCAGCATATAGACACTGATGCATTGCATACATCCTACTAAAGGGAATCAGGTTCAATTCATGATTGTTACCTTTGTGTGCAATTGGTGAATTGTTTAGGCTCTAAATGTCCCAATTAGAAGTAGTCGGCATTCTGTTTGTCGAAGCAGCTACTATAATCATTTATCACATTCTTCTCGACTTCCTCAAATCATGTTAAGAAAGAAATCCAATTGTGATCTCGCGCACACCATGGCCTGAGTCATTAAATCATTATCATCATATCATGGAGATTGATCAATGCATTTCTCTTATTTCTCTGCAATCCAAAATACCAATTGTAACAAAACAATCCTATCTATCATTCTAAACTTTCACGACAATCATATTAAACATTGTACCCTATTCTTTAATCCTTTTGAGAGGAAATTCAAGGCTTGTTTAGGAAGCATCCAAATCCTTTTGCAATCTTGTGCTTGCGCCTATCTAGGCTGAATTCATACATTCTTTGAATCTATAGAGAATCTTGTGATAGCTCTGAGTAGCTCACATAATTACATCATGCGCCTAACCCATATCTTACTTTTGTTCGTCGGCTAGGCTGTTTCATCAATTTTGTTGTCGCAGTGCGTAGTAAAAAATCTAGCCAATTGTGTGTCTCCCGATGAGTTAACACCAAAGCTGATCAATAGAATTGTTTTTCTTGGGATCATCGAGCTTTCAAAAATTTTACCTAAGTTCCATTCAATCTAGAATCCAGCAACACCAAGGCTGGCTGAAGAAGATTGTTACTTCCAGACTACATCAAGCAGTTCCAAAGTTGTAGTTGATCGAGCAATCTCCGTGCTTGTGCCTGAGTTGCACTAAATTCATAAATGAAAATTGCAAATGATCAAATTTCATATTCGATCCATTTATCAATAAAATATTTTATGCCTGTACTAACAAATGCAGGTTCCAATCCCCGAAGTGGCCTCCAAGGCATTTGTATATGTCATCATTTCCAATATGTTTTCGACATCTTAAAGGTCCAAAACCAGGTGGTATCCAAGACAAATGTTCATTTCGAACATATTTTCAACATCTCAAAAGCTCAAAGTCAAGGCTTCCAAGAGATGTTCATTTCAAATTTCAACATCTAGAAGGTTCATAGCCAAGTGGCTTCCAAGATAGATGTTTATTTCTATATGCTTTGAGCATTTCGATGGTTTAAAGCCAGGTGGCTTCCAAAGTAGATGATCAATTTAATATATTTTAAAAATCTCAAAGGTTCAATGCCGAGTAGCTTCCAAGGCAGATAATCAATTCATATATTTTTAACATCTCGAAGGTTCAAATCTAGGTAGCTTCCAAGAGAGATTTTCATTTCAATATGTTTTGGCATCTGGAATGTTTATAATCGTAGAGCTACCAAGATGGATAAGCCAATTTTAAACATCGGGAAAGTTTATAGCCATAGAGCTACCAAGATGGATAGGTCAATTTTCAACGTCCCGAAGGTTCATAGCTATAGTGCTATCAAAATGGATAGTTCATAGCCATAGAGCTACCAAGATGGATTGGCTAATTTTCAATGTCTTAAAGGTTTATAGCTGTAGAGCTACCACGATGGATAAGCTAATTTTCAACGTCTTGAAGGTTTATAGCCATAGAGCAACAAAGATGGATAGGCCAATTTTCAATGTCCTAGAGGTTCATAACCATAGAGTTACCGAGCTGGATAAGTCAATTTTTAAATCCTGAAGATTCATTCCCGTAGAGCTACCAAGATAAATAAACAAGTTTTCGGCATCCTGAATGTTCATAGCCCATAGAGCTACAAAGATGGATAGGCCAATTATCAAAGTCCTAAAGGTTCATAGCAGTAGAGCTGCTAAGATGGATAAGCCAGTTTTTAATGTTCTGAAGGTTCAATAGCCACAAAGCTACGAAGACGGATATATCAATTTTCAAACCCTAATGATTCAAAGTCGACAGAGACTTCCAAGAGAGGTCATTTTCAACATCCTGAAAGTTCATAGTTACAAAGCTACCTAGATGGATATGCCAGTTTTCAAACCCTAAAGGTTCAAAGTCAACAAAGACTTCTGTTGACACCCTGTCCAGACAGTGCAGTAAGTGTTGTCATTGTTGGCAACCTTAGCAGAGAAAGTGATATGGAGGAGAGAGAGTGGGGACCAGGTGGGTCCCACTTTGGGTAGCCGAGTGCACAGCAAGCAGGCTGAGTGCACAGCAGGTAGCCGAGTGCACAGCAGGCAGCCGTGCGCACAGCACTAGCCGAGTGCACAGAAAGCAGGCCGAGTGCACAGCAGGCAGCCGCGCGCACAGCACTCGCGCACAGCACTAGCTGAGTGCACAGCAAGCAAGCCGAGTGCACAGCAGGCAGCCGCGCACACAGCACTAGCCGAGTGCACAGAAAGCAGGCCGACTGCACAACAGGCAGCCGCGCGCACAGCAATAGCCGAGTGCACAGCAGGCAGCCGTGCGCACAGCACTAGCCGCACGCACAGCATCAGCCGCACGCACAGCATCAGCCGCGTGCACAGCAGGTAACCGCGTGCACAGCACCAGCCGTGTGCAGCAGCATGCCGCGCGCAGCAGTCATGCGCATCGTGTCATGCCGCAAGGCTTGCTCGGCAGCACAGTGTAGCGCAAGCACCCCGCGCGCGCGCCGCAAGCCTGCGCAGGGTCTTTCGGCTTGCGCACAAGCTGTTCAACGAAATGCTGCAGAGAAGAAAAAGGTCCGAACCTTACTGGAAAAAAATCGACTTACAAGGCATTACCACACATTCACAGGGGTATTTTGGTCATTTTGAATAGAGCATATTCCGTATGAGAGGCTTGGATCAAGCCACGACAGCGAGATTCTAAATGGAGGGCTGTAAAAAATGCGGGACTCGGTGTAGCGTCAGATTCACGCAATGATTCTTGCGTGTGGCTTCTGAGTGGCTAGAAGCAAGTTTAAGTGGTGGTCTCCGTCACATGGGAGTGGATCCCTGATTCGGTGGAGTGCGCACATGTTGAGCATGCGCCGAAGATGCGCATTTGAAGGTCAGTATGAACTCTGATCGCGCCTGACGCGATGAGGCTGATCGGAGGGTCCAGAAAGAATCCCGCCCTTTGCACTTTGATCCAGCGGCCTAAAGAAGATGATACCCTCTCGGCCAATCCGAGATCGACAACGATGTACGGTTTAATCAGATGAGCGGCGATCGTGTATGTCACGGCGCACGGAATCAGGGAGAAAGATTCTGTTTGGAATAATCTGATCGGTCGAACTTCAAATGGCCATATCTTGGCCGTCCGATCTCCGATTGAGGTGATTCAAAAGCCCACGAGCTTCTCTCTCCGAGGAGAACCTGTTAGAATGAAAATATCAAGGTTTTGAAGAACTTAGCTGCGGGTTTTGGGTGAAAAAGGGATTTGGAGCTTTCTTTGAAGAAAAGATCCCTCTCCACCTCCTTCCATCTGATATTCATGATTATTTGAGTAGTTTGGAGGGAAGTGTGAGCATGAGTGATAGTTTGATGTAAATGATATTGTGCGAGATGCACTGGAAGAATGTCGGAGTTTCATTCTATTGAAGAATCATGTCTATCACTACTGGAGAGCTTGGAACATCTATTTTGTGAGCATCAAACTTGCAGTGATCACGCTGGGAAAGTAATCACGCACACAAATCCTATTTACTGTATCAGAGATATATGAGAAGGGTTTGTATGAATATTTGTAATACACTTTGTATAACCTGTCAAGTGGGTGTTTGACTGGAGTTCGGGTAGGTGCCTCGAGCACAGTTGTAGCTGTGAATGCGGTTGATGTTGTAGCATCGGGGTTGTTGGAGCAACCGTAGTATTTCTGTTGTGTATTGGGTATATACAAAACCCTGGTTAGGGTATTGCCCCGTGGAGTAGCCATCACAGTGTATGATTGGTGAACCATGTTATATTGTGTGTCCCATGCATGTGCTTATGATTGTGCATTAGAAGTCTGTGTGCTGCAGGTCTGCGTGTACACATTTGGCAGGCCAAGCCCCTGGTATGGATACCTGTGGGTGTGTGGTTGGTGTGTGCACGAAATATGTTTGACAGTTTGTTTGTGAGAGAGTCTCAAGAAATCAGCTCAAGGCAGCATTGCACAATTGATCAACAGCTCCTGGCAGCCCTTGCATAGTATTAGGCCATAATCAGAAAAGTGAAAATGATTATTAGTGGTCACTGATTCACCCCCCCCCCCTCTCAGTGTCAACCTGGGAATAACAATTGGTATCAGAGCTGAGTTCCCAAGGGAAGAAGACTAATAGCTTCGGATACAGATAAGATTGAGACTGAGATATGGCTATAAATGAAGAACATCATGGGCACAGCAGAATTCTGATGTTTGATGGCTCCAACTACAGCATATGGAAAGTCAGAATGGAGGCTTACCTGATTGCACAAGGATATGGGGTAAGGCTAGCAGTGAAGAATGGGTACAGGCACTCAACTGAAGATATCAGTGATGCTGTTGAGATGAAGAAGAGAGAAAATAAAGCTAAGGCTGTCACAGCACTTCTAGCCGCACTTTCAAGTAATGAACTTACTAAAGTGATCAGTTGTCCAACATCAAAGGAGATATGGGACAAGCTACAGAGTGTTCATGAAGGAGACAGCAAAATCAAAGAGGCTAAATTGCAGATACTAAGATCTCAATTTGAAAGCCTGAGAATGAGTGAAGGTGAGACAATTGAGTTTTACCTGAACAGAGTAAACAAGATCACCAATGCAATCAGAGCATTGGGTGAAGATTTAAAAGAGATTCATGTGGTCAAGAAGGTGTTAAGGACACTTCCAAAACTGTATAATGCCAAGGTGTCAGCCCTTGAAGAAATTACCACTTTGGATACTTTGACCATAGATGAACTGCATGGTATCTTGACTACCTATGAGATGAGAATGCTTGAGCCAGTGCCAGCTAAGAAGGAAGCCGCTTTTGAAACCTTTAAAAAATTAAGAATGAAGGAGCCAGTGGAAATCTCAAAAGCCAATGCAGAGGAGGACACAGATGATTCAGATGATGAGCTCATAGCCTATCTGGCTAACAAACTCAAGAAGAGATCTGAGAAGTTCAAAAACAAGTCTTCAATGAGATGTTTCAACTATGGTGGCTTAGGACACTTTGCCTCTAAGTGCCAGAAAAAGAGTAGAGTGTATGACTCTGATGAAGAAGAGTCTAAAGGAAGCCAAGAAAAGAAAGGAAAAAAGAAATTCATTCCGAGAAAGAGAAGTTATCTGTCAAAGCATGATGACCTCTTTGATGAGTCTGAAGATGAAAATGATGATGATATTCTCTTTATGGCAAGACTGGAAGAGACTCCTACAGGGAATGATACAACAAAAAGGAAAGGTGATGGTGTTAAGAAAAGATTTGAAGAAGATGATAGTCTAGATCTTGAAGCAGAGTTTCTTTCTGCACTTACTGAGCTCAAGACAGAAAGAAAGAAGAACAAAAACTTGAATGAACAACTCAACCAAGCAAAGGAGATAAATGGTGAAATTATGGAGACTCTCAGGAAAGCAAAAATAATTGTTGATGAGCTCGACAATGATCTTACACAAAAAACTTCTGAGTGTAAAAATTTTGAGGAAGTAATTGTAAGACTTATGGCAGATCTAGCCAAGTCTACAAAAATAAAAAAATTATGCTGAAGCTACTACAAAAGTCCCTCTTGTAACCATTCTGAAGTCAAAAGATAAGAATGTTAGGTTACAAGAAGATGAAGAAAGCAGCAGTTCTGAAAATGAAGACAAGGATGAAGACAACATCCTTGATGAGATTCTGAGTTACCAAAGATCCTCTCATATTAAATCTAGACTTGGATATACTGAGCAGCTATCTGAGCAGATAAAAGAAAAGGGATCTGCAAATAATCCCATTATGTTTGTGAAAGAAAAGCAGAAGGAACCACCAGCTATGAGAGCTACTAAAGGAAAGAATGATGAAGAGAGCTTCAAGACAGTCAAGCAAGGCAGCCAGAGAAAACAAAGTCAGTTTTAGAGGAATGGTCAGTTTCAGAGAAACAGACAGGTACAGGGAATCAGATTCAGAGGATACTGTTATGGCTGTAATGCCTATGGACATCGAGTGGCAGAATGTAGAAGGCAACAAAGACCTCCAGTGTTCATTGACAGAAACAGATTTGCTCCTCTTGCCGATGAGAGAGTAATATGCTACAGATGTGAGAGACTTGGACATATAGCCAGAAACTGCAAGACAATCCTTCTATCTCAAAGGCAAGCTAAGAGGAAGAAAAGAGAAGATCCTCTAAGAAAACCAATTTAGAGAGAAGAAGAAAATGAAATGGTGAGAAATACAAGAAAGCCAATTACAGTGAAAGACAAGGCTACATGGGTGGAAAAATCACAGAAGAAAGGGAACAATTCTTTGTTGGTGCAAGCAGCAATTAAAGCAAACAAAGAAAAACAATCTCCATGGATTCTTGATAGTGGATGCTCAACACATATGACTGGCAACAAAGAAAAATTCACAAGCCTTGATGCTGCAGAAGGAGGAACTGTGAAGTTTGGAAATAATGAAGGTGCCAGAGTTGAAGGAAGAGGTTCAGTGAACTTTAACAATGGGAAGATAAAGTCCCACAATGTTTTGTATGTTAATGGGCTGAAACATAATCTACTCAGTGTGAGTCAGATATGTGATCAAGGACATGAGATCACTTTCAACAATGAAGGTTTTATTGTTAACAGGGTTGGAACAGGAAAGACAGTAGCTGCTGGTAAAAGAACAGTTGGAAATCTGTATGTGTTGATAGATGCCATCAACAAGTGCATGATAACTCAAGAAGATGAAAATTGGTTGTGGCATAGAAGAATGGGACACATTCACTTCAAAAATCTGACTAAAATTAGCAAGGAGCAAGCAGTGAGAGATCTTCCCATCATAAAGACTCCAGAGAGCCATGTATGTGGTTCATGTCAGAAGGGCAAGCAGGCAAGAGCTACTTATAAATCAAAGGAATACCATTTAAGTAAACCACTTGACTTGATACACACAGACTTGTGTGGACCTATGAGAACACAGGCCATAGGAGGTGAGAGATACTTCATTCTGTTTATAGATAAGTATTCTAGAATGACCTGGGTGATGTTTCTGAAAGACAAAACTGAAGCTCTTGACAAGTTCAAAGCATTCAAGAAGAGAGTTGAAAATGAGACTGGAAACACAATTAAGTATTTAAGGTCTGATCAAGGCAAAGAATTTACCTAGAGTGAATTCTCAAACTTCTGCAGTGAAAGTGGGATCAGAATTCAACACTTAGCAGCCAGAACACCTCAGCAAAATGGAGTGGTTGGAAGGAAGAACAGAACAGTGCAAGAAATGGCTAGAACTATGATGGCAGAGAATAACACGGCAAAGCATTTCTGGAGAGAAGGTATCTATACTCCAGTGCATATCACTAATAGATGTCTTCTAAGGCCTCATGAGAACAAAACACCTTATGAATTGTGGTTTGGGAGGAAAGCTACAGTGAAGTATCTCAGGGTCTTTGGTTCAAAGTGCTACATCAAGCGAAAGGAAGAAAATCTAGGCAAATTTGATGACAGAGCTGATGAAGGCATATTCCTTGGTTACTCTTTCAAAAGTAAGGCATACAGGTGCTACAACAAGAGACTAGGAAGAATTGTTGAGAGCTCAGATGTGAAGGTTGATGAGAATATAGGGAATCAAAAGGGGACTGAACCAAAAGGGTCCATTCTTGAAGAACTTGATGAAGATAACACTCTAACAGTTGACAAAGGGCAATAGGATGAAGAAGAATCTGAAGTGCATGAGATTCATACTGAAGTGCAGAGAGATGGCAGACCAAAAGATAACAAATGGTTGAAAATTCATCCTAATCATCAAGTGATAGGAGATCCAAATGCAGGCATTGAAACCAGAAGGATGAAAGCTACCACTTATTCATTATTGTCTGAGATAGAGCCTAAAACTGTTCATGAGGCTAGCAATGATGAATTTTGGTTGAAAGCTATGAATGATGAGCTTGACCAAATTGAAAGAAACAATACTTGGGAGCTAGTTCCTAGACCAGCAGACAAGAACGTGATTGGCACAAAGTGGGTTTTCAGGAACAAATTAAATGAAGAAGGCCAGGTTGTGAGAAACAAGGCCAGGCTTGTATGCAAAGGATATGCTCAAGTATAAGGGATTGATTTTGATGAGACTTTTGCACCTGTGGCAAGGCTGGAGTCTATCAGAATGTTCTTAGCATTAGCTGTGCACAGAGGATTCAAGGTTTATCAAATGGATGTGAAATCTGCATTCCTGAATGGAAATCTAGAAGAGGAAGTGTACACTGAGCAACCTGAAGGGTTCCAACTCAGCAATGATGAAGATATGCTCTGCAAATTAAAGAAGGCTCTATATGGGTTGAAGCAAGCTCCAAGAGCTTGGTATGAAAGGCTTGATACATATCTGCATAAGTTGGGTCTACGAAGAGGAGTTGTGGACAGCAACCTATATGTCATGACAGAAGACAACAATCAACTAGTTGTTGTGGTCTATGTGGATGACATCATCTTTGGGGCACTGTGAGAAGCTCTGCAAGCAGTTTGCTGAAAGGATGAGAACAGAGTTTGAGATGTCTATGCTTGGAGAGATGTCCTACTTTCTGGGGCTACAAATTCATCAAAGAGAAAATGGCATCTTCATCTCTCAAATGAAGTATACCAAGGAGATGTTGAAGAAATTTGTGATGGAGGACTGTAAACTAGTGGGGACACCAATGACAGTGAATATCAAGCTGAGTTCAGAAGATGATTCTCCAACAGTTGATCAGACATTGTATAGGTCAATGATTGGCAGTTTACTGTATTTGACAACTTCAAGACCTGATATTCTGCAAGCAGTATGCCTGGTGGCCAGATTTCAAGCATGTCCAAAGGAGACTCATCTGATGGCAGTGAAGAGAATACTCAGATATCTGAAAGGCACAACAGACTATGGTTTGTGGTATCCAAAGATTGGAAGTTTCATTCTGACAGCATTTTCAGATGCAGACTGGGCTGGTAGCATTGATGACAGAAAGAGCACTAGTGGTGGTGCATTCTTTTTGGGAGAGAGCTTAGTAGCATGGCACAGCAAGAAACAAGAGTATGTCTCCTTATCTACAGCAGAGGCAGAGTACATTGCAGCAGCAGCTACATGCACTCAAGTAATCTGGATGAAAAGACAGATGTCAGACTTCAGTATTATCTATGAAGAACCAGTGGTCATCAAATGTGATAACATGAGTGCCATCAACATATCCAAGAATCCTGTGCAACACTCAAGGACCAAGCATATTGACATCAGATATCATTATTTGAAGGAGAAAGTTCTTGAAGGGGAAGTACGATTGGATTTTGTTCCTACAGCAGATCAAGTGGTAGACATCTTCACCAAGGCTCTTCCAAAAGACTCTTTTGAGAAACTAAGAGCTCAGCTAGGAGTAGTGACTTTGAGCACATTGTAGATGGCAGATATGTAGGGGGAGTTGTTGACTACATAGCATCATCTTTCATCTGTAGGATTGGAAAGATGCTGTGGGCACTCCAACAGTTGAGGCTATGTAGGGGGAGTTGATATGAAGGGGGAGCTCATTCGGCCTTTGGGACTTGTTGTCAAAGGGGGAGAAGATGGCATGGAGGGGGAGTTTTGTTGCCAACAATTCCAAAGGGGGAGATTGTTGACACCCTGTCTAGACAGTGCAGTAAGAGTTGTCATTGTTGGCAACCTTAGCAGAGAAAGTGATATGGAGGAGAGAGAGTGGGGACCAGGTGGGTCCCACTTTGGGTAGCCGAGTGCACAGTAAGCAGGCCGAGTGCACAGCAGGCAGCCGCGCGCACAGCACTAGCCGAGTGCACAGCAAATAGGCCGAGTGCACAGCAGGCAGCCGCCCGCACAGCACTAGCCGAGTGCACAGCAAGCAGGCCGAGTGCACAGCAGGCAGCCGCGCGAACAGCACTATCCGAGTGCACAGCAAGCAGGTCGAGTGCACAGCAGGCAGCCGCGCGCACAGCAATAGCCGAGTGCACAGCAGGTAGCCGCGCGCACAGCACTAGCCGCACGCACAGCATCAGCCGCACGCACAGCATCAGCCACGCGCAAAGCACTAGCCGTGTGCAGCAGCATGTCACAGCGCAGCGCAAGCACCGCGCGAGCGCGGCGCAAGCCTGCGCAGGGTCTTTCGGCTTGCGCACAAGCTGTTCGACGAAATGCCGCAGAGAAGAAAAAGGTCCGAACCTTACTGGAGAAAAATCGACTTACAGGGCATTACCACACATTCACAGGGGTATTTTGGTCATTTTGAATAGAGCATATTCCGTATGGGAGGCTTTGATCGAGCCACGACAGCAAGATTCTAAATGGAGGGCTGTCAAAAATGCGGGACTCGGTGTAGTGTCAGATTCGCGCAATGATTCTTGCGCGTGGCTTCTGAGTGGCTGGAAGCAAGTTTAAGTGGTGGTCTGCGTCACACGGGAGTGGATCCCTGATTCGGTGGAGCGCGCACATGTTGAGCATGCGCCGAAGATGCACATCTGAAGGTCAGTATGAACTCCGATCGCGCCTGACGCGATGAGGCCGATCAGAGGGTCCAGAAAGAATCCCACCCTTTGCACTTTGATCCAGCGGCCTAAAGGAGATGATACCCTCTCGGCCAATCCGAGATCGACAATGATGAACGGTTGCGTCAGATGAGCGGCGATCGTGTATGTCGCGGCGCACAGAATCAAGGAGAAAGATTCTGTTTGGAATAATCTGATCGGCCGAACTTCAAATGGCCATATCTTGGCCGTCCGATCTCCGATTGAGGTGATTCAAAAGCCCACGAGCTTCTCTCTCCGAGGAGAACCTGTTAGAACTAAAATATCAAGGTTTTGAAGAACTTAGCTGCGGTTTTTGGGTGAAAAAGGGATTTGGAGCTTTCTTTGAAGAAAATATCCCTCTCCACCTCCTTCCATCTGATATTCATGATTATTTGAGTAGTTTGGAGGGAAGTGTGAGCATGAGTGATAGTTTGATGTGAATGATATTGTGCGAGTTGCATTGGAAGAATGTCGAAGTTCCATTCTATTGAAGAATCATGTCTATCACTACTGGAGAGCTTGGAACATCTATTTTGTGAGCATCAAACTTGCAGTGATCACGCTGGGAAGGTAATTACACACACAAATCCTATTTACTGTATCAAAGATATATGAGAAGGGTTTGTATGAATATTTGTAATACACTTTGTATAACCTGTCAAGTGGGTGCTTGACTGGAGTTGGGGAAGGTGCCTCGAGCACAGTTATAGCTGTGAATGCGGTTGATGTTGTAGCATCGGGGTTGTTGGAGCAACCGTAGCATTTCTATTGTGCATTGGGTATATACAAAACCCTGGTTAGGGTATTGCCCCGTGGAGTAGCCATCATAGTGTGTGACTGGTGAACCACGTTATATTGTGTGTCCCATGCATGTGCTTATGATTGTGCATTAGAAGTCTGTGTGCTGTAGGTCTGGGTGTACACACTTGGCAGGCCAAGCCCTGGTATGGATACCTATGGGTGTGTGGTTGGTGTGTGCACGAAATGTGTTTGACAGTTTGTTTGTGAGAGAGTCTCAAGAAATCAGCTCAAGGCAGCATTGCACAATTGATCAACAGCTCCTGGCAGCCCTTGCATAGTATCAGGCCATAATCAGAAAAGTGAAAATGGTTATTAGTGGTCACTGATTCACCCCCCCTCAGTGTCAACCTGGGAATAACAACTTCTAAGATGGGTCATTTTTTGACGTCCTGAAGGTTTATAGTAGTAGAGCTACCAAGATGGATAAGCCAATTTTCAATGTCCTAAAGGTTCATATTTACAAAGCTATCAAGACGGATATACTAGTTTTCAAACATTGAAGATTCAAAGTCGATAAAGACTTCCAAGATGGATCATTTTTCAATGTCCTGAAGGTTCATAGCTGCAAAGATACCAAGATGGGTATACAGATTTTCAAACCCTAAAGGTTTAAAGTCATAAGGATTTCCAAGATGGATCAATCAAACATTCAATAATCTGGAAGGTTCAAAGTTAACAAAGTCTTCCAAGAAGGATCAGTCATTACAATCCTGAAGGCTCAATGTCACACCCCATTCCGAATCGACCAGATGTGGAAAAGGGATCGCTTACTGGTGATTTCATCTCACTTAAGACCCCATACAAGCAGTGCACATCCAAGTCACCACTTAATTCACAACAGATAAGATTACAACAATTTTGAATAATGAAGAAATATAAACAATGGAAGACTCAATGTAGAAATCCTAAGAGTGATGCCATCTATATGATAATACATGCATTAATTGTCATTTATGTCTTTCAATGCAATATAACCCAAAACATACTAACTTTCATCTATGACCCCTACATATAAGTATAACCACCTGTAAAAGGAAAAAAAAATCCAGCACCAGAACAATGATCAAGGGTCCCTATAGGCATAGGCCTAGCACTAACACAGGTCCCTATGGTACTCTTCCGAGGGTACCTCGGCCTTGACGACACTAGCCACAAGGGCAATGGAAAAGTACAAAAACTCCGATAAGGGTGTGTCACCTGCAAGAACATCCAAAAAAATAATATAATATAGGGTAAGCAACCACAGCTTAGTGAAGAAAATAGACATACAGTCAAACAAATGCATGAATAGAGTTAGTTAAGTCTAGTTTATGAGCTTCTAAAGTCATACTGGGACTCACCACACTCCTTCAGGTGTCGTTCCCTTGGACCCAAGTTAGAGCACAAAGCATAACCCCACAGCCCATCCTTTGGGAACCTACACCCTCAAGTGACAGATACAAGACAGCCTTGCTACCAAATGTACTCATCCCTAATTCAATAGGTTCCTTCCTGGTGGCTAGGACCCTACCCCATTACCCCTTCCCTCTTACCAGCATGTCGGTAACCGAAGAGAAAGAGCCTATGCTAGTTGTAAGCACCCCATTTTTGCCATCCCAACTGAACAAAGTCCTATTGGTGTGTGGACAACAAAGGAAGAGAGATGAGTGAAAGCTTGGATTTTTAGCTGTGACTTCGAGGCTGTTTTCGGTGTTCCCAGAGCAAGGTCATGGGTTGCAACTTGCATGGATGCGTAGGTATTGGAATTACCTTTGAAATGAGACAAAAAATGCTCAGTTTTGATATTAGACGAAGAAGATATGGCCATTTTAATCGGACGATACGTATAAGGGGATTTTCTAAAAAATCATATTAAATCCCAGGGGGGTTTTCATGCAAATTATCGTAAGTTCGATTGATCGAATTTCAAATCATCGTATCTTGATCATCTGACATCTAAATCATGTGGTTTAAGTGCCAATATTCTTTATTTTCAGTCATCTTCACAGTGGACGTGAAGAATTCGGGCAGAGGCCACCGGTGGGTCCCATGCAAGCTTTCATGCAGAATTATCGATAAAATTTCAATTCTTCATATCTTGGCCGTCCTACGTCCGATTCAGATTATTCAAGGGCCATTATTCTTTATTTTTGGTGTTCTATAAAGTGGACGTGAAAAATTTGGGACAGAGATCTCTGAAGGGTCCCATGCAAAATTACATGCTAAAATGATCATTTAATCTTTCAAAATTCATATTTTGGTCACCCCACATCAAAATCAGTTGATTCCAGTTTCATTATGTTCCATTTTTAGTGCTCTAATAAGTGGATGTGAAGGATTTTAGGCAAAGGTCTCCAAAGGATCGAATGCGGAGTCCTTATTCGAATTATCGTAAATTGGCCTATTTAAACTTCAGAAATTCATAAGTTGGCCATTTTACTTCCAAATGAGGTGATTCAAGCTCTAGTATTTCTCACTTTTAGTGTTCTACAAAGTAAACATGAAAAATTTGGGGTAGAGACTGTCGAAAAATTTCATACGGAATGGCGGCAGAAATGACCTATGAAATGATAGAGAGAGAAAAATTAATTTTGGCCCAACCCAGTTCAACCCAACTTAGTCTTAACTCAGTCCGAGCCAGCTCAGACCAGTCTAGAATAAGCCAGTTCAATTTGTGTATCTGTGCATGTGTACATTATATATTGTGATATATATATTATACATCTTTTGTACTATATAAGATATTATGTTTTAAATATTACCTTATATGTAACTATATATTATAGTATTTATTATATGTATTATAGGTTACATGGGATGAGTGTGTATGATGGCCGTGAGGTCTAGAAGGGAAGGAAGCTAGCTAGTTCGGTTTTAAGGAAAGAAGAAAAGAAAATGAGAGATTGAGAGAAAAGATGGAAAGAAGGAATGAAAAGGAAAGAGAGGAAGAGAGATGGACAGATGGAAAAAAGAAAAGAAAAGGAAAGAGATTAAGAGAGACGGACAGAGTGAGAGAGGAGATGGAAAGAAGAAAAAAAAAGGACAGATGGAGAGAGAAGATGGAAAGAGAAAGAAGAAAAGGAAAGAGGTGAAGAGAGACGTAAAGAGATGAAGAGAGACAATGGAAAGAAGAAAAGAAATGGGAAGTGAGAAAGAAAATGGGAAGATAGAGAGAAGAAAAGAAAAGAGAAGAGAGAAGATGAAAAGAAGGAAAAAAGGACAGATGGAGAGAGAAGATGTAAATGGAAAGAGAAAGAAGAAAAGGAAAGAGATGAAGAGAGAAGATGGAAAGAGAGAGAAGATGGAAAGAGAGAGAAGAAAAGAAAAGAGGTGAAGAGTGACACACAGAGTGAGAGAGAAGATGGAAAGAGAGAGAAGAAAGGGAAAGAGGCGAAGAGAGAAGGACGGGATTGAAAAGAAGAAAAGAGAAGGGAAGCCGAGAGAGAAGAAAAGGAAGGGAGATCGAGAGAGACCGAATAGAGAAAAAAAGACGGGAGCCAGAAAAAAAGAAATAAGAAGAAGAGAGGAAGCAGAAGAGATTTGAAGAAGAAGAAAGTGGAGAGAGGCTGGCCGACAAAAAAAAAAAAAAATCAGAAAAGGAGAAGAAGAAGAAAAAGAAGAAGAAAAGGAGAAGAAGAAGAAGAAGAAGAAGAAGAAGAAGAAGAAGAAGAAGAAGAAGATGAAGCAGCGGCGGCAGATCGGGAAAAAGAAGAAACGAGAAGAGCTAAGGAGAAGAAGAAAGCAAATTGGAGGAAAGAAGAAGAGGTAAGACACTTTTACCTGTTACTTGCCTGAATTGATCACCTGCAGTCCATGCTCCATCACTACCACTTGTCCAATTACCAACCTATCAGTCTAACATTCTCGTCAAAACCACCGAAGTCCATCTGTTGCCACCATCATCACCACACCACCCGATTATCCCTCTGATCATACACCACCAAAAACTTGATCATGCAATGGTCCAGCCTTATGTTTGAAATTCCATGTGATAAAAATTGATCCGAACGCTTGGGTTTCATGAAATAAAATTGGTCCATGTATTTGAATAGAACCGATTATGGAATTTTTATGAATTGATCCGATTATGGAATTTGTACGAATTGATCCGATTGTGGAATTTTTTATGAATTGGTCCGATTGTAAAAATTGAATTGAATTGATCCCATTGATTATGTAAATTTTGATTTGATCCGATCGTGTGGAAATTGATGAAATTAAATTGATCCCATCGATTATGTGAATTTTTGTGGAAATTGAATTGATCCCATCAATTATGTGAATTTTGATGAAATTGAATTGATCCGATCGTGTGGAAATTGATGAAATTAAATTGATCCCATCGATTATGTGAATTTTTGTGGAAATTGATGAAATTGACCCAATTGGAAATATGATGAAATTGATCCGATTGGAAATATGATGAAATTAATCCGATTGTGGAAGTTGATGAGATTGCTCTTACTATGTCATATTGTGATGAAATTGAATTGATCCGATCATATGGAATTTTGATAAAATTGGTCCGACCACATGCTTGGAATTGTTATGAAATTGATCGTTCCCATATCTTTAGATTTTTTATGAAATTGATCAATCGTATGGAATCTTGGAATATTTTGATGAAAATTGGACCATTAATCTCTGAATTTGATGACATTGAAATACGGCCATTGATCATGAATTTTGGAGAAATAAAATATGGATAATGATCTTGGATTTTTGGGTGATTAAATTTGGACCATTAGATGTTGATTTTGAATCTAAGATGTTAGATGGACATTTTGAATGATCTGAATGGATAGATTATCATTTGGAGTAATACAAACCGTTGGATCTTTATTATGAAAGATTTAGAAGAATCTGAATGGATAGATTACCTTTTTGAGTGATTTTAACCATTGGATCTTGATCATAGGTGTTTTTAAGTCATATGGACCGTTGGATCATGATCAAATTGATGATGATCGATTACATCAAGTTTGAGTAGTCGATCAAATATGATCTTAGTCACATTGTTGACGATCGATGCTTGATTAATGCTCTCACATGCTTACTGCTATATTTGGAATGCTCTCAAATGCTGTATTGGATTGTTTACAAGACATATTTGACTTATTTGTTGCTAAATTTGGATATTTCTCACATGCTTACTGCTATATTTGGAATACTCTCAAATGTTGTATTAGATTGTTCACATACATATTTGACTGATTTGTTGCTAAATTTGGATATTTCTCACATGTTTACTGTTATATTTGGATACTTACATGCTATATTGGACACATTGCCATATTTGGATGTTTACTTGATACACACTGCTATGTTTGGAGATACAATTACATAAATCTTAAGTACAAACCATATAGGGCAAGATAAACCCTAAAATGGAAAGTACACAGCAATTTAGGGCAAGATAAACCCTAAAGTGGAAAGAGCATAGTAAATAGGATAGGAAACCATAAAATTTGGAAAGAACATAGTAAATAGGGTAGGTAACCCTAAAAATTGAAAAGAACAGAATGAATAGGGTAGAAAACCCTAAAATTGGAAAGAACAGAACAAATAGGGATAGGCAACCCTAGAAACCTAACAAAACATAATAGAACAATAAAGAATAGAACAAGTAATGAACAGAACAGAACAATAAAGAACAGAACAAGTAAAGAACAAAACAGAACAAATAAAGAATTGAATAGATAGAGGAAGAACACAATTGGAAAGAACAGAAAGGGAAAAAGAACCCTAGAAGCTTAAAGAACACCATCATAAATTTCGAACTACGTTGTACCTGATTTCTAGGGCAAACCCTATAATACGTAGGCAATTTGGGAGTCTCAAATACGATACAAAGCCATCCATCAATCATTCATTAAGCATAAACTTCAACTTGAACAAAGATCTAATTGAAACACATGCATAAACCACTTCCATAATCTTTAATCACGAAACCCATTCGAATTACGTTTTGGACTTGATTTCCAAGATTAGAATATGTAGGCAGTTTGAGATGTCTTACACATCTCAGATTCAGTCCAAGACCGAATGATCTTTGGTTCAATTCACTGTATAATATTGTACATTACATTTGCTTGTTTATTTGCTTCAGAATATGACTAACTAAACCCTAGGTTAGCAGAACTTAGAAACTTGGCATAGGATCCCCCATTGAACCCTAGTCATTCAGTTGACCAAGCAGAGTCAAAATTAGAGTTTAAGGAAAGTTTAGGAGGTCGATCTTGATCGGGCGGTTTGGGTGCCTAACACCTTCCCATACCGTACCCTGAATACTTACCTGATCTCTTGCAGACCAAAGAACTGATACGTTGGGTCATGAGTCAATAGAAGTCTTACCTTAGGGTAATGCTACATTTTTAGAGGTCTTAGACCTTAATCTAGGTGGCGACTCCAATAGAACATTGATCTTCATCATTACACATTTTATATTTATCCCGAGGAGGATCCATTTCTCATTGTCCTCACACCATTACATCTACCCCTAGTGGAAAGGGTCACAGTCATGGGGTCTACATATTCTATTAACCATGATAGCCTGCATGTCATCAATTTATATGGGCCGTACCCAACTAGGACTTTCGATCCCAGTCCTTTGGGCATCGTATCCTTCACTAGGGTAAGAGCTGAACACCTCACCAGCTAAGACTCTTGACCTCTATCCCTTGGGCATCGAAGTTTCACTAGGATGATTGTTCATTAACTCCAGTGGTAATCATGGTACTAGTACTTCGGTCCCTACACTCTACTCGAGTCATAATCATAAATCATACTTCATCAATCAACATCATTCGTATATATGCAATAATGCATGCTTAGGCAAATACAACACTTAGGATGACATGTCAAATGCCATAGTTCGTTTTAAAGTATCAATGCACAATAAGTATTAAAACATTAAAAAATAAAGTCAGGTTCCAATTTCCTTCACCTGGTGGTAGACCACAGAATATAGACAAAGGTACTAGTAAACCTCCCCCTAAGTCTCACATTAATTTCCCTATTAGTTGCAAGTAGAGTGTTTGACCTGAGTTATACGTAATACAGTTCCATTATAGGCCAGGAGACCCCTATGCATATCCCAATAAGGGCTAAGGGTCCAACGGTTGGGTCTAGAACACCCTTTGTACTCAATACAATGTTTTGGACCTCAACCGGAAGAAGTCACTTGGAGGAAGGTTCTTCTGGCTCAATGCTACCGGTTAGTTAAAAAGGGTTCCCTATAATCCTTAATAAGACAGCAACCGAAAAAATTGCTTCCAAGTTTTCTTTCACCTGGTCACAAAATGTCTTCCTGTAATGATTGGAAGGAGATCCGGATGCAATTCTTTCGGGTCACTTTTCAACCTTTACTAATAGTAGCTTGGAAGCATTCTACATTTAGCTTGGCTTTTGAGCCCCCATACAAGCCCCAACCAGATGAATTACATCTGGGTGAACTTCCATTGCAAGCCTGAGTGCGAACCCTCAAGGTTTGATATGGTTTTTCTCCTTGGGTTCTACCCCTAAGGCCAAGGTTTGGATTTAAATGTGGGGGATTAGCATCCATGGTCTAGGGCTTGGCTCGAGGCCCAAATCCCCCTAGAAGGGAGTGGAGACATGAGACCTAGGTTGGTTATCCCCCCCTCATTCTCTTCCATCTTATGGGACAAAATCAAGAGCTGGGAGGAGTCTTCCCCTAACCACAAAGGTCTCATTAAAGACATTTCTTACCTATTCCTACAATGAACACCTTGCCATGAATTAGGGCAATAACTAAGAAAGATTATTTAGAGAGAATGCACTTACTTGTAGTGGATGGTGGTTTGGGGTCCTCTTCAAGGCACAACCACCCTTCAATGGTGGTTGGGGGTTAAAGAAGAAAAAGAGAGTGTGAGAGAAAGCGAGGTCTTCAATGCCTTAAGGATGTCCACACAAGTAGTAGCTGGGGTGAGTTATGAGCTCATCCCAGCTACTTATAGTGCCCCAAATGAGCTTGAAGTTCCCTAAATATGGTAAACTTGAGTAAACCTGAAGAAGTTAATCCGGAAGAGAACTTCTTTTGGTGTATCTTCTGGTGTGGGTCATTTGAGTTGATTTGTTCATCGAAGAAATCCCCAAATATGTAGGTTAAGTCTATCATGGTGGTCTCTTCCACACTACCATACTTAGCTCATTCACAATTCTTATATGGTAAAGGGGCACCCTCACCTAAATACAGTAAGCAATGTTTAGTCTTAGCTCTTCCTGCTTCGGTATTCATATGGTAGGAAGACCTACAATAATATGATTATTAGGTGCGGGTCTTACACCCAAAGTCCGCAAATACTTCCATGAAGGATAATCATTTAACCCCGAAGGTTCAAAGTCAGAAAAGATTTCTAGCAAGGATCAATCATTCACCCTAAAGGTTCATAGCCACATGGCTACCAAGACAGAAAAGCCAGTTCAAATATTCAAACCAAGATAAAACAACACAATCTTATAGCCAAACTACGCGGAGACCTGACTCTTGAGGGACAAAATGTCTCTAGGAATACGTAGGAAATTTGGGAAAGATTCCCAAATTCGGTCCATTTAAACCTTTTATGGGTGGCTTATCTACTGGACAAGTGGCAATAGGAACATTTAGTTTTCAAATCCATCAGTTTTGTGTTCTATGAGCTTGACTAGTGGCCTTGGACACCTACCAATTTCAATATTATAGCCGAACTACGCGGTGACCTAATTCATGGGAAAAGAAACATCCCAAGATACGTAGGAAATTTGATGAAATCCCTAAATTCGGTACCAAAACATTTTCAACCAGTTTTTTCAAATTTCATACCAGTCTTCTGATGTTTCAAATTCAACCCACATTGGTCTTTATAATCAATTTTCATTGATCTTAGGTCTGTATTGTAGGTTTTGATTCCAATTGTTAGACTTTTTAAATTCGTAGAGTTTCATCTCAACCCTAGTAACCCATACAGAGATCCAGAACACGATGGAGATATAATGTAACCCACAATTGTAAAGACATACTTGTGTGTTGGAGATTGATTTCCATCATTTAAGTAGAAGCTTTGATCACAGCCTTCCACAACCCATTAGAGGAATTCCTCTTGCTTTTCAATGCTTATGAGTACAGAGAGAGACACTACAAGATTTTAGGTTTATAGCGGCGTTTGTAAACGCCGGCGTAGATATAATAAACGCCGGTAAAAGGATACACCAGCGTTTCCTCAAACGCAGCATATGACCCGCTAAAGGCAACGTGGGCAATGAATCACGGCGTTTCTAGCAAACGCCTGTGTAAATATTATGTGCCTGCGTTTATTAGGAAACGCCGGCATAGTATATTCATTAGAGGCGTTTGTTACCAAACGCCACCAGAGAATGCGGAACTTTCACCCAACCCGGCATTTGGTAAGAAACGCTGGCTTATGACCTATGACGGCATTTCTGGAAGAAACGCCGTTTATGAATTTACGTAGACCTGGCGGCGTTTACTAGAAAACGCCGCCATAAAAAATGTTTTTTTTAAAAGAAATATAAAATCCATTTCTCTATCATCACAGCTGTAGTCTGTCAAAACAAAAATAAAATGGATAATCTATATTCAAATCAACCACATTTAATATGTAAAAATATTACAAACACTAACAAAAGTAGATCAAGAACATGATGACCTAAAGCATGAATTATTAATTACCAAATCATTAAAGAGTACCTAAATAAAGAATACAAACACTCCAAATGCGTTACTAGTTGAACAATTAAAGATATGGATTGCAAAAAACTTTTATTGCTTCCCTATGGGCTAGAGTTAATGGTAGCTTGAGTTTGCTCTAGTGTTTGGCCCTTTGTTTTGGGCACTAACTTGGCCATGAACAGGATAGCTAGTGCATTAATTGCTACAAAGAGGAAAAATGTGCATGTAAATCACAAAACCATACAAATTAGTTAAGCCCAAACTAAGGTAATTATGGTTTCAAAACACAGAACACATCAATGGTGTCCTGCAACAAAAAGCACACACAGATTTGCAAAAAGAATTCCCCCCACCCTTGAATAGATACTAATAATTTCTCATTACCATAGGAGTTCTAACTCATTAGAAAGTTGAAGGCATAAGAAATTTCCCATGCCCCAATTCAGTTCACCAATGTTGACAAGCTGCCGGCTGTTCCTTTAACATTTATTGGGAATATCTGCAACCAAAAGCAATTGAATGATCCAATGCACAAAGATGATACAAATAGAAATCCAGGGTTTTGCAAATATGAAAGTACCTCAGACATTATAACCTAAGGGGCTACTCCCATTCCTTACTGAGAAAGATCCTACATATACCTGAGTTTATATATCAAATATAGGCAAAATTTAAACCCAAATAACAAGAAATAAAAAGAAACAAAAAAAGTTCATGTGCAAGTAATATCATTATTTTTTTTTTAAAACAAATTTTAGTATTGAAGGGAAACAATAAGAAGCGTAGAGAACACGTGGATTCATCTGCAGACTTTAGTTACAAGTTTCAAATTTCTAGATTGGTTGTATAAGGATTTGAGGTTTAAATTTCAAAGATATTTATCTTTTTATTTGATACAAATTAGATTGCCACCAGTAGGTTTTGGTTGATTTACTACTTTGCTTATTGTTTTAAACTGGATTATTTTAAGAAAATTAAAGTTTAATTTATATTTTTTTGGTCGATCGTTAGATTAGGGCCCGTGAGGGATGTACTCTTACCTCGTACAGGTTTGGGTCGTGACACACCAAATTTTGTTCCACAGTTCATGATTTGCACGTCCACCTTTTGATGTTTCTCTCCATCCAAATGTGGTAAATTGATGCATTAAAGGTAAGTCTTCCCATGGCATCAGAACATAATTTGCCTTTAAACACCCTACTGAACCACTTCCACTCCCTTTTGAATTTGTGATTTCAACAAGAAGGGCAGCACCTTCGCATCCTCTCCCAGGGGAGAGTAAAGAAGGAGGAAGCAAAGAACAGGTGGGGGATGTCCTCTGGGCATTCCAGCTGATGAAGCACGAAGAGGAGGGACCATCTTTCCCTGCTGGAACCTGGAGGAAAGATTAGGTTGATAGAGAAAGTATGAGGGCTTTCCAGCCGATGAAGCTATGTCACAGAATAGAGCCCTGGAACTAGATGATATCGTACCAAGGCACCTTCTGACTCCTGGATCTGATTAAGTCCCAAACAACAGCACCTGAAGGAGAGTTCCAAAGATGCTCCCCCTAGGCCTTCTCATAATACCTCGGCTAAAGCATCCCATGCCACCATCAAGTTGAGAGAGGACGAGGTCCGAGTCTTCCAATTCCCTGCTCGAATAATCGCTGAGACCTTGGCCATTCTACCCAAACCTGAGTCAATCCTGATTCTTTCTCCTTAGATGTTGACTAGCACACCGTAAGGATGCCAACTGTCGAGCAAAAGGAGGGTGGAAGTACAATCACCAATGCTAGCCTTGATAGTTTTGAACATGCAAGACCCGTGCTTGAGGATAGCTTTCCACACCCAAGGGGAGTCTAAGAGGGGCACTATCCAAAGGGAGTCCTTGAGCTACCTTGCATAAACCCAATCCACCAGAGAGCAAAGTAGTTGCACAATTGGACATATGTTTGATGGACATTCCTTATGATGTGAATTTTACCAATGCGAAATTATGTATCTTGTTTGATGGATTTGTCACTAACATATAGAAGTATATAATAAGCTTAGAAAACTAGTCAAAAGAGTTCATAAAAGAAGTGGTATTTCACAGGATAAAACAAATGCTATTGATTTATGGATACTTTAATGCACAGTTGCAAAAGCCAGACCAGCTAGTGATGGTAAGTCCTGTCAATATCCAAACTATTATACAAAAATAAAAAATTGAAAAAAAGCAAAAAATATTTGGCAACTCTAATATAATAGGTATCAATTTAACTACATACTTCTAGTAGCAGATCTCAGTTGATCAAATACAATTATGTTGCACACCAGAAAACACATAGCAATACAACATAAACAAGATCAGAGTGAACAATTTTTTATGTGTACAAAAGCAGGTACATAAAAAGATCCTCAAACATTCTACCATTACAGACTAAATTCCCTTCAAATATTTTACCAATACAAATTAAAATTACCCTGACTTGTTGGGATAGAGAACTTAATCCAAAATCAAAAACTTTGAGGTTTCCATATGCAACTAGTAATAAATTCTCTGGCTGCAACAAATGCAAAAAGGGGAAAGGATGAATATTATTCTTCTTCTTCTTTTTTTCCCATTAATAGAAAAATACCAGCACTAAAGGATGTTCAAGGAAACAAGCAAATAATTTACCTTTAAGTCTCTGTGGTAAACACCTCTGCTATGGCAATAATCAACAGCATTAATAAGTTGCTAGAAATACTTCCGTGCCTCATCCTCCCACATCCTGCCATTGTTGACCTTCAAGGGAAATAGTCCATATTTAATGCAGAATTATATGAAAGCTCGGAGATAAGGAAAATTAACCATCTCTAACAACTACAAAGTAAAGGTTTTAGTATCTCTAGACAGCACTTACTGAGAAACCATTACATGCACCACCTACATTAGCATACTGCCACGTGGACTAAAAATAACATAAAGGAAAAAATCAAGGAGAACGAACAAGTTCGGCAAGAAAACTCTGCTATATGGTAGCTCTTGTTTAAGCTTTGCAACAGAGTTTTGTAAGGAACTTTACTCATGACATCTGATTTATAAGTTCTCTCACACCAAGGACGTGAGACTTGAAACCAAAATATTTGCAGCAACAGTGTAACACAAACCTGGAAGTAAATAAATCAAGTGCAATGTTTACTACTTACAATTTTGTCAAAGAGCTCTCCCCCTGTCACATATTCCAGAACAATAAATATCTTTGTCTTGCTTCCCATAACCTGTAGAAAGAGAACCATTTATAAGGGAAAGGACAACCCAATTTACCAACTAAGATAATAGCTGTAAAAAATAAATTTTTGAGGTCAGATTTTATTGATAAAAAAAGAGAGTAGAACTTGGTTGTATAGTAGAACACCCACGTTTCTTATTATCCATTGTTTGAGCAAATGACTTCTGTTAAATTCTAGGAAAAGAGCACAAAAGGATTACGGATTAGAGAGTGATGGAGAGAGAGAGAGAGAGAGGAAGGAGTGGGAAAGCCAACAAAGGAGAGAGAAGCCCTAGGTTTGAGATAATGTACATATTCAAATAGTAAATAATACATACTTTGCCTTCTCTTCAATTGGAATTGTAGGGGAAAATTCTAGTGAATGATAATATTCAAACAGTCGATGCCTTTGATGGACCTTGAATGACACTGAGGAGGGGGGGGGTGAATCAGTGTGAATACTTTTTCCCTGATATTTCTTTGCTGCCCAATGCTTATGATGAACCAGACTGCCCCACACACAATCGTATGCAAATCTACCTCACAACCACTCAGTGGCCAGGTCTACCAGATTTGCACACCCATCCTGCAATTCAGTCCACGCACTTCACAAAGTACATAATTAAAACAAACCACAACACAGAAAGATTACGTGGTTCACCACCACAGTGAGTGATGGCTAATCCACGGAGTAATGCCCAATGGGCTTCGTATTTACTCAATACTCAACTTTTAACCCTTTACAGGACAAGGATGCTCACCCTAAATTTTTCCAGCATAAAACCGAGAGGGGCGTAACAACGCGCAGTTCACGAAAGCCAGTGTCCAGCACCCACTGAACACACCACAACTAAGATAATTTTTTTGGGGCTTATAATGATGCCCTACAATTAAATCCCAATCTAGCAAAGCATTTATTATTTTCTTCTCTTTTGTTTTCTTTGCCTAATTCTAGCATACAATATATTCCCATACAACGTAGGCATTCAACATTATCAACCTACTTTAACATACAATGCATTAATTCAATAAACAGTAAGGGAGTTGAGAAAATCTCACAACCAATTTTTTCTGACAACTGACGACATTTCTCTTCTTCTGATAATCAATTTATCCCTTGTTATATGCAACCAAGCTCCACCAGCCTTCAAAAACACATCAGTGTATCGGCATCAGCATGAACAAAGATGGTGAATGATTGTCTTCAATTTCCAGAGCAAGAAAAACCAAAATCCATGAAGTTCTTCTCTTTTTCTTCAAAAAACCCTTTTCAGATCTGTTTTTCACGGCCACAAGGTTCTCAAACCATTCTCAATAGAAAGAGCATGAAAAACCTAGCTCGATGCAATTTGGATCGTCGGATTTGGCCTCCGGATGATCAAGTTATGGCAAAAACAAGTTCGGCCATTAAAAAAATTCTAAATGGAATCTTTCGGCTTCATTTGGTGCGCCTGCGAAGCACCGTAGCCGCGCCCCGCGCTTGGGTGTCTTACTCTGATAGGGCGAAGAGAGAATCTATGAAATCGGCCGTCGGATCTCACTCAAAAAGGCGGGATCGATTTTGCGCCGCTAGATCTGAATATATTGCATCAACAAAACTCGGAGTTAATCCAAACCATACGATCTGGATCAATCGTGCGCTGTACCATCTGCGCGTCACACGGAATCAAGGTTTTCCTTTCAATGTAGTGCGGCGCAACTTAGTAAGCTGCATCTGACCAATAAAATATTGCGCGGGAGAATCTAGCGACGTTGACTAAGAAGTACCTTAGCCCGCCTTCACCAGAACCACCGATTTGGAATCTTGAAGGCGTGGCTTCATTTGGGCGGCCAATCTCGCATCTTTTTCTTTCTCCTTTTCCAAAAATGCCCCTGAAAACTCAGAAAAAGACCTCTGTAACTTTTTGCATTTTATTAAAAGTGTACAGGGATGATTTTCCAGAGAGTTTTTCTCTGTCCTAGAAAATCATCGAGCAGGTGGAGTGTGCACGCGGCATGAGGGAGGGGTCCAGCGCGCGCGGCATGCGAGAGGGCCAGCGCACGTGGGCCTGCTGCCTGTGGAACTGTTGTGCTGCTGGCCAGCTTGTGGCCTGCCTGCTGTGGTGCCATGCGGCTGGCCTGTTGGGCTGGCTGCCTTGGCCCTCGGCCAGGCTGACTTGATGGGTCCCACTGCCCCACTTTCTCTCTTCTTTCTCTCTCCTCTCTCTCTTTCTTCTTACATGCTTCACATTACCTGTTTCACTGTTTCACTGCCATGTCACCTGTAGGGTCCGCACACACTCTCTCTCATCAAACTTGACCAAGTTAATCCAATTTGCCAACAATTACAATATGAAGGCCAACAATCTCCCCCTTTGGAATTGTTGGTAACTACTCAATCCACAGACATTTCTCCCCCTTTGACAACAAGAACAAAGGGATTTGCCACACAGGAGTGCCCACCGCATCTTCCCAATCCTATGGACGCTCCAAAAAACATAAACTCATCACCATATCAACACAGATAAAATACCAATAGGCTCCCCCTGAGTCCTATATATAAAAAAAATTAGAGAACAACAACCATACACTACTCCCCCTCACTTCAAGCTCCTCAATGCTTGGTGAGGATAACTACTCCCAACTTCTGTCTCAAGTAGTCAAACTGTTCTTTAGGAAGAGGCTTTGTGAAGATATCTGCAATCTGCTCTGCTGTAGGAATGAACTCTAACTGAACTTCTCCTTCCAAGACCTTTTCTCTCAAGAAGTGATACCGAATGGCTATGTGCTTCGTCCTGGAGTGCATAACTAGATTTTTAGGGATATTTATAGCACTTGTGTTGTCACAGTACATTGAAATAGGCTTGTCTGACTCAATGCCTAAATCCTTCAACATTTGTTTCATCCACAAAACCTATGTACAACAAGAGGTAGCTGCAATGTATTCAGCCTCTGCAGTAGATAATGATACTGACTCCTGTTTCTTACTGTGCCAAGCCACTAAATTTCTACCAAGATAGAAGGCACCTCCACTAGTGCTCTTCCTATCATCAACACAACCTGCCCAATCTGCATCTGAGTAGGATGACAAAACCAGATCCTTGCTTTTTGCATACCAGAGACCATACTCCATTGTCCCCTTCAAGTATCTAAAGATCCTCTTCACAGCTACCACATGTGTCTCCTTTGGGCCAGCTTGAAATCTAGCTACCATGCACACAGACTGAAGAATATCTGGTCTAGTAGCAGTCAAGTAGAGAAGACTTCCTATCATTGACCTGTACATAGTATTATCAACTGAGGGAGAGTCATCCTCTTTACTTAGCTTACAACTTGTCATCATTGGAGTGCTCATTGGTGTACAGTCTTCCATTGTGAATTTCTTCAACATTTCCTTCACATATTTAGTCTGAGATAAAAAGAATCCATTCTTTAACTGACTGATCCACAGACCTAAAAAGTAGGATAGTTCCCCAATCATGGACATCTCAAACTCATCTTGCATTCTCTGAGCAAAGTCCTGACATAATTCATCCTTTTGGCCTGCAAAGATGATGTCGTCTACATACACAACCACAACTGTCTGACTACCATCAACAGATTTGACATACAGGTTGCTATCAACCAGTCCCTTCTTGAAACCCAATTGACAGAGATAAGTGTCAAGCCTTGAATACCATGCTCTTGGTGCTTGCTTCAGTCCATACAATGCTTTTCTCAATCTGCAAACAAATGTAGGATCTTCACTCAGTTGAAATCCTTTTGGTTGCTCTATATACACCTCTTCTTCCAAGTCACCATTCAGAAAAACTGACTTGACATCCATCTGATAAACTTTGAAGTTCTTATGCACTGCAAAAGCAAGAAACATCCTGATAGCTTCCAACCTAGCCACAGGAGCAAATGTTTCTTCAAAGTCATTGCCCTCAACCTGAGCATATCCTTTACAAACTAATCTGCCCTTGTTCCTTACAATTTTGCCATCTTCATTGAGCTTGTTCCTGTAGACCCATTTAGTGCCAATAACATTCTTGTCTGTAGGCCTTGGCACCAATTCCTAAGTTTTATTTTTCTCTATTTGATCCAACTCTTCATTCATTGCCTTGAGCCAACTAGCATCTTCACATGCCTCTGCAACTGATTTTGGTTCAATATGAGATAGTAAAGAAAACATTTGTTTTGGTTGTCTCACCTTTCTTATTTGCATACCAGCAGATGGATCACCAAGAATTAATTGATCAGGATGATTCTTTTTTACTCTACTTGAGCCACTTTTGTTCTGCCTATTTGCCTCTGAATCTGACTGCTCTTCTCTTTCTTCTGTCTCAACTACAGCTCTCTGTCTTGGCTCATTTGTAACATCCTGCTCCTTTTCTATTTCAATGTCATTCTGCTCACTGTCCAGGTCTTCAAAAATAGGAACCTCATTATTTGATCCTGTAGGTGAATTCTTGTGCTCATCAACTCTCACATCTTCACTTTCAACAATCTTGCCAAGTTTTTTATTGTAACATTTATATGCTTTGCTTGAGGTAGAGTAGCCAAGAAAAATTCCTTCATCTGCTCGATCATCAAACTTCCCTAAATCATGATTGGTGTTTTTGATATAACATTTACTACCAAACACTTTGAAGTGCTTTGCTGTGGCCTTTTTACCAAACCATAATTCATAGGGAGTTTTGTCTTCATGCTATCTCAACATACACCTATTCTGAACATATACTGCTGTATGCACTGCTTCTCTCCAGAATTTGTTCCCCATGTCATTTTCTGTCAACATAGTCCTGGACATCTCTTGAACAGTTCTATTCTTTCTTTCTGCAACACCATTCTGTTGTGGTGTTCTAGGAGCTGAAGTCTGTCTCTTGCCATTCTCAGAACAAAAATCTACAAAATTAATCCAGGTATATTCTCCTCCCCTATCAGACCTTAAACATTTAATTTTCTTTCCTGTCTCATTTTCAACTTGAGCTTTGAAGATTTTAAACTTCGCAAGAGCCTCTGACTTATTTTTCAAGAACATTACCCAAGTCATCCTGGAGTAGTCATCTATGAATAGAATAAAGTACCTCTCTCCTGAGATGCTCTGAGTTCTCACTGGCCCACATAGATCTGTGTGAATAATCTCAAGTGGTTGAGTAGTACGATAATCTTTTGGTTTAAATGATACTCTTGTCTGCTTCCCTTTCTGACAAGATGAACATATGCCATTGGTAGGCTTCTTCAAAGAGGAGATATCTCTTACAGCATTTTTACTGGAAATCTTTACTAAATTTTTAAATCCAATATGCCCCAGCCTTTTGTGCCATAGCCATGTTTCTTCTTCTTGGCTCAACATGCAATTTTCTTGAAAATCTTCAGACAATGTATAAATATTTTCTGATGTTCTCTTTCCAGTTGCCATCAATTTGCCACTGTCAGTTCTTCGAATCTCACATCCTTGATCACTGAAAATTAATCTGTGGCCCTTATCACAAAGCTGACTGACACTCAATAGATTATGTTTCAAGCCTGAAACATAGAGAACCTCATGAGATTTTACCTTCCCATTGTTGAGGCTAATGCTTCCTTTCCCAACAATCTTAAAACCAATATCATTACCAAACTTGACTGAGCCTCCTTCATAATGTTGAAATTTCTGAAGCCTCTTACTATCTCCTGTCATATGACTCGAACATCCACTGTCAAGAATCCATGGTGTAGAACTATTTTGAGCCTTGAGAGCTGTCTGTACAACCAAAGAGCTATTTTTCTGAACCCAGACCCTCTTATTTGATTTAGATATTTCATCTTGCTTCTGTCTTGGAATATTGCTTCTAATTCTGTCATACTGTCTCTGTGAAGGTGGCATAGGGGGAAAGATGGTTCTACAGTTCTTTGCTATAAGCCCAAAATTGTTACAGTTATAGCATTCAACAAAATTTTCTTTAATAGGGGAAAACTGATTTCTGTTTTCAAATCTAACTTGACTCATATTGAACTTGCAAGTAGCTATTCTGTGACCATAAGTATTGCATTTATAACAGTAACCATGAAAATAAGATCTTGACCTAGAAGGAGTCATATAACTCATCTGTCTCTGCAATGCATTGGGATAATCTCTTCCATAGGTGTTAGTCTTTTCAACTCTCCTACCTTGCCTTCCATTGTTGGTCAGTGGAGTAGGAACATGATTTACTTTTTGATCATAAACTACAGCAGCCTTGCCCTTTTCACTCTCTTTCACAAAAGATATGGAACCTTTTCTATTTGAGTTTGCATTATTGGAAGTCTCTCCCTTATCACAACCAAGACCAAATTTTACAGGTCTTTGAGAATTTATAATCCCATCTAGCTTTCTGCTACTAGGATGTATTGTAGTGTTGCTTGGCTCATCAGATTTGTGTAATTTCTGTTGTCTTTCAAACTCTTCTATTTCATATTCATTCACCTTTGCTTTTAACAAAATAAATTCCTTCTCAAGCTCTTCAAATTTACTCATCACAGGGGCTTGTGTTTCAAGTTGAGCTCTCAAACCTGTATTCTCAATCATTAGTTTGGAGTGGTCTGTAGATAACTGTTCAAGCTGAGTCTTGAGATCTTCAACAATTTTCTTGGATTCTACCACTTGAATTCTCAAATCTTGAATTACCTTTTTCTGTTTTTTAACTACTTGTGAGGCAAGCTTGTTATATTTTCTTTCTTTCTTGAGTTCCTTCATAGCTGCAGCAAACTCTTCTTCAAAATTTACCTCACCTTCTTCATCATCACCAGAGCTTGAAATTTCATTCCCTTTTTCTTCTTCACTACTAGAGATAGATTTCATAATGCCTTCTTCATTGCTTTTTGAGGAGAATTTTTCTTTAGCTGTGTTCTTCTCTTGATCTTCAATGTAAATCATGAACAAAGCCTCACTAGGCTCATCTTCTGAGATTTCATCAGAGTCATCATCTGAGGATTCTTTTAGAGATAAAACTCTTTCTGTTTGACCTGTTTTTCTTGAAGTTGTAGTTTTTCTTTCCCTTAAACTTGCTTTTTCTATCATCTTCATCATCACTGTCAAACTTACTCTTCATTGGGCACTTTGCAGCAAAGTATCCAACTTTACCACAATTAAAGCATTTGAATGGAAGCTTGTTTTTATACTTTCCTATACCTTTTCTTAATTTCCTAGTAAAATGAGTTGTGGCTTCATCTTCACTTTCTTCCTCATTTTGTTTTTCAGAAATCTTCAGCTTCTTCATAGCCTTGAAAGCTACCTGCTTGTCACTAGTGGTTCCTGGATCAATCCTCATCTCAAAAGCTGTTAAAGCTCCATGAATTTCATCAATAGTAACCTGTTCCAAGTCCTTGGTTTCTTCAAGAGCAGATAGCTTTGACTCAAATTTTGGAGTGAGAGACCTCAAAATCTTCTGACAAACAATATGACCTTTCAAATCTTCACCAAGTCCTCTAATAGAGTTGACCACTTCATTAACCCTGTTCATGTATTGATCAATGGTCTCATCTTCATTCATCTTCAGATTCTCAAACTAACCTCTGAATGTCTGCAGCTTGACAGTCTTGATTTTCTTATCTCCCTCATATATGTTGATCAGTCTGTCCCATACTTCCTTTGCTATCTTGCAGTCCATGATTTTAGCCAATTCACTATTTGTCAGTCCCCCTTGAATGGCATTGAGAGCCTTTCTATTATTCTCAAAATTCTTTTTATCTACAACTGTGGGAGCATTTGTATCATGTGGAGTGTAGCCATTCTCTACAGAAGCCCAAACATCATAACCAAGAGATCTTACATAGACCTCCATTCTTCTTTTCCAAAATACAAAATCCGTCCCATCAAATAAGGGGGGCTTGTTTGAACCTTCTCCTGGTGCCATATCTTTTATTCTGATCTTCTCAGTTGCTAATTAAGCTGTCACTGAGCCTGGAGCTCTGATACCAATTGATGGACCTTGAATGACACTGAGAGGGCGGGTGAATCAGTGTGAATACTTTTTCCCTGATATTTCTTTGCTGCCCAATGCTTATGATGAACCAGACTGCCCCACACACAATCGTGTGCAAATCTACCTCGCAACCACTCAGTGGCCAGGTCTACCAGATTTGCACACCCATCCTGCAATTCATTCCACGCACTTCACAAAGTATATAATTAAAACAAACCACAACACAGAAAGATTACGTGGTTCACCACCACAGTGAGTGATGGCTA
Organism: Protea cynaroides; assembly: GCA_028583415.1. NCBI lineage: Eukaryota > Viridiplantae > Streptophyta > Magnoliopsida > Proteales > Proteaceae > Protea > Protea cynaroides. The sequence goes on along the minus strand of CM053266.1, from coordinate 76,582,640 downwards.
ATCCACGGAATAATGCCCAATGGGCTTCGTATTTACTCAATACTCAACTTTTAACCCTTTATAGGACAAGGATGCTCACCCTAAATTTTCCCAGCATAAAACTGAGAGGGCGTAACAACGCCAGAATTTAGGCAGAAAGCCAGTGTCCAGCACCCACTGAATACACCACAACTAAGATAATTTTTTTGGGGCTTATAATGATGCCCTATAATTAAATCCCAATCTAGAAAGGCATTCAATATTTTCTTCTCTTTTTTTTTTCTTTGCCTAATGCTAGCATACAATAGATTCCCATACAACGTAGGCATTCAACATTATCAACCTACTTTAACATACAATGAATTAATTCAATAAACAATAAGGGAGTTGAGATCACAACCAATTTTTTCTGACAACTGACGACATTCCTCTTCTTCTGATAATCAATTTATCCCTTGTTATATGCAACCAAGCTCCACCAGCCTTCAAAAACACATCAGTGTATCGGCATCAGCATGAACAGAGATGGAGAATGATTGTCTTCAATTTCCAGAGCAAGAAAAACCAAAATCCATGAAGTTCTTCTCTTTTTCTTCAAAAAATCCTTTTCAGATCTGTTTTTCGCGGCCACAAGGTTCTTAAACCATTCTCAATAGAAAGAGCATGAAAAACCTAGCTCGGTGTAATTTGGATCGTCGGATTTGGCCTCCGGATGATCAAGTTATGGCAAAAACAAGTTCGGCCATTAAAAAAATTCTAAATGAAATCTTTCGGCTTCATTTGGTGCGCCTGCGAAGCACCGTAGCCACGCCCCGCAGCTTGGGTATGCGCTCTGATAGGCCGAAGAGAGAATCTATGAAATCGGCCGTTGGATCTCACTCAAAAAGGAGGGATCAATTTTGCGCCGCTGGATCTGAATATATTGCGTCAACGAAACTCAGAGTTAATCCAAACCATACGATCTGGATCAATCGCGTGCTGTACCATCTGCGCGTCACACAGAATCAAGGTTCCGTTTCAATGTAGTGCGGCGCAACTTAGTAAACTGCATCTGACCAATAAGATATTGCGCGGGAGAATCTAGCGACGTCGACTGAGAAGTACCTTAGCCCGCCTTCACCAGAACCACCGATTTGGAATCTTGAAGGCGTGGCTTCATTTGGGCGGCCGATCTCGCATCTTTTTCTTTCTTTTTTTCCGAAAATGCCCCTGAAAAGTCAGAAAAAGACCTCTGTAACTTTTTGCATTTTATTAAAAGTGTACAGGGATGATTTTCCAGAGAGTTTTTCTCTCTCCTAGAAAATCATCGAGCAGGTGGAGGGTGCACGCGGCATGCGGGAGGGGTCCAGCGCACGCGGCATGCGAGAGGGCCAACGCGCGCGGGCCTGCTGTGCTGCTGGCCAACTTGTGGCCTGCCTGCTGTGGTGCCATGCGGCTGGCCTGTTGGGCTGGCTGCCTTGGCCCTCGGCCTGGCCCTTGGCCAGGCTGACTTGATGGGTCCCACTGCCCCACTTTCTCTCTCTTCTTTCTCTCTCCTCTTTCTCTCTCCTCTTTCTCTCTCTTCTTACATGCTTCACATTACCTGTTTAACTGTTTCACTGCCATGTCACCTGTAGGGTCCGTAGACACTCTCTCTCATCAAACTTGACCAAGTTAATCCAATTTGCCAACAATTACAATATGAAGGCCAACAGCCTCTTGGTATCATACTCAAGATTACTCTGCTGCAATTGGTTATGACTGCCTAATCATATTCTAGAGAACATATTGCCACTAAACAAAAACAAAGTAAGAAACAAGTGAAATAATAGAAATCAAAAGGAAAGTTTGTTCTTGATGCTTTTTTCATAAAGTAGAAGACATCAAATTAGATGTAATAGTATTGCAAGATGGGTTTCGTGGAATGTCTCTGACTCAGAAAATAATCAGAAAACTGAAAAATAAATAAAATAAAAACAGATCCATAGATCCAGAAACATCGAGGAATGGGGATTTTTCAAAGACCTGTACATTATGGTTTACCTGATGATTCAATGAGCATGTCTTAAAGGGCTGGTGTCAAAGTAGAAAGAAAAACCCTTTGTGGCCTTGAATCTGGAGAAAGATGGGTAATTCAGGGTCAGTAGGTGTTTTGGGTTAACCCGAAACAGGCTTTGTTGACCCTATACAGACAAGGATATAAGGATGAAGACAACCCCAGAAATTCCCCTTTGTGGCCTTGCTTCTGGAGAAAGATGGGTAATTCAGGGTCAGATGGTGTTTTGGGTTAACCCGAAACAAGCTTCGTTGACCCTATACAGACAAGGATATAAGGATGAAGACAACCCCAGAAATTTTTTTACATTGGAGAGAAAAGATAAAGTTTCAGAAGAGTTTTGAGATAAAGCAGAGGCTTGATCATCTGATTGCCTCGTAGTAATCGGAGCGGTACCTGTCGTTATCCACAACTAAATCGCATGGATGGCGTAGATTATGCCTGGGATGTAACCCAACAACGTCAATAGCAAGCAAATGAGGAATTCACACTGCAACAAAAAAGGAATAGGAATTATTTCCTAACGAAAACCTAGAGAATGCAAGTCGAAAAAGACTAAGAGAGAGAGATTCATACACTGCAATAACCATTGCGAGGAAAAGCCCCAATGGAGGAAGCAAGATCTCTATCGATTGATGATGGTGCAGGCGCAGGCACAGGCTCTCTATCGTTTGGAGGCTTCTCCGTCTCTGGTCTCCACTATTGCCTGTGGGTTCCAAGGAGTGAATCCATTGATGATGGCGCAGGTGCAGGCGCAGGCTCTTTATTGATTGAGAGAGATGAGAGAAGGAGAGAGCGAACAGTGAAATAGAGATTGAGAAAAAGAGATTCAGTTAGGGTAATCTGAGAAGTGAAGATGAGACTGATAAAGGGGCGAAAGTGAAGACAAAGGAAACTGAGAGAAGAATAAGGCACGAAGGGAACGTAATGGGGTCGTGGGTTTTCGACCCGTACCGGCATTTTAGCAAACGCAACAATGAATATAGTTTACTAAAATTCATGGCTGCGTTTCCTAGCAAACGTAGTAGGAAAAAAATCTGTCTCCAGTCCGTCCAGTCGTCCAGTCGCGATCGAACGGACTGGAATCACAAGACACGCCTATCAATACGTAACTCATCATATCGTTAATTATATCCTACAGTGCGGGAATGGAATGCTTCCTACGACGGAGTTTTCTAGACAAATGCAATTTTCTAGACAACTAAGCCTGCATTTCCTAAGAAATTAACCCGCTTCGTAGACTTCCTATCCTATGGCTCAAGATATTCTACATACACTGCAGAAGGACTAATGGGGAAAACAGAGGGAGGAACTAGAGCCCTCTAAAGGTAAGGTTTAGCATCAGTTTTTGATAAAACCATGTCCAAATCTATTGATACTAACCAATCTGAAACTGAACAAAAACTTAAAGGATGGAGCAGAACTAACAAGAAAATAAAATAATCAGCTTGCCTTGTTTGTAAAAGGGACGAGATCACCCAATGAGTTCTCCTATTTATAGCTTAGGCGTAGGATTGGCGGACTTCCACGATCTCTTTCGTTGATCTAGTACACAAAGAGTTCCCGAACCTTCGCTACAGATGATATAATCAAAGAAATTAGAAAATGAAAGAACAAACTTTGCCCGAGAGTAAAAATACAATTAAAAATAGATAGAAAATGAAAAAACAAATTATCAATTGAGAGAGTTGGAAGAACCAGTCATGAGAAAAGAGCCGGAGAAACAAAGAGAGAAGGAGAGAAAAGAGGAGAAACAAAGAGATTCAGTTAGGGGCGGGGACTGGGGTAACTTGATTGAGAGAAAAGGAGAGAAGGAGAAAAATCGATTGAGAGAAAAGAGAATCAATTGAGTGAAAAGGAGAGAGAAAAATTGAGAGAGAGATTCAGTTAGGGCAATTTTCAATGAAGAAGGAGGAAATCTAAGAGGCAAGGTGAAAATCAATTAAGGCGTAGGGAGGAAGGGCGCAAAGATAAAAATATTGGTTCGTGGGTATTTGTTCCATACCTGCATTTCCTAGGAACTGCTGCGAGCATCTGATCAAAAGCTGGAATTGGAAGGACCCTATGACGGCGTTTCTTAGCAAACCCCTCTTTTTATATCTCTTATGACGGCATTTTACAACAAACACCGCTTTGTACACCTCTTACAACGCCTATGACGGCGTTTCTTAAAAAACGCCATTTTATATTGCTCCTACGAAGGTGTTTCTTAACAAACACCGCTGTATACCTCCCTACTACGGCCTTTTAAAGCAAACGCCGCTGTGGTAGCCTCCCTATGATGGCGTTTTATAGAAAACACCGCTATTTACAATCAATAGCTGCGTTTAATAAGAAACCCCGCTATAAAAATGCCGCCATAGACCCTCATTCTTGTAGTGTTACTGTGAACGTCCACTATCTGATCATTAGTGGAGATGAAGTTGACCACCAAAGCCCGCTGGACATTCATGTCACAAACAAAGTGAAAATCAATCTCAACATGCTTCGTACGAGCATGGAAAATCGGGTTGCGTGATAGTTACATGGCTCCAATATTGTGACACAAGAAGATAGGGCCCGACAAGGAAATTCTCATCTCAACAAACAAGGACACGAGCCAAGTGAGCTCACAGCGGCATCCGCAAGAGCCTTGTATTCGGCTTCATTAGAGGAAGGGGTCACTGTCTGTTGTTTGCATGAGGACTAGGAGATCAAATTGGATCCCAAATATATGGCATGCCCCCAGTGGATTTTGGATCATCAAGGCTACCAGCGTAATCTGCATCTGTAAAGGCCTGCAACTAGAAGGAGGAAGAACGATTGAGGAATAGACCATGGGCCATTGTTCCTTTAAGATAACAGATTATCCATTTGACACCGGCACTGTGCTCTTCACTTGCTGCATGCATAAATTAGCAGGGCCTGATGAAAGAGTATGAGACACTCGGCCTAGTGAGAGTAATGTACCAAAGGGCCCCAACAATTGACTGATAGAGGTAGGATCATGGAACAATGTGTTAGATTTATGTGGGCTTAATTAATTACCTAAACTAGTTAATTCAGTGGGAATCTGATTGACACGGTATAACCGGTTTGGTTTGGTTCGTCACACGGTATGAGATAGGTTTGGTAACCCTAATTCTATTGTGGGAAGGGTTTTAGGGTTACATCTGTATTCTATAAATACAGGGTTAGAGTCCCCACAGCCACGGTTAATCAGTTCTCTGCACCCATTAGCAAGAGACGTCAGGATATCCTCTGGAGGCTGTGGAAGACTGTAGCCGAGGGATTTCGATCAAAGCTTGGAGCGTCGTGGAGCGTATGGAATTAATCTCTTCACAGACAGGTATGTCTTTATGATTCATAGTTTATGATTTCTCTATTGTGTTCTAGGGCTACTGTATGGATGGAGAATGGGTTTCTTGGAAACCCTAAACTCATAATATTCTAACAGTTGGTATCAAAGCCAACCATACAGACCTAGAATCGATGAAGATCGATTATAAAGATTGATAATGAATGATCAAATTAAAAGAGAAATTTTTCTCAAGTTTTGGATCGAATCTCGATCAAGTCTGTCAGAATTTTCCATCGACAAAATTTTTTTTTTCGACCGACAAAACAAGTCAAGCTATATACCGTTGGAAAGGTCTCGAAAAGACGGAGCCGGCGATATAAAAATCGCCGGCGTCGGCCGTCGGACGCGCCGGCAATCGCCGGCGGAATTCGCGAGTGGTTCTCACTCGCGGGTGGAAGAAAAAAAGAAAAAGAAAAACAAAACCAAAAAAAAAAAAAAACAAGTTTCTGGCGGCGTTGACCCGGTCATCGCCGGGTCAACACGGAAACCCTAACGGGTTGACCGAGATCGGGCCGAGTCCACTCAGCCCAGACCGACCCTGCCGAGCTGGTCCAGCCCGGGCAGGACCGACCCGAACCTGGATGGGTCAACTCGAACCGACAACCCCGAATACGGTGACCCGATAACCCGACCCTCTCCTAACCCATCAACCCATTTTGGACCCGGTAATTCAACCCGATAACCCGAAATTTGCTACCGTTTATCCGGCAAAAATGAACCGGGTTGAACCAAAAGTTGACCGGCGGTTTGGCTTAGTGAACCGACTCTCTGGTTCAATCCTGCCAGACCAAAGCGGTTCGGTTTGAAGGAATAAAAAAAAAAGTAATATATACTCCGTTTAGTTCAAACCGAACCAAAGTCAGGCCGGACCTGGCCAAGCCAGATCGAACCGAATCGAGCCAAATCGACCCAGACCGACCCAGTAAGGCTTATAAGGGTCTGTTTGGCTTCTGGTTTTGATAAAAGGACATTAAACAGTGATTCTGGGAGCTAGGAATGTCGGATTGACCTCCGGTTTGTTTCGTTGGACTCCATTTTTAATGCTCTTCAATCTGGTATAAATTTTGGTACATTTTAATGCATTGAAAAATATGTTATTATGGAAAAATGCCCTATGGGAACTCGATTTGCAATGTTTTTGCTGATTTTTCTTAAAGTTATTGTACAAAATTGATTGATTGAGCTAATGTGCATGTTCATATGAATGTTTAGACTTGTAAGATTATATTTTAAAGCATTCATGGTTAAATAAATATCCCACATAAGCTGTAGTTTAGGATTTGTTCATATCATGGTGGAACTTGGTGTGACCACCAAAGTGGCAACCTTGTTTTATTATGATATGTTCAAATTCTAGAATATGTATTTGTAAATGCTTCAGTTTTGATAATGTTCACCCAAAGGTGACATTGTCCAAGTTTATTCAAATTATGATTTATAACTATTGTGGGAGGATTATGGTGTGACCACCAAAGTGACAACCTTAGTTCTATCATAATATGCTCAAATCTAGCATTTATACATTTACAAACTACTGTAAGGAAATATAATGTTCACACAAAAGTGACACTAACATAAACTCTCACTTTTATGGATGCAGCAAAGAATGACACTGTCCACCCAAAGGTGGCGTTGTCAAAGAAAATAAAGAATTCATGCACATGGTTGAAGGATTGTGGCTTTAGGGGTCTTCATCCACCCAAAGGTGGTGAGATTTTCGAAAGTCATTATCTCTTCGCAATTATTGCACAGATATTGAAAGGACCAGTGCACATATTGTCCCAAAGGATGTGTGTGTAGTTCGGTTGACTTTTCAAAGATATTAATTAGTTTGCACATGTTATGTATATATATTATTGCTAGCTAATTTTATTTGGTATTAATCGTAGACTTACAGTTATTTACATTGTTGTGGACATGTAATGATTAAATACCTTAAGATGCCTGTCTTTGGCTGCCAGTTTTATGAATTGGCATGGAAATTGAAAACTAGTCTAGGATTGTTTAACCTAGATATACTCAACAAAAAAAAATTGTATTCTGATCCTTAGGGTGTTCAGTCCTTAAGATCAAGTAATGCAATGTTCAGATGAGGAACATTGGAAAAGGATATTTTCTGAGAAATCCAAAGAAAGATTTAATTTTTCAAGAAGGGACAGAGAGATGTTTTATTACTCAAGTCCATCAGTATCAGTTTTTGATGATAAGAGATGGTATTCGAAATGTGAGGAAATACAAGGTAGAGCTGTTAAGTATTAATGATAAGCTCAAGGATAAGTGAATATTTGTAGGTTCATTAAAACCTATGTAAGTGACATTTTAGACTTTTCACTTCCTCACAAGAACTGTATAGTCTGATCCTGGTGACTTATAGTGCTAAAAAAATATAGTGAACCCTCAAGTGAAAGAACTAAGGATAAAAGTTCAAAGAAAAAAGAAAAATATGAATGCCAATGTCATAGTGCATAATATATACCCAGACAAAGGCAAGTTGTAAAAGGGGTAGGAAAACCCATAGAAAGAAAATATTTTTCATGAAATAGTCAGAAACCTTATGACAAAGAATTAGACATTAAGAAACTACAAGATAAAATGGATCTAAGTAGAATAAAATTCTTGTAGAGTGACTCAGAAGGGACATGTAAGGAAAAATTTATATAGCTGAACAGCTGAAGTGAAAAAGGAATAAGGATTATGAAACTTCTGAGCAAGAAGGTGCAGTATATTGGATACTTAAGCATTAATCTTTAATTTATTCTATCTTTAGAAGTTAAACTGTATATTGTAATCTTCCACCTTGGTCATAAGGGTTTATGACTGTTGTCCAAAGAAAAATTAGAAAGAATAATATTCTGAAATTACATGTATATATGTGAGAATTAATTAAAAGAGAAGATGAAAAAAATTAAAGTAAGTAATGGTTATTCACATCAAGGATTTATTGGAATTGGTGGACATCGAGATTTCATCTAGAACTTCTTGTCACAGTTTAGTCTATGGTTGTTTTTCCAAATAATAAAAATTAAGGTGGAAAAACTTTTATTAAAAGAACTAAAACTATTGGATCTGAATGAGAGAGTTTTGGGAGACCATGTGATACTGGTTTATTCCCTGATAAATTTAAGCAAGTGTTTACAAAAATCTAAGAATCTATTTGATCCTGTAAGGAAAGAATTGATATTGCAGCCTATATTATTAATAGAGTGCTAGTTAGTCAGTTTTCAGTTTCAGTTTCAGTTTAAGTTATCTTCTTATTATGAGACTGTAAAACTGACATGATTTCATAACACTCGTAGGAGAGTGATTATTTTAGGACATTAAGTTGTTATATAAGATGTCAAAATAGACCCAAGAAACTTAAAGTTTGATGAGACCACCTGAAAATGGGTGTAAAGCAACCAGTTGATATACCAGAAATGCTTCAGCCATAGTAGTAAAGCCAGATGAGGTAATGAAGAGATATACTGGACCATGTAGATCTGTGATTTCATCCAATCACATATTGTACTTCAAAATAGATGTTTTTGGTGATAAAAAAAATAATAAAAAATAAAAAATAAAGATCCTAATGATTTTGAGCAAGTTATTAGTAATGAAATTGCTCTTGAATGTTTAATGATCATAAAGGATGTGTCGTTGTCTATGAACAATGACGAGACTTGGAATTATGATTTTATCAATGAGCGGTGTACTCATAGGCTAAAAAATGGGTATACAAAGAAAATGTGTGATTCCAGTGGGAGAATTGTTTGCTATAAAGTAAGACTTATAGCAAAGTGGAATCACACAAAGGGAAGAGAAAGCAAAGTGGAATCACACAAAGGGAAGAGAAAGCAAAGTGAAATCACACAAAGGGAAGAGAAAATATTGAACTTTAATTTTAAGGTCTTAGTTGCTCATTTTATTTTGGAGTTACATTAGGTAGATGTAAAGATCGTTTTGATCAAAGAAAATCTTGAAGAAAATTTTTATATATTTTAATCACAAGGTTTTGTGGTAAGAATAAAGAAGATATATTTTATAGACTTATAAAGTCAATCTGTGGATTAAACGGGTATCCGGATAATGGTATTTGAAGTTTGACAGGGTTGTATCTTCTTTCAACTTTGTGGAGATTATCATTGACCATTGTATATATATCTATAGGTCAGTGGGAGTGGATTCATTTCCTTGTCATGTGTGTTGATGGTTTTCATTGGCCTGTAGTGACATGGTTTACTAATTGAAATCAATATTCTTCTGTCTGATAACTTCGACATGTAAAACTGTATGAGCAAGTACCTTTGTACCTGGAATTGAGTTTGCTCGTGACAGGAAAAATAAAATTCAAGATTTATCTCAAAGTATAAATACTGTTCGTGTTTTCGAATGGTTCAGTATGCATGTATAACTAGTAAGTTGCGGATGCTAAGATCAGTAAAGGAGATAAATTGACAGAATTGTAAACAAAGAATGATATTGAGTATTAGCATCTATAATGCAGTAAAGAGCTTGATATATGTTTAAGATTGTAATCTTTTCATATAGCCTTTTCATTGAGTGTCATAGGATATTTTCAGTTGGATCTTTGGTATAGCTTACTCGGACAATGGGGAAAAGGAAAGGTCATGCGGTATATGCAGAGGACCAAAGATCATATGTTCATTTATAAAAGTAGTGACACTCTAGGCTATTTTGATGTAATTTATAATGATTGTATTGATGACAAGAAATCAACTTCAAGGTTCATTGTCATGGTGATAGGGTTTTGTAACTCTAAGTAAAGATAACAAGCAAGATATCTTGTGTGAAAATTTATTCTTTAATTTGGAGATTGTAGACTCAACTTCTAAATCTATTGAGATGTATTCTGACAGCGATTCAGCTGTGTTCTTCTCAAAGAATAATATGAAATATAGTATTTCAAAGTATAATGGAGATCGAATATCTTCAAGTAAGAAAGATTTTATATCATTGTAGATTCTCAGACGAAGGTTTTGTCAGTGAGAGTCTTTAAGGGACGGTATGTCCAATATAAGAATGGTTGAAAACAAATAATTTTTTCAGAGGCTTAAGTGGCCAAAGATCTGGGAATCAGTGGGAGTCTCTAGATATGCTTAATCAGTGGGAGACTTTTTATGTTTATACTTGTGTTTTCACATTGCTTACTGTGCTTGATTGTATTACTCATGGTTTGATGGGTATAGTTTTTTGTAACTATGATTTTGTTTACATTAGCATTTGCGTTATTGCTATTTTGCATACATAGTTATGTATTTGACATGTCACAGGGAGTTTAGTTTCATGCATTATCTCAGACGATTCATGTATTGAGTAGACCTCTGTTGTGGCTGACAGAAGTTTATACACCATACGTTAAGGTGTATTATTCGCTGTTGCTCGCATTGGAAAGCTTGATGGATGTTTCAAAGTTGGTGACGATTTAGTGTGTTGGATTCCGTGGTCACACTGGTTAATGATAGTTTTGTAATTAATATAGCCCAAGTGGGAGATTGTTAGATTTATGTGGGCTTAATTAATTACCTAAACTAGTTAATTCAGTGGGAATCTGATTGACACGGTATAACCGGTTTGGTTTGGTTCGTCACACGGTATGAGATAGGTTTGGTAACCCTAATTCTATTGTGGGAAGGGTTTTAGGGTTACATCTGTATTCTATAAATACAGGGTTAGAGTCCCCACAGCCACGGTTAATCAGTTCTCTGCACCCATTAGCATGAGACGTCAGGATATCCTCTGGAGGCTGTGGAAGACTATAGCCGAGGGATTTCGATCAAAGCTTGGAGCGTCGTGGAGCGTATGGAATTAATCTCTTCACAGACAGGTATGTCTTTATGATTCATAGTTTATGATTTCTCTATTGTGTTCTAGGGCTACTGTATGGATGGAAAATGGGTTTCTTGGAAACCCTAAACTCATAATATTCTAACACAATGCACCCCCTTGTGTAGAAGGTTTCAAGAATGTAGATCCTAAGGTGAGAATCGGTTTACAGTCAGTCATCCCAGCTCGTATGAGGATATCGTGGATATACCTATTCTGAGAGAGGAGGCCATGGGGCGTTGGGGCGGCGGCAACACCAAGGAAAAAACTGAAAGGGCCAAGATCCTTTATGGAAAACTCCGTACCAAGGTGAGACAGGAGAGTACGGATCCATCCTCGGTTGCTACTAGTGACAATGATATCGTCCACGTACACTAGAAGAAAGACCTTGTCACGACCATCATGTAAGATAAAAAGAGAGGGATTCGTGTGAGAGGCATGAAACCCAACCGACTCCAAGTAGTGAGAAAGGCGTTGAACATGGATCCTGTTTGAGGCCGTACAGGGAGTGTTGCAGCTTGCAGACATGGTCAGGCCGGTTTGCATCTTTGATGCTCTCTGGAGTTCAATTACAAGAGGGAAGATACAGTTGCATAAGAGAGAGAGAGAGAGAGAGAGAGAGAGAGAGGGAGGTAGGTCATGACGTGACCCACGTAGGAATCTTTGAATGGTAGGAGTTATCACACGTGATAACGATAAGCGTGTTAACACTTGTGATAAAGATAATGGCATAATAGCTTGGAAAATCCCCTAATAAGCCAAAAATGAGAAATCAAAGGAAGGTTCAATTGGTAGTTCTTGATCAATTTTGCTAGTTTTGATCAGATTAAATTGGTTTGACAACATGTATCAGTCACCAACGTATACCAGTTACCAGACCATTAATCAGTTGGTCTGGCCTGGTTGTCGTTTTACTGGTGAAGCCTGATCTCGGTTTCATCCAGGAAGTATTGCTCACTCTTCCCCAACAACAGTGGTCCCAAAATTGCAGAGACGCTCATATAGAGGGTAGTTTTGTACTTTATGGGATTTAAGGTTTCTCTATATTCTAATGTATCCTTAAATGTAAAATATAAGGTGTGACATCGCTAGGTGAGATTTGAGGGTTTTGTAATTTCTTAACTAGAATAGTGGAAGCTTTGAACTGATCACTCTGCCATGGATGTTGCTATCTTGGGTGAACACGTTGTTTTAATTGTGTGCGATTTCTCATTCATTTGTCTTTCTTTATCGTTATTCTGCTGCATTGTTAACACACATGTTGTACAGTACCGAACTCACACAGTGTGATACAATAAGTCGGTACAATAAGTCGGTTAATTATAGTGATAGGAAGAGAAAGTAGTGATAATCACAATGATTGACGACAATTTTGTACATTCAATAGAATAATTTTTTTTTTTTTTTTTATGCTTAATTTGATCATTTATTAGACAAAGGACGGACAAACTACAACCACATGAAAGGAGCTAAGGGGGGAAGACTCCATTAAACAAGGAGACATACCCGGGACCAGGAAAGATAGACAAAGAAGGACACAGCCCCAAGAGAAGAAAATCAAGCTACGCGCCAAACAGCAGGAAAGACTGGTTGGGGCTAGACAATAACCCAATGGTTTTTCAATTACAAATTTCGGGGGGAGGACACCTGAGTTAAGGAAATATCTGTACTTTGAAGCTAAACAAAATCTCGGATGGCTTGAAGAACTTTTTCAATGGGCTTGAACTTAGATGCAGAAAATTCTTTCGTTATGGGAAATAATAGTACAAAGAGCCAATTTGCAAACCAGACCAATGTTTCCACCTCCACTGAATTCCTTTGCAATCAAGGTAGCCACCTCAAGGATGGACTTCATAAAAAATCGATTGCTGGAACAAAGACTCCAAATAGCTTTTCATATCCATTTAGGGTAGCCACAGTAAAAAAAATGTTTCCTGCCAGTTTTCACTCTTGAGCTAGTCTTATCGGATGATAATATGCATTATTCATAAAAAGCTGGCAGTGAAAAAGAAAGGCCGAGCTAAGCCTTTATCTATAGATATATGATCAAAGAATCCTGTCTAATTAAGTTTTGGATTGATGTGCACTTGTGGGGACCGATTATATATGAATTATGACTAGCTTCCAGTACTATTGAAGACAATTTCTATCTGTCAGGAAACAACACATAATGACTCTGTTTATGTAGACCACACAGATTATTTATTCACTGGATATGAAATAATGGAAGCAGTCAGGCTCGGCATGTGTTCTGTACATACGTCTCTTTCTTCTTTGCTTGCCTCGTAACTGAAAGTCTCAACTAATTTTTCTTGTTTCAGGTTGAATATATATATATATATATATATATATATATTTTTTTTTTTTTTTTTTGTTAAGGCATGGGATGTGAGAGAGGTGCTGGGTTGAGAGGATGTCAATCCGCACGACTATAATGAGAAGATTATCTTAAGAGGTATTTTTTATTAGTAGAGAAATGTCGTGTAAAACGATTTTGTTTGGTAGTGTCCTGGAATGAACTTTTCTCTCTCCTCCCTTCCCTCTCTAATACTGCAAATTCTTTACTGATCTTTGTACACATGTAAAATGATGCAGAAACAGGATGTAAACATTTTTTTAATTAACAATCTTATGTTACCTAAAAGAAAAATCACTCTGTAATTTTTAAAATAATAATAATCATAAATGAAAAGGAAGACACTTAAAACAAACAAACCAAAAAAAAAAAAAAAAAAATAGAGAAACAAGATAAATAGGATTTTTTTTTTCTGAGTCAGTGGTATGACCACACAACAAGGGCGCCTAAACTTCCATTGGAATAATGTTTATTGTCTTTCCAATCTTTCATCCTACAAACCTAAAAATGAACACAACCTACTAACCTCCCATGTTAAATTGGGTTGAGCACTGTCACTGTCTACCTCATTTTCCAGCATAGCTTCACTACTAGACTTTTCAATTGTTTCATGGGTTGGGAAGCTGGGATGACCAAAGCAACAAGATAAGTTATTATTTATTCCATCATCTCCACCAGTTGCATTGTTGGCTGCTTGAATCTCATCACAATGACCCTGAAAGAAATCTGAATCCAAAAAATCTGAGATTCGAAACTCGTCCAAGTCAGTATCCAAAATAAAATCTGAAGAGTCATTGATTCTTCCGCCCCAGCTCTCTCCACCCAGCACAAGCTCAATATTGTTGCATTGTGTAGCTCTAGCCTGAATGATGTGGGGATTGTTTTCTACCTTCACTTCAGGAATTCCTTTAAGCTTCTTATTTTTCAATTTTTTACGCTGTATCTTTTTCGTTATTCCTTTCATTCTCTTGCTCAAATTTGTATTCCAATAATTCTTGATTTCGTTGTCTGTTCGTCCTGGTAATCTTCCTGCTATCAAAGACCATCTGCAAAACCGAAATTCTTTTGACTCTTAATTTCCTATCAATTTTCACATTCTATTAATCATGAATCTTATGGCAATGGAAATTCATAATTTCTCTAATCAATTTTGAAGCTCAATTATTTTTCTTAGAATAAGAATTAGTTAATGCATGGGGATTTTTTTTTTTTTTTTTTTTTTTTTTTTTTTTTTTTTTGCTCTAAATGTCATCACAGAATATATTGAAGAAAAATAGCAGAGAAGCCAATCTTCCGAAAACCATCAAGACTCCCTCCTCCACCTTCGTCGTGCTTGGGGTTATTTTGTAGCTATAAACAGAGGGGTTTATCAAAGATGGAGAACTTAATTACCTCCGTTAGGACCTGGCATCTGGTTTTTTCAACTCCCATCAAGGTGGTTGGCGGGTGCTTACCCTAACTCCCCTTCTATATGCTGATATGGCAAGATGGGGGCCACCTCAGCTAACAATTTATGACTAGTGTGGGATCATTTTTCTCGTTTTCTTCTGTAGCATTTTACATTAATAAACCCCAAAAACTTTTTGTATAAGTTTGTAGATCCATTTGGGATTCAAATCTTCTCCAAGAGAATCTGGAGGAGAGGTGGCGCACCCATTGGATAGGCGACACTTGGGGCTTAGATGAATCCGAGTCCTCCATCAGAGCCGACATCAAGCCAACAAAGGATGTCGCTTGGACGGAGGGCTCGGATTCACTCGAGCCCCAGGTGTCCCCCATCCAACGGGGGCACCACCTCTCCTCTAGATTCTCTTGAAAGAGACGATGTGGATCCACTTGTACTTGATAATCTTTTGATCAATTCCTATCAAACCCGGATTCACAAGTTCTGAGGACCATTTATTGATTTGTATGTCCTCGCCATCCTAATATTCTCTATTTTTACCCATTTTTGGTAATATATATATATATATATATCAAATAAATCTGAAATTACTTAATAACCTTTTGATGATTTCGTACCAAACCCGTATTGAAAACTTCTGAGGACCATTTCTTGATTTGTATGTCCTTGCCATCCTAATATTCTCTATTTTTACCCCTTTTTTGGTAAAAAAAGAAAAAAGCGAAAACTAGGGTTCAACTGTGCATCCTAAGAAACATGAAAGAAAAAAAAAATAAAAAAAAAGCTTCCCTTTACCCAGGATGAAAAGAAAGCAAGAAATAGGATCGGTAATACGTTTTTCTTTGACAAAAGCTTCAGGAATATGTTCCTTTAAACTAGGAAAAGAAAGCAACAAACATAATGCACAGGAATTATTTACCCAAAAAAAAACACATAATGCACAGGAGTGTACTGAAAAAGTAAGAAAACTTTGCATGAAAAAAAAAAAAAATTACAATAAAACAAATAACGCGTTACTTTTTCCTTTTCCCCACCCACCCTTACCATAACTCGTAAGCTGGCAGTCATATCTTGATATGATTCTGTAAGAAAATAAAAAGAGATGAGAGAGAAGAGACAAAAATGAGGAAAGAAGTTGAGGTCACCATGCCTATTGCCAAGGAGCTTATGAAGTCTGATAATGAGATCCTCTTCATCTTTGGAAATGTTGCCCCTTTTGATGTCTGGCCTCAGATAGTTCAACCATCGTAACCTGCAACTCCGGCCGCAACGCCTCAAACCTGTGAAGATCCATGCATGTAATGAAAAAGAATTGAATTAAATTGAGTTGAAGAGAAAATTTGTTTACTTCTTAATCCTTACCTGCCTTGAGAGGGAGCTCTCTCCATTTCCCTTCTCCATGAATGTTAATGTAACTTGTAAGTATTCTATCCTCTTGAGCTGACCATGCTCCTCTCTTAAGTCCTTCTTTGGGACAGCATCTGCATGCTCCTTTAGTCTTAACACCAGCCATTTCCTTTCTTGGGCTCTTAAGAGATAAGACAGACACAATCACACAACCGTTCATGCCATATATATATATATATATACATATATATATATATATATATATATATATATCTCATAGTTCTTACATTTAATCTTATTTCTATTCTTCTAAATCACACGTTGAATTTATTTTTGGCATCTCATTAAGCAATAATTGCCTTCCCCCGTGTGTTCTCTGCACAGCGGCACGCAGCTGAGTGCCTATCTTTTTTCCAAAATGTAGACAATCACTCCAGTCACCATCATGAAATTTTAAATCTCGTTGTTCTACCTATCGGTCTATCAGTCTACTCACGTGCTACAATCAGCTATCTATTCTTCTTCCCTTCCTTTGAAAATCTATTAGAATTTTTTCTTCCCCTTAATTGAAAAGGCAAAATCATAACCTCCTAATTGTGGGGTGTTGATGTTTATCAATTTAGGTGCCGACCTTTACTCCCACTTTATTGCACCAGAGTACAAACCGTCCAAAACATATAATTTAATATGTTGTTAACGATACAGATAGCTGATTGGCAGAATGCCATTTGATCAATTTTACACATCAAAAACCACCAAAAGAACAAATCTTTTCATGCCCTCCATTTATATGGCTATGAAAAAAATCCAGTGATTGTCATCCAATATACATGTATATCAATACATCAGTATGTGCGAACAGTAAATTACTACCACTAGATTTCCTCGTGCCGACATGAGAGGTATGAGAAGATTGAAATCCTCTAACACCATAAATTTACTAATGTGTCTCCGGTCGTCCAGTGTTCTAGTGACTTCAGTCATCCATCGGACTAGACTGCATGGTATGCATGTTGACCACCCAATCGTTCTTCGATCGGACGATATGAGACTATCAAAGTCCTTTAGTTATATTGGTTTATTGTCACCTCCTATTAAACCCATTTGAAAATAGTTTCACTTACCACCAAATAATGCCTAATTGACAGCATGCCACTTAGCCAATTTTAAACTTCAAAAGCACCAAAAAAGGGATCCAAATCGTCTCCTGCCTGGGTATCAGCAGGAGACTCGACTGCCTATAGCCGATGCCCGCCATGTGGCATCGACTGAATCCGAGCCGATCATGGATTTGATAAGGTGAAACACAGAGTGCTTTCACCTTATGCACTAGCGCTCCATGGTTTAGCATAGGCTCGTCCTAAGAGATCATACTCTTTCCTTGTTTCAATTACAACCATCCTTTCTAAGTCATTTGGTTGTTGTGACTGCTGTTGTTGCTATTGCATTTTGACCATAGGTGGTCTAGCATAGGCTCGTTTACTTGGTCCCTCTTAGGATCATGCTTCTGATAATGTTTTGGAGGTGGCCTTTTTTGACCCAGGCTAATTCAAACTTAAACATCTTGAGTTGAGATGCTTGGTATTGCAATGGTTGGGTAGGAGCTTCACTCATTATGGATGTATCTGGATTATGTTGTCATATCCAGATTTGAGTGATTCTATCTCATGGTTTTCATGTATTGCCTGTAGTATTCGTTGAAGATATCATCTTGGATACATGCAATCTTTGGTTCCAATTTTGTAAAATCTGTGTTTCTCTGTATATTATTATTGGTCACAGCAGTATGGTTATAGGTGGTTTCAAAAACCAAGTTAGTTACAACTATGAACAATACAGATGTCACATGTGATAATAACGCATGTGATAATACAAAAACAATTCAACACAACTGTTTGCATGTTACTATGAACATGTTCTAACATCCCCCTGCAAATGCAAATCCAATTGTTGGACGTTGCATTTGGATCTCAACCACTGAAAACGAGTTGATGCGAGCGGTTTAGTTAGAGAATCTGCCAATTGATCATTGCTGGATAGAAACCGAACTTGTAAAAGGTATTGTTGCACAAGATCATGTACATAATGAAAATCAATTTCAGTATGTTTCGTACGTGCATGAAAAACTGGATTCGAACACAAATAAGGTGCACCAATATTATCACACCAAGAGTAGGGGTTGGAGATGTTGCGCAACCAATATCCCACAATAGACAACGAATCCAAGATGTTTCTTCTGCAGCATTGGACAAAGCCTTGTATTCCGCCCGATCGGTACTTGAATGGGCAACAGTAGGTTGTTTGCGAGAGCTCCAAATGACAAAATTTCTTCCCAAGAAAATATGATAATCGCTATTAGATCTTCGATCATCTGGGCATCCGGCCCAATCGGCATCGGAGAAAGCAGATAAGGAAGAATCTGGAGAATGATAAAATTGTAAACCAAAATGAATGATACCTTTTAAGCATCGAAGTACACGTTTAACAGAAAACCAATGTTTGTCAGTAAGAGAAAGCATGACTGACACACTTTGTTTACAGCGAAAGCAATGTCCAATCTTTTGAATGTTAAATACTGAAACACACCCACCACACTGCAATACTCACTGTTACGGTTAGAAATCATCCTGTTGATCTGTGACCCGGATAACCTGCAATCACAAAGATTAGACAAGGGAGTTGGGAGACTAAGCCCTGGGTAGACTCCGATGCCTAAGTTAGATTCTCAATGTAAACCAGAAGCTATCTCCAATTTAAAGAAAGAGCAAAATGATGAGAGAGTTTAAGCTTATGAAAGAATAGATGATGAATAATGAGATGATCGTGAGATTGTGTGTGTATTGCCTTGGAGTTTCATCCTTTACTTATAGAGATTGGGAAGAAGCAAGGAAGTACCGGGACTCAGGGAAGTAAATCGCCAATAGGACTGCCAGATGTCGCTCTGAGGGGCGCCCAGGTCATAGACTCCGAGTAGGAGTAGAAGACTATAGCCAAGGAAGCCAAGTCGATCAGTAATAAGAGTGACAGGTGTCACTATACGAGTGGTTGTATGGCCACGATGGTCGGCATTGTATTGTATTAGGAGAAGGACTCCTACGACGTAACCTAGTCTTCTTAGGACTCTGGATTCCAATTGGGAAACATAACCCAGTAGGATTGTACCTCTAGCCAGGCTCTGTGTCCTGATAGAACTGTGCCTCAACCTAGGAGGCGTATCTGAATAGAACTATGACTCTGAGCAAACAAGGCCAAGCATCACTCTATCACGTTCGGTCGGCCTAGGTGATTATGGGTACCACATGTAAGATTTTCATTGGGTGATGTTCTTCCCCTATAACAAATGCCCCTTGCATTGTCAAATACAAAGGATTTGATAGTGCAAATATTTTCTTTCAACAACTTCGGGTCCAATCAAACGCACTCGAGCCTGTCGAATCATGTTTGCCAACCGTTTTATCGTCGCTCAATCGGCTTCCTTTATGGTCGGATCTTCTAAGAAAGCATATGGTAGTTGTCGCCAACTGTCTCCACTATCTATTGGAGCATGGAATTCGAGGAGTCACGAACACGAAGCGCCACACGTTCCCACAGTCGATCTTTGTGTGATTCAAACCGTCATCCCCATCCGAAGGTCAAAAATCAACCGACATGTCTCTAGAAGATGCGCCATAAATAGCAACTCCGATCACCAATGGTCGGCTTCATCCAACGGTGGATAATCAACCGACGAGTCTTGAGAAGATACGCCATAAAGTCATCCTTAGAGCCGTTGCAATGGGAGGATGTCAGCCTGTCACGTCCGTCCGGCGTGGTAGACCACCTGCCACTACTGTAGCACCACGTGGACGGGAGTTACTCAACTGATTTCAAACTTTGAGCCTATAAATATCCTTCTCCTCCTTCCCATTCAACCATTTGGACGAATTAAGGTCGGATTTCTCAGTATCTGGTGGGAGCCCTCTCTGCTTTCAAGTCCTCCACGCATTTCTTCTGCTTCTCATCAACCAATAAGTTTCCCTTCTTTGTCATTCCTTTCCTGTCTCTTCTCTTTTATATGTCTTTAAGTTCTTCCTCCAATAGCATCAGATCCCTAGGGAGAGTGAGTGAGAGAGAACCTATGGCCCAATACAAAACTTCTTCTTCGGAGAAATCTTTAAATTCTTTCGCCGAATTGTCAACTACCTAGAGAGGTCCCAATAGGAAGAGGAAACCTTGGGGTTTTGTTAGCCTGAAATTCGACTCGGAGGCCACCTAGTTAGAGGGATCCAATAAGGCTGCTAAGGTCCTCAAATCTTTGAAAGTAGTCCCTTCAACTTCTAGGCATACCTCTGAAGAAGAGCTTAAGGAGGAATCCTCTGAGGCTGCCGAGGGAAGCCGACCAGCTGGTGCATCCGCTCGGAGGGCTCCTCACCAGAGGAGTGGTAGTCCTATAATTCCCCCCATAGATAAACTCCCAGCCTGGTGGGTATCTAGGAGGGTAGCCTCTGAGTTGGCCTTGTCTCAGATTTGTAGGGCCTATCAGCTCGAGGCCCCTATAACCGAAGTCTTGGTCTGACCTCCTATGCCAAGGGAGAGGGCATGCTCCTTACTTCTTTCTAAGATCTACGTGTATGAGCACCCTCTAAAGTCTAGCCTCCAGTTCCTCCTTCATCCCCTTGTAGTCGATATTCTAAAGGTGTACCACATCGCGTCCTCCCAACTGACTCCGAACAGGTAGCAGTGTATTTATACGTACATCATTTTCATCTACTGCCTAGATAAGACTCCAACTGTGAATTTGTTCTGATCACTATTTAAATTTAGTATTCAGATCGAAACTCACTCCATAAGTGATTGGTACTACTTCAGCTAGAGGGATGTAAAAAAGCTCCCTCTGATCTCCCAAAAGCCTTCCTCCATCCATGGGTGGAAGGAAAAATTCTTCTTTGTTGGTTCCCCGCCGGGTGGCTTGGCGCTCCCTCTATCTAACACGTGGCTCGTGGTGGACAAGTCTGGATTTAATAAGAAGCCCACTCTGACCACGGAGGAGATCATGTCTTTCAGAAGGTAAAGGAGGGCTAGACTATCCCCTACGCCGACCTAGGGATCCCTAGACCTTGGCCTAGCACGGCCGGTTAGGTAAGTTTTATATAGTAACTGTTAACCTCCGATCGAAGAATTACTGTTAGTGCTGATCATGTAGTTGTTTCTCTTTTTACAGTGAATTTCTCGAACGACCAGCTTATGGCTCGGATCCTACCCAAGCGGATAGCGGAGGCAGGAGGCTTGGCTGCCCAAAGGGATGGCCCAGTTGGTGGGGTTGTCACCCGCTCCTGAGGGGCAGCCGAGGACCCCAAAGGTAAGAGGCTTACTCTGGACCCAAGAAGAAGGTTCGGTCGGCCCAAGAGTTGCTGGCAGACATATACAAGCTAACTATGTTCAAGGCTTAGGAAGCCCTGTCGTGGCAAGTTGCTGAAATAGTCGATCTGATCCAATCGGCCGACCTGAAGGGCCTAGGGGACACGTTCCAGCTTAGTAAGAAGGATCCCGAGAGACAGTCGAAGGTGACTATGTTCGCCCCCCAGCTAGGCTTGAAGAACACTGACTCGGTTTTCAAAAGTACGCACACGGCGAAGGTATGCTGACCCATAATTGTCTACTGGAGGACATTGCCTTCACCGCGTCCTTGGAGATGGGGGACTTGCTGAAGAGGATCTTCCTCAATAGCACCCAGGTAAGATGACCAATTTTCCTATTTCTGCTCCCTTCCTTTTGGTTTACTTTTTAGAAAGTTTATTGGTTGAGCTGTTCGTTTTACTTTTCAGGGAGACAACCTAGTGGCCGAACTATGCTAGAAGGCCGCATCCATGAGTTACAAGCTGGACGAGCTGAAGACAGTGGAGTCGTCCTACCGAGAGGCCCTAAAGAGTACTGAGGAGAAGCTCCATGAGAAGACCTCCAAGGCAGAAGGTCTTGCTGCGGAGAAGGTCAACCTCCGAACGTCTCTTGTACATGGGATGCCAAGCACGAGAGGGTACACCAGGCGGAGGTGAAACTCCGAGCAGCCGAAGATGCCAAGCACGTAGTCGAAGTTGAGGCCGAGTCAGCTAAGGAGGCCCTCGCCAAGGTAGAGGAACTCTAGGTAGGGGTATGGGAGCAAGCAGTGGCTGACTACGGGAGGTCCACCGAGTACACCAACGACCTGGAGGAGGCCACAATAGGTTCTTTAGAAAGGGGATGTCTTCCTGAAGGAGAAACTGGCTACCAAGGGTATCGTGGTGGACTACTCTGACATCCAACTCCTGGCCAAGCGGGGAGGAGAGGCTACCACACGATAGGAGGTCAAGGACACAATGGAGGACAACCTTCCTACCTATGAGGTGCCCCAGATGCCGATTGTGGACCTTCCCAAAGTCACCCTTTTTAGTGATGTGCCTGTGGACGCTACTGCCAAGGACGACCCTGCCTGAAGCTATCTTTCTTGTTTTTTCTTCTGCCTTGTAACTTGTACTGCTGCCCCTTGTGGGCTTTTATCAATAGAATTAGTTTTTTGAAATGTGCTTCTTCTCATGCTTGTGCATTACTTACTTGTCCTTATATCGTACTACCCCATACCCTTAAAGTATAGTCGGCCTAAACGGTGAGCAGGTCAAGGAAACTTTCTGTCTACTTGGATTGACTAAGGCATGGGAAAGGCTAGCACGTACCCCTAAGTGGTTTGCCTTTGGAAGGAAAGTGTTGTGGTCGACTCGACATGTACCCCTGAGTGGTCTGCGTGCTGCTCATTCCTGCTTATAGGTATGAGTAGGCAAATGTTAGTGAGGCTACATGCTAATTATACCTGCTTGTGGGTATGAATAGGCAGGTTCATGGAAGACCAGCATGCTACTCGTACCTACTCGTGGGTGTGAGTAGGCTGTGTCAGGTATGATCTATGTGCTACCCTTACCTGCTTATGGGTATGGATAGGGAGATGTTAGTAAGATTTGTGTGCTAGTCATAACTGCTTGTGGGTATGAATAAGTAAAGTCATTGAAGGTCGGCATGCTACTTGGACCTGCTTGTGGGTACGAATAGGTCAACTGGGCCAATTGAAACGACTATGAAGAGATTCATGGTACATAATTGCTCGTGTGTATGGATGCAACGAGAAGACTTCCTGTATTTAAAATTGCATCTTAGCGGATGCCCCTAGAGGGTTCGGCTTACAACTAAAACTACTTGCTATGAAAGAAAAATTACATAACAAGCCTGGACAGGTCGGTCGACTCAACTGAAAGGAAACTGCTTAATTTAAAAGCTAAGTAAAAAGTGGTAGACTGGGCTAGTGCCAAGGGAGGCTCACTGGTAGTACTTGCAAAGGTTAGTGGCATGCCAAGTGTGAGGGATCTCTTCCTCGCAGAGGGTGGATAAGGTGTATGAGCCAAGCCGGCCTGTTTTGATGACGCGGTAAGGCCCTTCCCAATTCTTGGCCATCTTGCCTTGGTTGGTCAGCTCGGAGACTGCTGCCTTCTAGAGAACTAAATCTCCAACCCAGAATATCTTAGGCCGCACTATTTTGTGATAATGCCTAGCCGTTGCCTGCTGGTATTCAGCCACCTTGAATGCCAATTCCTTGACGTCTTCTAAGTCGTCTAGGTTGGTTCGAAGATCATTGGAGTTGGTCTCTTCATTGAAGTTCAAGATGCGGTATGTAGGATGAAATACCTCTACTGGGACGACTGCCTCTGTGTTGAAGGCGACCATAAAAGGAGTTTCACCCATGGGGGTTCTGCAAGTGGTCTTGTACGACCAGACAATGCTCGGTAGCTAGTCGACCGATTTCTCCTTCTCGTCGGCTACCATTTTCTTTAGCCTTGATAGTATGGTTTTATTCATTGCCTCCATCTACCAGTTGGTTTGTGGGTGGCCGACCGACCTGAAAAGATGGTCCATTCGAAACTCCGCGTAGAACTCTGTAAAGGATGCACTGGCAAACTATGTTTCGTTGTCTATCACAAGGATTCGGGGTACATCGAACCTATATATCATAGAGTGTCTAAAGAACTATGGTACATTGGTTGAGTCAGTCTTTGCAACAGCCTCGACCTCGATCAACTTCATGAAGTAGTCAATGGTCACGATGACATACTTCCGTTAATACGTTGCTTTGGAGAAGGGACCCATGATGTCCATACCCTAGATGGCGAATGGTATGGGGCTGGTGATAAACTAAAGGGGAGCTGTTGGAACATGTGGTACTGGGGCATAAAACTAGCACTTCTCGCAATTGCGTACTAGCTCGATGCAGTCATCATGCATACTTGGCCAGTGTTAAACCTTGTCAGAGGATCCTCTGGAACAGTGATCGGTCTCCTTGGTGCCGACCACAGATTCCTTCGTGGAGTTCCTTCATTACTTGCTCAGCTTCCTCCGATTGAAGACACCGGAGCAATGGTATGTTGTAGGATCTCTTGTACAGCACATCGTTGTGAATGGTATACTGCCTTAATTTAGCTTGGATGCGCCGTGCTTCCTTTCTATCCTCTGAAAGTGTACCTGTTTGTAGGTAGCTGTAGATGGGATCATACCAACTATGGATAACCTCGATTGGTGTGACTTCTTGAACAGTATTGCTTGTACGCTCCAATAGTTTGACATACACAGCAGTGTCTAGCTCAGAGATGTCTGTCAGGGACAACCTAGATAGCTCGTCTGCTTCAGTGTTCTCGTCTCGGCTCACATACAGTAGTTTGACACTTTAGAAGGCAGTTATGGCCATATTGACCTTGCTCCAGGTACTTCTGCATCCCTGGCTACCTGGCTTCGTAGTTTCCTTGCACCTGTCAAACGACTAGTTATGAGTCGCTATGGACTATGAGTCTTCGAACCATGAGACTTTTTACCAACCTGAGACCGACCAGTAGGGCTTCATACTTTGCTTCATTGTTGGTGGTCCAGAAACCAAATTGATAAGTGTATAATTTTCATATTTTTATTCCCTTTGCACTATCATTTTTAATGTATTTTATGCCTTATTGAACTGAATATGATGAATTTTATTAATTTTACATATTTTATAGACATTGTGAATTAATTGTTAAAAGATAGAAAAATTCTAGCATTCTTAATATTAACGTTTTGAGTTTCATGCAGGTTTTTAACTTGAAAGGAGTTTCAAAATTGAAAAGTTGTCTTCAGTAAAGTTGTAGAGGACATCTCAGCCTTTTCAGAATGGTATTATAAAGAAAAATATGAGTTTGTTTGGGTCTCCAAATGTGGCTTCAAATTCTGACATAAAAATCTAACCGAATCCGAATTGGTGTAGCCCTCTGATCTGATTAAAGCATTCGACGGTGGATGTAAATTCCATAAAGACTCTCCTAATCAAGTTAGGAAATCTAAACCTACATTAGAAGACTCCAAATAAGAAAAGAAGACTCTAAAATTTCAAAATGCTAAATAGAGAAGAACTCCTACATGAAGAAGGAATCCTACATAAAGGAGTTATAAGCCATAAATGATTGTCATGTTTTATAGATAGAGCACTAGTGTGATAATCAATCTCTCTCTCTCTCTTTTGTTGAAAATTTTTCTATCTTTGAAAGGATTGTAATGTCTAGCTAATCTTCTCATTCAGTTCAAGGGGATTTTGAAGCCCAAACTCATGTCAATGGTATAAACTCTATTCAGTAACGTTGTTCTTCTTCTCTCTTTTATTGGAATTTCTTATGTTATTATTTTCTCTTTAATTATGATATTTGTCTGAATAATTCAGTAATAGCCTGCTGAATCAGTTAGATTAATATTAATTGCTAGATCTAGAATTTATGATACGTAATCGTCCTGATTCTAATCACAAGTAGCAAACAGTGGTAGATGATTATGTCCAAGTTTTCGTCTCATCATTATGAATAATATAACCTAAGTTAAATAATCCCCGCTTGTGTATGATTGTTGCTTAGGTTGATCTATTTTTCATCCTCTTAATGTTGTCGTTAAATTAAACATTGAGAGCTTATTCAGTGTTGTTCAATGGTTAGATCTCTCTGAAGAGTTTGTTTTAGTAGAGATACTTAAAGGAAAACTCGGGTAACATAGCTTATTGTTATCTAGGGTTTTTAATTCTAATTGGAAGGAAGAGGTTAACGTTGCAATTAATTTTACTCATTTCATTTGTGGGTGGATATTGAACCAAGAACTGAATTTTCTCATCTAATTATCTTTTTATTTAAATTCTATCTGTTTACTTTCAATTTGATTTAAACAACCAAACCCTCCCCCCTTGTTATTGTGTTTAATTAAAATTAATTAGTATATTTAGTATGAGTAGAATATAAATTTTAATCAATTCATTCTCTGTGGGATCGACCTTTGCTAATCTTATTTACAGTTTATTAATCAGATCAGTAAAGAAATATTTAATTAAATTGATGCATTCGACACGCTACCACAAACCTTACTATCGATCGGACCTTAAATCTTGATGGACTGGTAAGTATCACCCTTGTGCCTGATCTACCATCCATGGAGGACCCGTCTACTCGTAATGTCCACAGCTCCTCGGCTGGTGTGGGCCTATCATCTTCCTCTGGCTCCACTCCATCCCCATCTGGTAGGGTGCTTTCCATTATGAAGTCCACCAAGGCCTAAGCTTTGATGGTGGTTCTAAGCGCATACTTTAAGTTGGACTCACCAAGTTCCACTGCCTAATTTATCAGCCGATCGGAGGTGTCCGACATTGATAACACCTTCTTCAGCGGTGTGTTGGTGAGAACAGAGATGGGGTATACGTTGAAATATGGTCGGAGCTTTTGTGCTTCCATGACCAGAGTAGTGGTGGCAAGGCTAGGTAGGCCTTGAGGTCCTCGAAGGCTTTCTGACATTCCTCTGTCCATTCAAATTTTCCAGCCCCTTTCAGTGTCTTGAAGAAAGGTAGGCATCGCTTGGCCGATTTGGACATGAAGCGATCGAAGGCAGCTATCTGACCATTCAGCTCCTGCACTTTCTTTAGCTTGGTTGGCTCGACCATATTTAGTATGGTCGTGATCTTCGACGGGTTGGCCTCTATGCCCCTTTGCGAGGCCATGAAACCTAGGAATTTACCAGAGGCAACCCAAAAGCACACTTCGTGGGGTTAAGCTTTATGCTGTGTGTTCTGAGGATCTGGAATGCTTCGTCCAGGTTGAATAGGTGTATATCGGCCTGCTTACTCTTCACCAGGAAGTCATTGACGTACACTTCCATGTTGTGGCCAATCTAGTTTCTAAAAACTTTGTTCAACAACCTCTAGTAGGTGGCTCATATGTTCTTTAAGCCAAAAGGCATAACCGTATAGCAGAAGAGCCCCTAGTTGGTGATGAAGGAGGTGCACTCCTCATCGGACTTTTTCATCTTGATCTGGTTATACCCTGAATATGCATCAAGGAAGCTGAGCTGCTCGTGTCAAGCCATGGCATCTATCAACTGGCCTATGTAAGGCAGCGGATAACTGTCCTCCGAACAGGCTTTATTGAGGTCTGTCAAGTATATATAGATCCTTTACTTTTTGTTCACCTTGGGGACCATGACCACTTTCGCCAGCCAGCCTGAGTAGGTCACCTCACGTATGAAGCTGGCCCTTAGTAGTTTCTGGACCTCCTCGTCTATGGCCAACTGGCACGCAGGTGCGAAGCTCCTCTTCTTTTTCTTGACAGGACAGTGCTGGGGGCCGACAGCAATGTGGTGTTCGATGACCTCTCTTGGGATTCCTGGCATCTCAGAGGCCGACCAGGCAAACACATTGAGGTTTTGCCTTAGGAATTTGTCCAACTCCTCTTTCTTGTTCTCAGGCAACAAGGAGCCAACCTGGAACATCTTCCCTAGCTGGTCGGGTGCTACAGGGATCAATTGTAACTCTTCAGCTAGTGTTCCTCTTTCTGGTTGGTTACTGTCTCGGACATCTTCTATGTCCACTATATGGACTGGAGCTGTCTTCAGAGCTCTCTGACTATTCCTTAACTCTGTGGCGTATCATCTTCTAGAGACTACTTAGTCGGCTCTACATTCGCCGACTCCATTCTTAGTGGGGAATTTCATCACCAGGTAGTAGGTGGACATACAGGCCTTGAGCTTGTTTAAGGACGGGCGGCTGAGTATCACATTGTGGTTTGATGATCTTTCTACCACCATGAATTTGACCATCACCCTCTACTGCTTGGGTTTTTGATTGAGCAATATAGGCAACTGGATACCTCCTTTCAATATCACTAGATCTCTTAAAAAATTAATGAGGTCAAAAGTGATGGACTGGAATTGGTCGTCCCCTATTGGCATCCTCTAGTATGCGTGGTAGAATATGATATCTACCGAGCTCCCAGTGTCTACTAGGCACTTTGCGGCATCGCAATGCCCTCCCAGGGGTGAAGATGATGGCATCTTCATGGGGGACTGTCACATTGACGAGGTCCTCGTCACTGAAGGTGATGACTTCTCTGGTTCTTGCCTTCTTGGAGGGCCACTTAGTTTTAGCTACCAGGTGCCAGTAGGCTTTGGTTGACCTGTTAGACATATTTTTGGTCATCGGTCCTCCTATGATAGTGAGGACTATCTTTCCTTCAGCTCTTAGTCCTCTGATGATGGCATAGACACCGCTATTGCTTAGAATTCGTAGCCCTATAGAGGTGCAGGGTAGGTTCTCTAGGGGAGGGCTAGCTATAAACCATAGACTAAAGGGTTACCTTTTTGACACCGAGCATGATCTCTGCTTACTTTTGCTGACCCTCTTAGGTTTTGAGTAGGTCAGGAGGGACCCGAACTGGATGTGCTGTCTGCCACCTTGCAGCTCCTTCACTGGTACTCTAGCTAGCTTTTCTCCTGGTGTGCTTTTGAAAGAGCCGAATTGAATAGCGTCGACCCACTGCCTAGGTGCAGTTGAGCCACCCTCGGGATCTCTGTCATCTCTCTAGATAGTGTTAGGATTCTCACCTGCTTCCGTTCAGTAGCCATTGGGCTGTTGATTCCTCAGAGGTGGAGGAGGCAAATCGTGGTCTCATCGAGCTGCGTTGGTCCCCAACCAACATTTTTGATGAAATTACGATAGTATCCTTGTCTGATGAGATCTTCAACTTTCCCCTTCAAGTATTTATATTTATCAGTATCGTGGCCGTAGTCGTGATGGAAGAGACAATATCTGGAGCGATCATTATTCCTTCAGTCATGGAGCGGCTTCGGTGGTGGTCAGAGGTTTCGATCATTTTTTATCACCTCCAATATCTCCGTCATGAAGGTGGTGAGCGGAGTGTAGTAATCAAAAGTCTTGTAAGGGTGTCGATTTACTTGTTCCTTACAAGACCTATGCTTTTTGGAGTCATTAGTGTTTTTGGGTCTAATCCGCCAGGTCAGACCTCTTTTTGTTAGTCGGCTTCTGATCGGACTTTAAATTGTTGACCGCATTAGTCTTCTGGGCCTTGGTCGTTGATAAGTTTATAATTTTACATTTTTTTATTCCTTTTGCATTATGATTTTTAGGGTGTTTTATACCTTATTGAGCTTAATAAAATTTATTTTATGAGTTTGGTATATTTTAGAAATCTTGTTAATTAATTAATAAAAGATGAAAAAATTCTAGCACTCTCAATATTTACGTTTTGAATTTCATGTAAGATTCTGACATGGAAAGAGTTCGTTTGGGCTTTTAAATGTGGTTTTAAGAACTGATCTGGAAAATTGATCCAAATCTAAACCAGAGAAGGAAGGTTGCTACACACGGAAGGTTCACTATTGGAAGACCTTGATTGATTGTTAGAAATCTTGAGGAGAATATACACAACTATAGAATCTTACAAAATTTGATAGATTTGGGGGTGGCAATTGTTTAATAATGGAATGATTTTCATCTAATCTAAGAATGAAGATTTTGTTTAATTTTTATTTCCATGTAATAAGGTTGTCAAATCTAGGCATATGTAAAGATCTTCCAAGAGTGATTGAGAAAGAAGGCAGTGGCTGAAGAATAACTCTCTTTCTTTTATTCTTGTGTTCTTGAAGAAGTCATGTGTGGCTAACTTTCTTTTCTTTGGTTAGACGGAGCTGAAGCCATCATTGTAAACTTGTGAGACTTGTTCTTATTTATTGATTTTTAATTGAATATTTTTTTTCCAATTTATGTGTAGAATGATTGATGAATGGGTTGATTAGGAGTACTACTAATTGATTTATTTATCTAATCGATTGTTAGATTAGAATTGGATTGCTATCAATTGATTATTCTATGTCAGTGGCAATGGGGATTGATGTTAATGGAAAATTTAATATTATATTCCTAGGAGAAATCAAATTAAAGTAATTAAACCACGCTGGTGTGTGCTTAACTTTTAATTCAATCGTCTTTCTAATTGTTAATGCTATTCCTGAATCAAATCGAGAGCCTAGTCTTGAGATTGATTTAAGAGTAAGGGTACTATTAATAAGCTATCTTTTAATAAACCTATCTTAAGGAAAGACTAAGGATTTTAGGCCTAGTCCTAATTTTCTTGATTGATTATTTAATTGGAATTGATTATCCTTTATGTCAATGGACAAGTTTACGAAGATGGTGTAAGTATCCTTTTGACCGAAGTTTTCTCTTATTGGTTTAATCTTCGATATTTGTATTACCTTGCTCTTTATTCTTGCATTTTAGATAATTAATTATTGTTCTTTTCTATTGCAAACATACCCCCCTCCATACGTAGGATAGCCAATGGTTGTGCTTTTAATAAACGAATCTGATTTAGTACAACAATTGGTCATGGTCTCAGGCTATTTCATTTTCATTTGATTTTATCTCTTTAGGTTAATTAAACATTTTAATCTTGATCATACAATCCTTGTGGGTTCGACCCTTACTTGCTACTATCTATGTTTCAAAGTAAGGTAATTTAACCCCCGCGCCCGCCCGTCGCCTCATCAGATACTTTTTCACCCGATGAGCGTCCAAGGTCTTTGGAAACTTCTTGGCAAGGGAACAATAAAGCTTCTCGTCTATCACACCGGCCTACAAACTTGACAAGTGTACCGCCAGCTCGACATCATTGATCTCTAGCACCTCTACATTGAAGCATAATTAAATTTTGCAGGGACTAGTCTTTTTGCTGCTTCACCATCGACAGATGGTAGGATGTCTTCTTACGTACTCGACTTGCCTGAAAGTACATCAAGAACTTGTTCGATAGTTTCTGAAACGATGTAATGCTCCTCGGAGGTAGGTTATTGAACCATGTGCAAGCATGACCTCTGAGTGTCGAAGGAAATGCTTGGCAGATCAGACTATCACTCAGTGGGTAGAAGAGCATCGTAGAGGCGAATGCATCTAGATGCTGTTCAGGATCGATAGTCCCATTGTATGAGTCTAGAATTGGCATTTTAAAATTCTTAGGAGGGGGCCTCTCATGATTTTGTCGGAGAGTGTTGTGGTGGTCGTGTAGTCAGTCCTTTATGGGACGTTATCGGACAACCTGGTTCTGTTCCACCTATTGGAGCTGAGTAGCCAGTTCCAACAACTGTCTTTTGACCTCTGACTGGGGAGTTATCGACAGAGGGGCCGCTACAGTGGTCGACGTCTCCAAATTTGCTCACTGCTGGCGGAGGGTGTCGAGGAAGGACCTCGCATCTTGTTTAGGCTGAAGATGTAGATTGTGCATACCCTGTGCTTGCTGGTGGTAGACTGGATGGTGCCAAGCGGAGGACCCTACTGCGTTTCAATCTGGTACACCGGGAGCCCTACTATGATCGTGAGATCCAGCAGGGGGTGAGGATTACTTGGTGCTACTCTGACTGATCCTGCAGGCGTAGGATGGTAAGCAGCCGAGTTGGTGGCTGACAATGAGCTCGACGCTAGTGCCGACAGAGGATTCGCTCCCGCTCCCCTGGCTGCCTAGTTGCTTGCATGAGCGGCTCTCAGAGTTTGAGGCAACTGATTGATCTGCTACCTCAACTCGTCAAACTGTTGGTGCATCATGTACTAGGGTGGAGGTAGAGGAGCTGCGGCCTTCGGAGAGGGTGCTGGTGTTGGGGTGTGATTTACCCCTACTATACTAGCACTGCTGTCTTCATGAACTTGTACAGATGGTTTAAAGGGTGGTCAGGAAGCCTGAGCATGAGTTCTCTGGTGGGCCATTAAAGATTCTTCGTACGTTGTTCATCAAACTCTGTCAAGAGGCCCCACGGTGGGCACCAAACTATTATGGTTGAAAATCATCCCGTCGATCTGCTATCCGAATATCCTACCTCGAGTATACTTTGATGCCTAAGTTAGATTCCCAATGTAAACAATCAACTCTAGTTCAAAGAAAGAGGGGAACGATGAGAGAGTTTGAGCGTATGAAAGAATTGACCATGAATAATGAGATGATTGTGAGATTGTGTATATATTACCTTGGAGATTCATCCTTTACTTATAGGGATTTGGAAGAAGCAAGGAAGTACCAGGACTCAGGGAAGTAGATCACCAATAAGACTGCCAGGTGTGGCTCTAAGGAACACCCAGATCATAGACTCCGAGTAGGAGTAAGAAACTGTAGCCAAGGAAGCCAAGTCAGTCAGTAATAAGAGTGACAGGTGTCTGTGAGGACAAAGATCGTAATTTTTTTTTGGAAGTCTCCACTTAGATTAAGGTCTAGGACCTTAGAAATGTGAAATCTCACCCTAAGGTAAAACTTCGATTGACTCATGACCCTTAGATTGGATTTTTAATCCATCAGAGATTGGGCAAGCATCAGGTTACGGTTATGGGAAGGGGTTAGGCACCCAAACCGCCCGATTGAAATCGGTCTCCTATACCTTTTCTATGCTAGACTCTATCTATTAAACTAAACCAAACCAAGTGGTTTGATATCATTGAACCGAATATGTATCCATCAGATTGCCTACGTATTACGAAATTATTTCAAAAATCAGGTTCACCATCGTAGTTCAGGTGTGAATAAAGTTTATGATTGTAATTTATGTTTGTGCATGATTAAGTTCTTTGTTCAAGTTGAAGTTTATGCTTGAAATGATGAGAAACCCTATGGGTTAGGATCTGGATAGTCCATGCGAACTAATAGATAGTCCTAGTGGATCTAAGAATGGATAACCCTTTCTGGGTCAAAATATAGATAACCCTATTTGGGTTGAAATGTGGTTGGATATCCTAGTGGATCTATGGATAGTCTGAGTGGACTAAGGTTTGGATCTAAATTTGGAATTCTCCCAAATGGCCTACGTATCCTAAGGTTTAACCTAGGAATCAGAATCCACATAGTTCGGGCATGGATAATCCTATTTGGGTCAAAATGTGGGTAAAGATCATATCCTAGTGGATCTATGGATAGTCCGAGTGGACTAAGGTGTGGATCTGAATTTAGATTTCTCCCAAATGGCCTACGTATCCTAGGGTTTGCCCTAGGAATCAGAATTCGCGTAGTTCGGGCATGGCTGAAATAACCTGTTCTAGGTTAATGATTGAAAACCTATTCTAGGTTAAGGATTGAGAACCTACTCTAGGTTTAGGGTTTACTGAGAGGTGGAAATCATCCTGAGTTATCCTTTTCATCCTAAATTTTAATTTTGGAAGGTTTGACAAAGCATTCTCTTTCTTTATTAAGATTTTTATTATTCCCATTATGCCCTTCCCAAGAATGTGGGTGCCTAAATGCACGTTCCCACGCCTAATATGTTTTGCTAGGTGTGTATATATGGCAGTTCAACTAGAGTGTTGCATAAATTAAATTATTCATCTAAGCATGGCATGTATGATATTTATGGTAAGTATCACAACATATAGTAAGATTATGAAAATCTCTCTAATATGACATGCATTGAAAATAAGACAAGAACCTATATGGCAAGATCTATTATGCTAATCTAAGCATGGCAAGACCTAATATGGCAAGAAATCAATATATGCATCTATATATCAATATGGCAAGTACCAAACGTAGAATGCAAATATGGCATGAATTATCCAAAAAATGTAAGATCTTATGTGCTATTTTCTAAGCATGGTAAGACCTAACATGGTAAGAAATTAATGTATGCATCTATATATCAATATAGTAAGTACTAATCATAGAATGCAAATATGGCAAGAATCATTCAAAAAAGGTAAGATCTTATATGCTATTTTCTAAGCATAGTAAGACTTAAAAATGATAATTATTAAGATTTTATTAAATATGATAAAAATATATTTATTCTATCAAATATAGCAACACATGAAATATGACAAATATGGTATGCACAATCCAAACAAAACATATGAATGCTCCAAATATAGTCATTTATTCAAATATGGTAAAATTCATTCAAGCAATCAATTGCATGTTACAATGAATGAGACATCAATGAATTTTTTTTTGAAAAATGTAAAATCATAAAAAAAAAATATATATGTTCAATGTTCTTTGAAAATATTGTAATTTTTATGAAGACATTTGGAAAGATTAATGACTCAAAACTGTCAAAATTGTGACACAAGGTTTCAGATAATGGACAAAATATGAACTGCTTTCAGATTCTGTCACATTACACAAGAATGACCATAAGTAGGTCTTCTGTAACTTAAATCAAGCTCAATTTTTTTTAACATAAAGATGACTTGATATGCTATATTTTATTTGAAAGGGTCGAATCTCAACAGAGAGCAAAAATATGTCAAAGATATGCCCTAAGACCGGATACGTGCACTGGTCAAGTCTGTTCTAGATTTTTGACCAGTTGCACCATAAATTTCAAATAAAACCCTATACTTAATGAAAATTAAATCCATACATATATCCATGTAGATAACTGTCTGATCTAAAATTTCATTAAGAAAAATAAGTGAAAACCGCATATTTTCTTTCTGAAAAATGATCCTATTCAATCATGTAAATCAGTACATCCTGACAGATTCAAAATCGGAGCACTATGCATTTAAAATTCGATATCAATTCAATAAAAAATCAAAAAAAATATGAAAGCAGTGCCATTTTTTAGAAGACTTTTATATCTAAAAAGTTTATATGAAATTGATTTCCTGATTATCACCATAAGACCCTTGTCTAGAGACTTTCTAATAGGGGATTGCATTATATCCAAGTAAAACAGCAATGTCAAAGACGAATTGTTTGATAGACTTTTCCAATTCCAAATGAAACAAAATTTTTAGGGTAGTCTTCTAATATATCAGAGAGACTATCATAAAAATTTGGGCTTCAAAATCTAAGAAAAACCATATGTGACGTACGTCCTAAATTTGGATCCTAAATCTAAAAATTTCAGATTAGAAAAGCACTTTGTGAAACTTGTCAAAAACATCAAACATCATCATATAGCATTCAAAACTTCATCATTGAGTAGTTTAGACAAATTATCATTCATAAAAAATGCTAGACATAGGCATCCTTACATTAATATGCATGTAATAGAGCATTCTTGATCGAGATTTCATGAAAATTATCTTTTTTCAAGCACAATTGATATTCGAGCATTCTAAAGATCCCTAAATTCGTTTAGGGTACTAACCTTGTGCTCGAATGGAGCCAAACCGTCGATGTAGGATGATTGGAGATCGTATCAAGCTCTTTGAAAACGAACCCTCCTTCTCCTCTCCTCTGCTCTGCTCCTCTCTCTCTTCTCTTTCTCTCTTTTCTTCTTCTCTTTTTTTTCTTTTCTCTTCTTCTTCTTCTCTTTCTTTCTCCCTCTCTAACGTCTTCTCTCTTACCCAAGTTCTCTCTCCTTGTGGTCTGGAAAAGAGTTCATTCTCTCTTTCTCTTTGCCTATTTATGCTTTTTCTCTCCTCTTCTAGAAGATCCTTCTTTCCTTTTCTTCTTTTTCTTCTAGAAATTTTTTTTCTTTTTTTCTACTTTTCTTTTTTCCCTTCCTTCATTTTTCTCTTCTCCCTCTCTTTCTCTCATGTTTTTCTAGAGTAGAAACGTCCCTCTCTCTCTCTCCTCTTGTCTCTTCCTTCCTTTTCTTCTTTTCTCTTCCTTCCTTTTCTTCTTTTTTTCTTCTGGAAAATTCTTTTTTTCCTTTTTTTCTTCTTTCCTTTCTTCTCTTCCTTCTTTTTTCTCCTTCTTCTTTTAGAAAATCCCTTCTCTCTTTCCTTTCTCTCTTTCTTTCTTCTAAAAAATTCCTTCTTTCCTTTTTTTTTCCTTCCTTTTTTTTTCTTTTTTCGTTATCTTTTCTTCTTCTTTTCTTTTTTTTCTTTCTTTCTTCTTCTCTCTCTTTTTTTTTTTCTTTCCTTCCTCTTTCCTTCCTTTTTTCCTTCTCCCTCTACTTTTCATGTTTTCTTTCTAGAAGACGTTTTTTTCTTTTTCTTTTCCTTTTCTTCTTCTTTCCTTTTTTTTTCTTTCTTCTTCTCTCTCTTTTCACGGTTTCTTTCTAGAAAACGTTTTTTTTTCTTTTTTTCTTTTTTCTTTCCTTCCTCTTTCTTTCTTTTTTTTACTTCTCCCTCTCTCTTTCACGTTTTCTTTCTAGAAAACATTTTTTTTCTTTTTCTTTTTTTAATTTCTCTCTCTTTCCTTTTTTTCCTTCTCCCTCTCTCTTTCTCACGGCCTCTATTTCCTCTCTCTTTCCACGGCCTCTCTTTCCTCTCTCTTTCCTATAATATATATGTATATATATATATATATATATATATATATATATATATATATATATATATATATATATATATATATATATATATACAATAATATATCATACATTATTCACATATAAAAGAAATGCATGCATATGGGCTGACGTAACTTAGTCTAGATTGGTCTGAGCTGGGTTGGGCTAAGTTAGACTAAGCTGGATTTTTAGAATAAGATTGACATTTCATAGTCCATTTCTGCCACCATTCCACATGAAATTTTCTGCTAGCATCTATTCTAAATTTTCTATGTTCACTTTGTAGAATACTAAAGATGAGGAATAGTGGAACTTGAATCATTTCATTTGAAAATAAAATGACCAACTTATGAATTTCTGAAGTTTAAGCAGACCAATTATCGATAATTTGACTGACCGTTCTGCATGGGATCCTTTGGAGACTTCTATCGGAAATCCTTTACGTCCACTTTGTAGAGTACTAAAAATGGAACATAACGAAACTGAAATCATCTGATTTGGATATGGGGTGACCAAAATATGAATTTTCAAATGTTAAATGACCATTTCCATGTATAATTTTGCATGAGACCTTTCGGAGACTTCTACCAGAGATTTGTCACTTCCACTTTGTAGAACACCATAAATGAAGAATAATGGCCTTGGAATCATCTAAATCCGACGTTAAACGGCAAAGATATAAAGCTTTGAAGTTTTAACGATAATTTTGCATGAAAGCTTGCATGGGGCCCACCGATGACCTTTGCCCGGGATTTTTCAGTCCACTTTAAAGAGGACTGAAAATAAAGAATATTGGCTTTTGAATCATCCAATTTCGATATCAGATGACCAAGATATGATGACTTGAAGTTTAAATGATAATGCATGCATCATACGATAGTTACATAAATGCCCTTGCACTTTCAAACTATGATATCTTCCTTGTTTGATGTTAAAATTTGATGATTCCGGTTTCATTTCAAAGATAATTTTACGACCTATACATCCAAGTAGGTAATATCCTATGACCCTATTGTGGGGTTCATTAGAGAATCATAAACCCTTTGATTAAAAGCCGAAAACCTACTATATTGGTTCACTGATGCTAAGGGTGGCAAAAATGGGGTGCTTACAGATGTCCCTCTTTAACCGAGATTGTTACCAATTGAAGGCTGAAGATATAAAGAACCACATTTTTGGGATATGAGTCAGATTGCTTATTGGGCTGCACTTAGGGTAATTTATCCTAAACTACCTACGTATTCTAAGGGTGTCCTATAAATCAAGCCCAGAACGTAGTTTGACTGGCAAGAAGGTTTGCTCTTCTTGGAAAATTGATGATTGTTTTCTTGTATGAAGCTAGGCTGTGAATACAAGGTTCACTTGTTGGTTGTGAACCTCTTCTTGCTGAGGTGGAACTCATGATGCAAGGTATACGTGGGCTTGAACTTGACTTGATCCATTTGTAGGCTGATAAACCTCTTTTTGTATGAAGCTAGGCTGTTACAAGGCTCATTTGTAGGTTGAGAACCTCTTCTTGCTGAGGTAGAACTCATGATGCAAGGTACACGTGAGCTTGAATCCGACTTGATCCATTTGTAGGCTGATAAACCTCTTCTTGTATAAAGCTAGGCTGTGAATACAAGGCTCATTTTTAGGCTGAGAACCTCTTCTTGCTGAGGTGGAACTCATGATGCAAGGTATGTGTGGGCTTGAACCTGGCTTGATCCATTTGTAGGCTGATAAACCTCTTCTTGTATGAAGCTAGGCTGTGAATACAAGGCTCATTTATAGGCTGGGAACCTCTTCTTGCTAAGGTAAGACTCATGATGCAAGGTACACGCGGGCTTGAACCTGGCTTGATCCATTTGTAGGCTGATAAACCTCTTCTTGTACGAAGCTAGGCTGTGAATACAAGGCTGGTTTGTAGGTTTGGAACCTCTTCTTGT
This sequence comes from Protea cynaroides, assembly GCA_028583415.1. Taxonomy (NCBI): domain Eukaryota; kingdom Viridiplantae; phylum Streptophyta; class Magnoliopsida; order Proteales; family Proteaceae; genus Protea; species Protea cynaroides. Next base: position 76,543,871 of record CM053266.1, on the reverse strand, counting down.
ATGGAGCTAGACTGTGAATACAAGGCTTATTTGTAGGCTGGGAACCTCTTCTTGTATGGAGCTAAACTGTGAATACAAGGCTGATTGCATGAGCTTGGGCTCGGCTTAGATTTGTTTGGATGGAGGACTTACTGTCTTTTCTTTGATTGAACTGAGGCTCTTTTGATTGAGATTCTGATATTGATTTTCTGAATAAGCTAGGGCTCTGCATTTGATTCACTTATAGGCTGAGATTGACTTGTTATTTGAATGAGTTAGGGCTCTACATTTGATTCACTAATAGACTGAGATTGATTTGAACTTTGGATGAGCTAGGGCTCTGCATTTGATTTTGAAATGAGCAAGAACTCAGAAGGTCACTTTTAGGGTGATACTGAATGACTCATCTTTGAAGTTCCTACCAGCTTTGGACCTTCGGGATTAAAAATTAGACTATCCTTCTTGGAAGCTCTATGGCTATGAACCTTCAGGAATGAAAACTAAAATATCCTCTTAAGTAGCTTTGTTGCTATGAACCTTTAGGATGCTCGAAAGTGACCCATACAGGAAGTTTTTGTTGACTTTGAACCTTTAGGGTCGAAATCTGACCCATCTTGGAAATCTCTTGACTTTGAACCTATAGAGTGCTATACATATTTGAAATGATGGTGAATTCATTGGTAGTTTTCCAAGGTTTTTGCTCCTGCTTTATTGGTGAAGGCATAAAACATGGCATCAATGGAAATAATGTCATAAACTTTGCTAGCATGATACTTAGATTTGAAATTTACCATTTATGACCTGGTATTGAAAATTTGACTCAATTTCAGCACGGTAGTGATGACTTGGTTGCTCCCTTGGAAGGGTTCCATGTAATTTGAAAGTGATGATTTTTTTCAGCCAACATTGGTATTGTTGGATTTTGGATTGAAAGAAACTCTAGCAAGGATTTTGGACAAGAATGAGGGGAGCTTGACAGTCTCTAACCAAAGTGATTTTATTGATTGACCTTGGTGTTAAACTATCGAGGGGCATCTGGTCAACTAAGTTCTTTGACTGTGCACTATGGTAGACCAAATTGGTAGAACAAACAAGTGGTGATGAAATGTGACATGGGTTTGGCCCTTGATCTAGGCTCATGAAAATCTCAAGGCTTTGCAACATTGTTGTGCCAATTTTGAAAGATGAATGAACCATGGCCCCAAAGTAGGCACGAGGAGCAACGGATTCGAAGTGTTCCTTCAGAGAATTTGGTGACCAAATCCTAATAGGTTAGAGACCACATTGGATTTTCTTCATCAATAGGATTGGGAGAACTGAGAAATTGGCAAAAACCAACTTGGACGGACCTACTTCTATTGACTAGGAAAGTCAGTGACTTCAGACTAGACAATGGATCCTAGATGTAATGTTCATGATCAAGTTCAATTCCTCTACATGGGGTATATCTATGCCCCAGTGTCTACATGTTGTGACAGACCGCTACTATAGTGTGCTAGGGGCAAGATAGAAGGAAACGAGCAATCTAACAGAGTTGGAACTAGGTTGAATATGGATTGCATCAAGAATTTGACTATGCTTCCAAGGTCAAGGGAAGATTGACAAATTGATTGCAGAAAGTGACTTCTTAGATAAACCTTTCTTGAATCTTGAAAAATGAGGGAGCTAATGATTTGATGAATTTGGCTACATCCGTAATTAGGCCATGAGAATTTGCTCTCTCCCTAACATGACAAAAGGATTTGAAGATAGAATTATGTTGAAAGGCAATGCTATGGAGCCCAAAAGTCAAACAGATGATGGTTTGTTCAACTCCTCTGAGTATGATTCACTGGAGAGCAAGAGGGGTTCCTTTCCTTATGGAGGATAGACTGGGTATGACACATGTCTACATGAACCACTGAATTTTTCTATGAAGGGCCAATGAGGGCAATGCTTTAGGGTTGCATCAGGTCGCTTATCCCCACTGAGGTATTATGGGTTGCCCATTGAGGTTTCTTGGGTTGTTTTTCCTTGCTGAGGTTTCTTTTATTCCCTTTTTTTTGCAAACCCCATCTTGGGTTGAATAAAGAGTCCTAATATGGTGATGATATTGCCAAAACTATGGTCCTATCCAATGGTCTGAAGCCCTTAGGAGAAATCCGAATGGCATGACTTTCATGACAAATGGGTAGCCTTGCCCCACTGTTTAAGTTGATACATACAGGCATTGATAGGCGAGTAGCTATTTGAATCATCACTAAAAGCGACCTTAGGGAAATGCAGTCCCACACCAAAATTAAAAATTATGTTTTCCTTTTTTGGAGATGTTCAGATGGAACACGTATCTCAACAAGCTACATCGAGATGCCGAATCAGTCGCGATCATATCTAGGCCTGAAACCTTTAAGTTTGTTGATAAATATTGATGTTGAAGGTCCGGGAGGACTGATGTGAAACTGTCTACATGGGTCTACCATTAGGAGAGTGTTTGGTTGTTTATGTAGAATGAATTTATCTTACCGAGAAGATCCTATTTTATTGGCTTGAGAAATGAAGGGCTTATAGGAACCTTTGGAAGCCGTCGGATGTAATGAACGACAGATGAGAGTTCCAGCCAGATTCATTAATTTATACATAAAATGATGACATGATCACGAGATATAATGCCATAAAAACTGATAATCAAAAGAAAGGCTTATGATAGAAACTCCTTGGAAGGCCATCAGATTGATAGATGGGAGAGAGAGTTTAATGCCGATGAGAAATCTTTCTCTGATGATGAAGAAATGATGAGATCGTCTCCTGTAAAGGCGGGATGTAATTGGCCAAAATCAAAAGTCTGGTCCAACATGCTGTGAATCCCGATGAATGATCGAACTTGGTATTAGGCTTTGATTGGAATACCATTCTCTTGAAGTAAGAGGGACAATTGACTTACTGTCGAACTCCAATTCCATTCAACACTTCTTACTATTTTTTTTTTCTCTTTTTTTTTTTCTAGATGTAGAGGCCACATAATACAGTGCTTCGCTTGATCGCAAAGTTGAATCATGACTTTCAATATTAGATTTGAATCTTCTTCTTCCAAACATTTCCAATCAGATAGAGCATCTTTGCCCCAGTTAGTACTCTGATCTTCTGTAAACTTTATGAACATTTATGACTGCTCATATAGATCTGATTTATCTTAATGGTGAATCCGTATGCTGTCCTCTGGAAGTTAATCATCACCTTCTGTCTGATGTGACTGCCTCCCATTATTGATGTAGATAAAACATAGGCTTGAATTTTCTTTTTCTTTTTTTTTTTTTTTTTTTTGGGTATTCTAATGACCTCATTCTTTGATTTTGAGATTAATCATTCATCATATATCTCTTGCTTGTAGATGATGTACTTTGTAAGAACTTTGGTATTTCCATCTTTTTGGTGGCATATCTATCCTCCACTCATTTGTACTGATCGACTGACCTGCTGATATGATCTGTTACTATTTGATGCTTTCCTTGGAATCTTTTCATAGGTAGAATAAATGACAGCTTCTCCAATACATGTTTCTTGAGAGTACTCTTTTGTCTCCCGATTAATCATTTAAGGCTTTCCCAGACGGGTTGGACCTTTCTTTCTTAAGAGGCCAGGTGGCATAGAAGTTCAAGAGACGGCTCATCGTTTCAATCATCTTCAAAGTCAGAATTGACTGCGCACGTAGAATAGGAGGATGTATGAAACTAGGAGAAAATGTATGGAAGAGATAAACAATAGAGTTTGAAATGTCAAACGGGATGATTTTCTTTTACTTACAGGACACTATCATTAATCACCATATTGTCTCCTCCTAGAGCCTTCAGAATAGATTACTTTAGATAGGAAGGTTCTTTTTTCGGATTTCAGAATTATGTAATTTGTTTAAAAAAAATATGTTTTTTTGGTCTACCTCTTCCATAAGGAGACCTACAGTCCAAAATATCTCATCATTAGAAAAGTATAAAGCCCCCACTTCACGTATTTGAAGTTTCTATAATACCCTTCTCCTTCATCTAACAACCCATGAAAACCTCTTTTGAAAACCACAACCTTAGATTACCTCTCCCTTTTATTCTATTTTTTTTTTCCTCAAGGTGTATTTTTTTTTTTTTTTACGAATAAAGTTATATATTTACACACACACAAAACAAAAAACAAAAAAAATAATAAAAAATGACAAGTAACTTATTACAAAAGATATTATTATATTTTTTTAATCTTTTTTCCAACTTGGTTTTTCTAGTGGTACATTTTCGGTCATATCCTTCGTCGTTTCATTTCCGCCACATGGCTGGCAAGTTGTAGAGCATCCAACCCTTTTGTTGGTTACGGTTTATCACCATGAGCAAGAAAGATCAGGACAGGTCGCTAGCCATAAAATTGCGCACACTAATTTCATGGTCGGAAAAAGTATGCAGATATCACAATTATGAGTGTCAGTAGCCAAAATCCTTCAGTGTGATAATATAGGTTTAAAATAAAATAAAATTTTGTTTGCCTGTTGACTTTGCTTGTGAGAGACCAAACTCTATTGACACGTAACTCAACCGAAAAAGCCACTACCAAAATACTTGAATTCTGGAGTTCGGATCATTTATATATACATATATTCTTCATAGGATTTCATCACCGTCAATATGGTGTGGGACCTATCATTAGAGTGTGGAACTCACTGGAGATGACGGTGATGGAATCCCATGAAGGATCCAAGTACATAAAGATGAACTATTCTCTAAATTTCTAAGCTTAGATGCGGTATCCAGCTAGGTGTTCCATCTCTGACCTTAGTTGTAGGAAGGTTAGAGAGTCAATTCTTCGTCCGGCTCACTAAGCATAAGAAATGTGATTCTCAAAGTGAAAGGTTAGGGTTTGGATAAATGTGGGTATCGATGCATTAGTATGTCTCGAGTGAATTTTAGTTATTGGATTACAGATGAAGAGATTGGATAACAAGAGATGATCTTTTTTCAAAAATGAAGGCATAGTCCAGTGTTCTCAATTTCCAAAAAAAAAAAAAAAAAAAAAGAAAAAAAAAATAAAAGAAAGAAGAAAGCAATTTGTCATCTAGTTTCGAGAATAAGACCCATAGATAAAACATTGGTTTCATATTCAAACCGGTGTAAATAAGAGATTGGATCAAGTCAGATTGCAGACCTGGAAAGAGATTGGTACCCTGGTAAACCTTTTCAAAACATTAATCTTCCTTTTTTACTTGGTATTTTTATTATATAATAAATATTCTAAAAAATACAAACAAAAATAGAATGATAAATTTTCATTTAAAGAATAAATTAAAAAAAGAAAAAACCTCACCGGATGTTAAATGCTTAGCACACTAGTCACTAAACCAAAAAAAAAAACACAACATGTTTATAATGCCATTCATGCATAAACTACAAATAAATAAAAGAGAAAAATGAATCAATTTAGTATGGAAACATCCAGGATTCAAATCGTCTCCTCCTTGTACTTCAGGGAGGAGGGAGACGCCCCCGTCGGATGGTCGACACGTGACTTTTGGAAAAATCGGAGCCTCACGTCCGAGCCAACACCCAGCCGACAAGCCGAGCCGACAGGAAGTGTCAGCTCGGACGTGGGGCTTGGATTTTCCCTAGAGCCACATGTCGGCCATCCGACGGGGGTATTTCCCTCCTCCCTGAAGTATAAGGAGGAGACGATTCGGATCCAAACATCCAAGGGTGATACCGTTAAAATCTTAAACAAGGAATAAATTAATGGGAACAAAAAAGAAAAAAGAAAAAGGAAATTGACACATATTACCCCTCTAGTTTCCCTCGATTTCAGATACTCTAATAAGTTGTTGAATCGGACTCATACTATCCTTTAACTTACACCACAATGACTAACCAGTCCAGACTTACGGTTTAACCCATTTAGTCTCTTGAATATGGCCAAAATACCCTTTAGTGTTAGATGAAAAGTCTAAAATACCTTTTAGTTTATCACTTCCTCTTTCACCAACTTCTTCTCACGGATTCTGCAATTTCAGTAGAGAATCCATCAAGCTCTGTACTTTCACTACTTTGATTTGTTCGAACTGTTGAGTAGAAGCAAAGACACTTTTAGAGAATTGATTTAGAGCAAACCCTTTCCTGATTTCAGGCTCGTTCACTTGTGAAATTTGAGTTTCATTTCGTTCAATTCTAACTTTCTTATCTGGATAGGGTTTCATCAAATCAGAAAATGTAATCAGATGGAGAAAACATATCCAATTTTTTACATGTTTTCTCAATCTGATTACGTTTTCTAATTTTCTTCTCTCTTTTCTAACAAGTAAAAAATGGTGGACAGAATTCGTCCGAGACATTTAGGTACATTCATTGACCAAGAGAATCCTAACCCAAACGTAAACCGTAGAACATTTTCCCTAGAACAAGAAACCCCTGTCAGCGATACTCGTACAATGCTCGAAAAACCCAAAACACCATTAGGAACCTACGTCGTTCAGGTCCTAAAGATCAAATCTACGAATTTCCATCACCTGAAGCAGCTGCTCGATACGAAAGACACAATCGCAGCAAACCTCACAGTGGTTGCTGTTGCTGCTTTTCCTTCATCGTCACCCTTATCGTCCTCATCAGCATTGCTGCTCTTGTCTTCTACCTTGTCGTCAAGCCGAAAGCCCCTAGCTATTCAGTCAGTAATATCCCCATCAAAGGTTTCAATTTGATCCAACTGACATCCCAAACTCTCTCCCCTGAATTCAATGTATCTATCTCAGCTGATAACCCACCCTAACATGAAGATCGGAATCTATTATGAACCATCAAGCTCTATCTCAATTTATACCTCCTCTAACGTGAAGCTCAAGAATGGAACTCTACTGGTGTTTTATCAGCCAATGCAGAATGTCATGGTTTTTTATGTGATAATTAAAGGGACTATGCCTTTGACGATGGCTTTGAGTTCTACTTTGCAGCAACAACATAGTGCAGGGAAGATTCCTTCAGCGGCAACTAACCTGAGTTTTCAGCACCTCAAACCTCTGCTGAATTTCCTCTATGCATGAAGAAAATTTTCTTCCCCCCACGATTCCAAAGACAGTAGTGATTGAATCCTCTTTTTTAATAAGAAATGAAAGGTTAATATTATCTTTTGAAGAAAAATCTTATAGTGTTAAAATGGGTAAAATTGTATGTTTACCCTATCTGTTTAAGAATGGTTGAACCAGGGGATAACTCCTCTAGTTCAACAACTTATTAGAGTATCTAGAATCGAGGTAAACTATAGGCGTAGTATGTGTCAATTTTCCAAAAAAATCATAAAATAGAGGAAATGGAAAAAAAAATTCCATTATGATACATAAACCTAAAATAGGTAAAAAAAAATGCTCTAATATGAGAAAAGTTCAAACTGAACCACAAAAACACGTAAATTCACTTCCTAATACTAAAACAACCCAAAAATAGATTAGCTCAAAAAGACATCTCCATCGAGGCGCCTTACTAATTCTAATGTGTTTAGTTACTTGTTGTTGCCAGAATCAGTACGTCATCTTCAAGGAACGTGATGACCTGCAGATGATATGAATGAAGAAAACATAGGAGGGAAGAGGGCCTTTGTACCCCATGGCCACTTCAATGCCAAAGTTAGATTCCAGACTACAAGCAGTAGTTCAAACGTTATTCACCAAGAAAAGAGAGGGGGTGTAAGGGGGAGAAGTGGGGCTGGTCCTATTGGAAACCCTACTCAGCCGAACTCTTTAGGAGAGATCAAGCTCTCCCTCATTCAGGGAAGGAGATTGGGAATAAACTTATAACCTCTAATTAGTAATGGACCATCTGTGAGGACATGGGAGGAAATTTGCCCTCTGGTTTTTGCAAATGTGCTTGATCAAGAGATCGTAGGCCTTAGCTTGACTGATCTTGTCCAGCCACGCCGATGGATGGTAAAGATTTGTAGTCGCCACCAAGATTACGGTTTGTGACCTAAAATGTAGTCTCATCATAGGATAAGTCTTTTATTGACTCGTAACCCAATGTATCGGCATTGGTCTCATTAGAGATTATGGTAAGCATTCAGGGTGCAGTTTAGGATGGTGTTAAGCACCCAAAACTATCTGATCGTAAAATTGGCCTCCTATCCAATGTACTTTCCTTATACTCTATTGTTCTTGACAATGCTTGATCAATGAATGACTAGGGCTTATACAAGGGGGGATCCTATGCCAAATGTTTATGTTCTACAAGCCTAGGTTAAGCCAAACATGTTCTTTAAGCAAATGAACAAATAATGTACAGTGAGCCAAATCAAGTGAACAAAACCAAATGAACCGAGTCAAATGAATCGGACCAAATGAAACAAATCAAGTGAATAAAACCAAATGAACCGAGTCAAATGAATCAGACCAAATGAAACTGAGCCAAATGAACTAAATCAAAGGTGCTCTTGGCAATGGACTGAATCTAAGACATCCATCTCAAATTGCCTAAATATTCCCATGGTATCATGAAAATCAAGTCCAAAAACATAGTTCAAGAGGGGTGTACTGTAAATTGTGTTTATGTCCATAGCCAGGGAAAGGGCCTATGACCCATAATGGTGTACCTAGGGTTTGTAACTGTTGGACCGAATTTGGGAATGTTGAACCCAAATTTCTTATGTATCTCTTGAGACCTCTGTCTCTCGATAATCATGTCCAAAAATATAGTTAGATTGGGTGTGTGCAAACTGTATTGTAGGGTCTGTAGCAGTTAGACTGAACTATGGATGTGACCCAAATTGCCTACATATCATTTGAGACCTTTGTCTCTCAAGAATCAGGTCTCTACATAGTTCGGGTTTGTTTGTGTGTGCTTTGTAAGATTTCTAGGATTTCCTTTTCCTACTTTTCCTGTATTTAAAGTTTCTTAGGGTTTCCTTTCCCTACTTTTTTCTATTCTTAAGGTTTTTAGGGTTTCCTTTCCTTACTCTTTAAGTGTTTAAGGTTTCTTAGGATTTTCTTTCCCTACTCTTTCTATTCTTAGGGTTTCTTTTCCCTACTCTTTTTGTTTTTAAGGTTTCTTAAGGTTTCCTTTCCCTACCTTTTCTATTCTTAAGGTTTCTTGGGGTTTCTTTTCCTTACTCTTTTTGTGTTTAAGGCTTCTTAGGGTTTCCTTTCCTTACTCTTTCTATGTTTATGGTTTCTTAGGGTTTTCTTTCCCTAGTTTCTTTGTGTTTAACAGATAAGGAAACTGTATCTCCATGTAGCATCCAAATAAGGTAAGTGTATTTCATGTAGCAATCAAACATAGCAAGTGTGTCTCATGTATCAAAACAGATACAACAGCTATGTCTCATGTATCAAAACAAATATAGCAAGTGTATCTCATGTATCTTCCAAACTTAGCAGGTATATCTCATGTATGAAAACAGATATAGTAGGTGTATCTCATGTATCATCCAACATAATAGGAAATCTACTTTTAATATGGAAAGTATCATGTAGCAAATAGATTCCCAATATGGAAAGAAATTTATTTTCAATATGACAACTATTATGTAGCATTCTAGTATAGCAAGAAATACATTCTCAATATAGTAATCAAAGATGGTAAGTGATTCATGTAACAAATATCAATTTTGGACAGAAATGCATGTCGTATAAATGGATGTATCAATTCTGTTTGCAATCACAAGTCTGATAATAAAATATCATGCAAAACTCAAATTAAGCTCAACTTGTATAAAAATAAAGTAGACTTAAAGGTGAATAATCCCACCAAAATTCGGATTCAAACTTCAAGTTTTGACCATCATGCATCACAAAAAAAAAAAGGATATGGGGTTTAAACTTGGATTTATCTGTTCACAGTCATTGATAGACCTAATAACAATGTTTTCAGAGTCCAAATGGCCTTGGATTTATCTAGGGATCATACTGCACATAAAAGAGGTCATCTCCACTAAATAGGGGGTTTAAACTCTATGTCTAAGCCTACTTAAAATCCTCCCCAAATTCGGGTTGCAGTACTGTCCAGAGTCTGTTTAGACTCTATCCAGTTTTACCCAAAATTATAAGAAAATACTTTTAAAATTCAAATGCTTCTCAAACTGTACAGGATGAAATAAAATTCTAGAGCTACATTTACACTAGATATGGTGTTCAAAATCCATCTATAAGTCCATCTAAAAGATTGCCCAATCTCAGGTTATAGTATTGTCCAGAGTTTATTTAGACTCTGCCTAATTTTACCAAAAAAATGTGGGAAAAATACTTCCCGAATTCAAATGACTTCCAAACTAGACAGGATGAAAATAAACTTCCAGGACTACACTCATGCCAAATTACATATCAAAACTATAAGTATTCCCTATATTTCTATGCATCACAAATCAATACAAGCATTCTGTACAGTAGCATACTTAGGTCAGAAACCAAGTGTCCCCTATTCAAATGAGTCCAAATTTTTTAGGGCATCACCTAGACTTTCAAAGGATTCTCTCCACCAAATTTCATGAAAAAATAATATTTCTAAAGTCCATTTGAGCCCTTTCCAAATTCGGGCTCAGAAACTATCTTATTAGAATTGCAGTCTAGTGCACGAGGCTCCTGCTACTGTAGGTCTAAGAAGAGTAGAATGTACACAGACCCCTACCCTCACAATGTGGAGAGGCTGTTTTCAAGATTCGAACCCATAACCACTAGGTTGCAATATGACAATCTTACCGTCACGCCAAAGCTCATCCTCATTAGAATTGTATCCCAATTGATGTATTTGTTTGTAGCAAACAACATCAGCGGAAGCCCCAATTCAGATCAGTTTTGTAACTTTCAGAGGATGATGCGTAAAAAATATAAAATACCTTAGAATTTATCATTTAGCATATGCAAACTTCACAATCCTTAGGCATCGATTAGATCTCACATGTAGATTTCAAAGCACATATCCATTGTCAAACATAAAGGATGAATGAAATATCAGATTAAGATTTATACCTTAACTTGAAGATGGATAAGAAATTACACCAAAGATAGTGGGGCTTTAGCTCATAGATACTGAGCCTTGAACTTAAAGGATCGCAAAAAAGGTGCAAGCCTTTCTTCTTCTTTCATTCTTCTTCTTTTTTTCTCTCTCTTTTGTTTTTTTTTTCCTCTCTCTCAAGCACACACTAAGTCACAAATTTAGGGGAGGGTGAATGCTGTTCATGAATTTAGGGGAGGATCCAAAGGTCCTCTCTTCTTTCCCTTTGACTCTTTATTTATAATCAATTAGCTCCCTCCCATTTTTTTATTTTATTTTATTTATTTGGTGTGTGTTTGTGTATGGGAACCCTTCCAATATTGTGCATAATCTAATTAATTGACTTGGAAATTTTTTTATTTAAATTAATATTTGAGTTCCCCTTTTTAGCTTAGGCAAATGTTTTCAAAAGAAATCTTTCTTGTTAGCATAAAATATTTCTTTTTATGCTAACAACATCCCATTTGCAAATACAAAATCAAGGATTAAACAAAACATTTCTTTTTTAACTCATTGGAATCGTAAAAAGGGGGGACCCACAAGATCATATTTGTTTTCATTTTTCTTCTCCCTTTTTCTTTCATTCATTCTCTCCTTTCTTTCTTTTTCTTTGTCCAAAAAATCTCTCTTACTCTCTCTCCTTCTCATAAAGGGTCTCCCCCTCTTCACGTGAAGGGGGAGGGGCCCACATATTCTTTTTTATTATTTTTTATCTTACTCTCTCTCTCTCTTCAAGTGAAAAAGAGGGGAGGGGCCCACATATTTATTTGTTCTTTTATCTTTTCTTTCTTTTTTCCTCTTTTTCTTTGCTTTTCTTTTCTTTTATTCTCCTCTTTCATTTCTTTTCCTTTCTTCTCTTTTCACAAGAAAGGGGGGAGATGACACCACTTTTTTTTTTTTTTTTTTTCAAATTATCATTTTCCTTTTTTTTTTTATTGTTTTGTCTTTCTCCCCCTCTACTTATGGACTAAGTGGAGGGCATGGGCATCTTGGTGATATAGGGGTGACATTGTATGACAACTAGACGTCAGGTATCCTAAAATGGCAAGATATCACCTTATATGATAAACTAGGGATATAAGAGTGGCATTTGGGTAACATTGGTGACTCTAGGTGACATTCGATGGCTCAGTGACAATTGAGTGCTGACTGGATCCTGGCTGGATATTGACTGGATGTTGACTAGGTGTTGACTAGGTGTTGAGTGGATGTTGACTAGGTGTTAACTATGTGTTGACTGGGATTAGCCACCATATATTCCTGTATTTTCTATTTTTTTTACTCTTCTTAAGTTGAATTTGGACTAGAGAAAGGTGGCAAAAATGGGGTGCTTACAAATGCACCTCTTTGCCCGCAATTGAATCAATTGAGGCTGGGAAAAAAAAAAAAAAAAGGAAGCAACCCATTTTTGCCAAACTTTGGACTTTGTTGGGGTTCTGTTATCATTGCTCCCTTGTATAGAGGCCTCTTTAGGTCTTTTAACCTTCAAGACGAGCTGATGCTGTAACTGTATGTTGTGTAACTTGTACTATAACTGTAATTGTACGTAACCAAGCTTCTTAGACAACAACCTCAACAAGTCTTGTGACTTTCATGAACGTCGATGCTGTAACTGTACACTGTGTAACCTGTAATCAAGCTTCTTAAATAGCAACCTCAACAGGTCTTGTGACTTTCAAGAACACCTTTGCTGTAATTGTATGCTATGTAACTTGTAATCAAGCTTCTTGAATAGCGACCTCAACAGGTCTTGTAACTTTCAAGAACGCTGATGCTGTAACTGTACACTGTGTAAACTGTAATCAAGTTTCTTAATTAGTGACCTCAACAGGGCTTGTGACTTGCAAGAATGCTGATGCTGTAATTTTACGCTGTGTAACCTATAATCAAGCTTCTTCTTAAATAACGACCGCAGCAAGTCTTGTGACTTTCAAGAATGCTGATGCTGTAACTGTACACAGTGTAACATGTAATAAAGCTTCTTGAATAGCAACCCCAACAGGTCTTGTGACTTTCAAGAACACCGATGCAATAACTGTATGCTGTGTAACCTATAACCATTCCAAATAGATTATGATAATGGACAGAATTTGGGATGTTCAACCCAAACTTCTTACATATTCCAATGGTAACATGGAAATCAAGTCCAAAATGTAGTTCGACCAGTTTGGGATCAATGCAGATGTTTAATGTAAGCAGGGTGTAAGCAACTCAGGTGTTCAATGTAAGCAGATTTTTCATGATCTTTTGAAAACCAAATAAACGAAACCATCATGGTCTCAATGATGGACTGAATTTGGGATGTTCAACCCAAACTGCCTATGTATTCCAATGATATCTTGGAAATCAAGTCCAAAACATAGTTCGAACTCTTTGTTTATATTCGTAGCCAAATGTTCAATGGAAGCAGGGTGTAAACAATTCAGATGTTCAATGTAAGCATATTTGTCATGACCTTTGAAAACCAAATGAATTGAACCAACATGGTCTCGGTGATGGACTGAATTTGGGATGTTCAATCCAAACTGCCTACGTATTCCAGTGGTATTCTAGAAATCAAGTCCACAACGTAATTCAATCAAGTGTGTTATTTTTATGAACAATGATAGGTATCCATAGCTGCTAGTCAAGCATATGGACTACCAAGATTTAAAACAATATTGAATGACATTTCTTGAACCAACAAGTGTTTTGGGCTTTGGAGTAAACCAGTGGCGTGGCCTAAGCTCCCTATGCATCTCGATGATTAACATAGTTCGAAATTTTGAATGTGAGGAGAGGTGTTCAAAGGCAAAAATGCAATGAGCCATACCTGAAAAGAGGAAGCGTTCAAAGCTTTGAAAGCAATGAAAGGAAACGTTCAAAGCTTTGAAAGCAATGACCCAATTCAAGAGTGTAAGAGAGACTCTTTCTCTAACTTTCTTCTTTCTTTCTTATTTCTTTTTTATCTTTATTTATTTTTCATTTTCTTCCTCTTTTATCTTATTCTTCTTCTTTCATTTTCTTTCTTTTTCTTCCTCTTCATCTTAATCTTCTTCTTTCTTTTTCTTTCATTTTATTCTTCTTTTTTTTTTTTTTTTTATCTTTATTTCTCTTTTATTCTTCTTTTATTTTCTTCTTTCTTTTTTCATCTTTCATCTTATTCTTCTTCTTTCTTTTTCATCTTTCATTTTCTTTCCTTTTCTTCCTCTTTCATCTTATTAATTTTTATCATTATTTCTCTTTCATCCTTAATTCATTCTCTTCCTTCTTTTTCTTCCTCTTTCATATTATTGTTCTTCTTTCTTTTTCATCTTTATTTCTCTTTCATTCTTCTTTCATATTCTTTCTTTTTTTTTCTTCTCTCATCTTATTCTTTTTCTTTCTTTTTTTTTTTTTCATCTTTATTTCTCTTTCATTCTTTTTTCGTTTTATTCCTTATTTTTCTTCTCTTTTTTTTTCATCTTATTTTTCTTCTTTCCTTTTCATCTTTATTTTTCTTCTTCTTCTTTTTTTTTTTTTACTTCCACTTTCATGTTATTCTTCTTCTTTCTTTTTCTTGTCTTTTTCTTCTTCTTTCGTCTTATTCTTATTCTTTCTTTTTCATCTTTATTTCTCTTTCATTCTTATTTCTTTCTTTTCTCTACTTTCTTCGATGACCCATTCCAAATGTGTAAAGGTTCAAAGCTTGAGAAGCAATGACCTGTTCCAAGCGTATAATAGAGACATTCAAATCCTAAAAAGCAATGACTTATTCCAAATGTGTAAAAGAGATGTTCAAAGGCTAAAAAGCAATGACTCGTTCCAAGTGTATAAGAGGGAAGTTCAAATCCTAAGAAGAAATGATCTATTCCAAGTGTGTAAAAGAAGATGTTAGTGTCGATAGCCAGATAACAGACTTATGACCCACCGAATCAATAAACAAATGTTGGTGTTCATAGCCAGAAAAAAGACCTAGACCCACCTAATCAGGATGTACGCAACGTTGGTATTCATAGCCAGATAAATAGGCCTATGACCCATAGAATCAAGATGTACGCAATGTGAGTGTTCATAATAAGAAAATAGGCCTATGACCCACTGAATTAGGATGTATGCAATGTTCGTGTTCATAGTTAAAAAATAGGCCTATGACCCACCAAACCATGATGTACGCAATTTTGGTGTTAATAACAAGAAAATAGACCTATGACCCATCGAATGAGGATGTATGCAATGTTGGTGTCCATAGCCAGAAAAAGGCCTCCCATTGAACCAAGATGTACACAATGTTGGTGTTCATACCTAGAAAATAGGCCTATGACCCACCAAATCAGGATGTATGCAATGTTGGTGTCCATAGCCAGAAAATAGGCCTATGACCCATGAATCAAGATGTACCCAATGTTGGTGTTCACAGCCAAAAAATAGGCCTACGACCCACCAAATCAGGATGTACGCAATGTTGGTGTTCATAGCTAGAAAATAGGCCTATGACCCACTAAAATAAAGGTTTGTGTCTATAAACACCCCATTTTTGGCATCCTAGTTAACCTCTTAGAGTACCTAGTTAGTACCCAGTTAGCTCCTGAGAGTACCTAGTTAGTACCAGCCCCTAAGAGTGCCAAGTCAATACCCAGCCAACCCTTAAGAGTATGTATGTAAAATCCGTATCAATCTAACCCGGTCTTATCATCTTGAACCAGGTTTACCCATCATGGTTGGGTCAAATGGACCAAGGGCGTGAAGGAGATCATGATCCCAGGTATCAAATCGATCCAAAAACACTTAAATCAGGGGGAGGGTCGCATACCCAGCAAGGGAGGGTCGGACCCCCCCAAGACAGAAAGTCAGACCCTCTGTTTTACAGGGAGGGTCGGACACATTAGAAACCTAGGGTCGACGGGATCATCGACCCTCCCATCGACCCTCGGTTGTCGCCAAAACTGAAAATTAGGAAATTTCCTAATTTCGATTGGGATTCTTTCCTAATCTCAAAGGGACTTATTTTAGGATGATTCTACTCTATTTAAAAGACGTCCCTAAGCCTCTTTCACTCCTTTTTACAACCCTAATCGAATTGAGAGAAAGAGAAGAGAAGGAAGAGAAGAAGAAGAGAAACAAGATAGAGAAGAAAGCAAAAGGAGAAGAGTTGCAGAGAAGGAGTGTTCTTCTCAGGTATGGATACTAATTCCATGAGTTTCTACAGGCCTTAGGTTAGATAATGATGAGAGTGTGATCTCGGAGAAACCCAAACCATCAACCCATGGTTAGGTTTTCATGGAAAACCATGGGAGAATACATGAAAGCTATTTGGGTGGGTGATTCATGGTTTTAGACCATGGGATGCATGTTGAATGGACTGTTGGAGCAAGCCACATGACCCCAAACACGAAGAATGGACTAAAAGGAAGAAAATTGACCAAAACCACCGAGGGTCGCACAGAGGGTCGATGACCATCCGACCCTATGTGATCCTGAGTATCGACCCTCAGTGTTCGAGAAGTTCAGATTTTGGGGAGGGTCGCACCCAGGGTCGATCATGACTCTGACCCTACCTCCGACCCTTAGTTAATAGAATGATTTTTAAATTCATAATTAATTTTAATTAAATTCTATCAACTTTGTTAGGTCTTCTAGCAATATAATAACATTATAAAGGTGATTCTAAAGCTTGGAAGAGGATCTATTAAAAAGCTAAGGTAAGGAAACGAAACTCTAAACTAATTGGTTAATAACAAACTATTTTCTCTTTTCTTGAGTCCAATGTCATGTTTGATTCTATGCGACTATGCTTGTAATGTGCATACAACATGTCATCCAATATTTCTATTACTTGTTCATGCATATTTACTTTATTATTTATAACATGATAATGATGATGATGATAGGAATAGACATGTGATTGTATGTGTGTGTTTGGTGTACTTGATGCGAGCGAGTATCAGGGGAGGTGTGATGAGAACGTCAATAAACATTAACCTTTGGTGGGTCTCAGCATCTTAGCTCTATCTCTAACTCAAGTCTTGTACATTAACATCGTCGTATCGCCATTATTTTAGCAGAACTATTATGTCGTAGAGTATCAGGGGAGGTGGCCTCGGTCCTTGTAGTCTCTGACTATACCGGGGGGCCTTAGCTCTATCTCTATGGACATTCTGAGGGATGCTGGGGTGAGGCCTTGGATACACTATTTGGCATTAGGATTGGTTAGTTGTGAGCCCAGTTTGCAAGCCCTCGCCAGCAGGGGCTTACGTGTTGGTATGGCACTATACAACAATAAACGTTAACCTTTGTTGTATAATGTTCATGATTAGGGTGGATGGGAACGACAATAAACGTTAACCTTTGGGTGGACTTTCACACCCTGTGTATAGAGGTGGGGTCAATAAACGTTAACCTTTGACCACCCAACCTTTCTATTGCGTATTGCAAACTATAAATCAGACCCAATATATGAATTGATTGCATGCATATGTACTGTTGCATTGTTTTGTTTGCTCACTGAACCATGATGTGTGCTCACCCCTCGATGTCAAATATTTTAGTTGATGATGCAGGTTATACCGTCAAAGATTATGTAAATGCTCCAGCGTACGGGAACGTTGCGGCGATGGAAGTTGAAGCTGAAGTGGATACACATGACTCCTCTTGCGAGTGCAACTCATGTGTATTTGATTAGATATTTTCTTAGTTTTCTTTACTTGGATTTATTATGGACATGTATTTGATATTTATTTACGTCTCAGTTGATACAGAATAATTTGTTATTTAAATATTAATATCACAGTAGATTCTCAGTTCATTTTACTATAAGACTTTCGCTATTATATATTTACTCTGATTATGAATGTGGATGTATGGAGTTTAGATAACACGGATACAACCTACTCGAGATCCTGGTTGAACCGTTGATTTGTTAGCGGTTCATCACACCATTCTGAATAGTGCGGAATTGGGGTGTGACAACTTGGTATCAGAGCATCTCAGGCCCTGTCCGCTGAACTAGCATACATTCAAGACAATTGTGAACTGAGATAGGATAAAAGTAAAAACAGTAATATTAACCCACTATAAGCACAAGTGATGGTTGAGACCAAATTTAAAAGATAATAATACATCTATTAAAGGGGAAACAATTTTACATACAATGAGAGAGAAGCAAACGTATATACATAACTAAAGCAGAGTATAGTCCACAACCTGGACAGTTACTCTGTAGTACATAGAAAATAAATACAATCAAGAAACTGGAGGTGAAAGAGGAGGCGGTGCCTCACGATCTCTGTCATAGTCTTCGGCATAGACTCTAGTCAACCAGGCCACCTGAGTCTGAGTCGCCTGAAGACTAGCTGTGAGATCAGCCACCCGCTGATCAGTCCGGCGTTGGGCGTTTAGAAGCTCCTCCATCCTCAAATCAGATCTGTGCTGAGCCTCTCTGATCTCATGCAACATCTCCACCATATCAGAAGGTGGGCGTGAAGGACCAGCCGCATGGGAAGGACCAGTCTCGGGTACAGGACCCGCCGTAGAGGAAGTACCAGCTCTAGCTGCATGCGTGGGTGAAGGCGGTGGTATCGAGTCGACGTCCATATACATGCGGTCATCGTCATCGGCAGGATCCGCATGAACTCTAGCAGCGGCAGCAACTGCCTCAGCGTCAGCCATCTCGATGCGAGTGTGAGGGCGCACCATCTCGTTCCTCTCCTCGTCACTGACTTGGGCATCCCGCATACCCATCTTGCAGATAGCCTCCCAATCTATAGGCGATGAGAAGGTTTTCTCTTGAATCTTCTCATCCACTAAATCAACCCCCAGGCGGGTAAGCAGAACAGTGATCATACGTCCATAGGGTAGATTACCCCTATGACTGGGCAGTGTGGCACTGATCATAGTCCGCATGATGATGTAAGGAAGGCAGACGGGCTGTCGAGTGCAGATGCTGTATAGAAGATACTGGGTCAGCTGGGAAACCCTCTCGTAATGGCCACTCAGCGGGATCAGATTATGTTGGATAATCTTGCAAAAGACCCGTGGAGCCGGATGCATATAGCAAGCTCTCATCTGCCAGCGATCAGGGCGTAGTAGCTGACTATCAATCTCAGCCCTCATCTCTAGGGAAATGAACTGGGGCTCTCCAGGAGCACAGTAAACCATGGGGCCATCATAGGGAATGCCCAGTAGGTCGGCCAGTTGCCGATAATCGAATGAAATGTTCACTCCCTTGACGTAGCTGGTGATGCGTAGCTTGTGACCCCTATCCACATCATTGTAATCCCCTACCACCTGGAGATTACAATAAAACTGTCGCACTAAGTCCGGGCATGTGCAAGCGTCGTAGGTGATGACAGGGAGCCACCCCATATCACTAAAGGCCCTTTCCACGTTGAACAAGGCTAACTCAGCCAAGTTCACCATACGACCACCCTCTACCTTCTTACGAGCATAGTGGGAATACTGTGCCTCGGCTTCGTTGGAGCGGAAGCGAAGTGGATCACGAACTCTGGGTACTTTGGTACGGGCCATAGTAAATGCAAATAAGAAAGAAAAAAATAGATAATGTGTTAATAAGGTAGAAAAATCCAAAATTTGACATTATAACGACGTAAGTTGGCCAAAAGCCTCACTTTTCACCCATACACGTGGGAAGGAGGATGTACATAGATCCTAAACCAACTTTTGAGATTCAAACAGTCAGAAATTACAACTAATTAGATTGGATTGTAAGAAATTTCAAGAAATTCAAAATTTCGACAAAATTAGGGAAAAAAATGAAAATTTCGAGTTTCTCGATAACCAACCGATGAAACTCAAATATTTTTGAGGGCTTTCGTTCCTCGAGTCACCAATAACAAAAGCCCCCAATAAAAATCAAATTTTTACGGTTGGAAAAAGTTTAATTTGAAAAATACAAGTTAAAGGGATAAAAACCTAGAAATGGAAACCTAAAAACGGGTAAAAACGAGAAAGCATACCTGTAGGGATGACGTGGACGACGAAACACGGATCCAAACTGACCAAAATAGCGTAGTGGCACTGTAGCAACTCAGAGGTGAGAGACGAGTTGAAACGGGAGGGAAATAATAGAGAATGAACCCAGAATCAGACCTTAAAGTTCTGATTTTTAGTCCGAGGGTCGGACAATTCGACCAGGATCATCAACCCTCGGATCGACCCTCCCATCGACCCTCAGCTCTCGGGAATCTGACAGAAAACCAGGGTCGGATACTGAGGGTCAGATACCCATCGACCCTCACATCGATCCTCAGCTCTCGGGAAGAACAGGTTATTCCCAGGGTCGGATACCCATCGACCCTTACATCGACCCTTAGCTCTCGGGAAGAACAGGTTATTCCCAGGGTCGGATACCGAGGGTCGGACATACCATCGACCCCCACCATTGACCCTGCATAGAAAAGACAGTATTTTTCATAGAATGAGCTAAAAATTTTGAAATTTTACATCGATTAGCGTGCCTACATGTAGTATAAATGATTGTCTCACCAATTTTGATGATTTTTAGGCACCACCAATCTCAGAAGAAAATATGTCTGGGCGTAGAGTTACCAGACAAAGCTGAAACGCAGTTCCACCACCACCTGTGGAGGAAACTAGCCAAGAAGATATATACGTCCAGGGAAACCCACAGGTTGTACCCCCAGGAAATCCATACCAGGCAAATCCGGCCAACTTGCCACCTCCACCCCCGGAGTTAGCAACCGTGGTAATGAATCTAGCTCAGCAGCTGCAACAAATGCAACACGCACAGGCACAAATGCAAGTTGCAATGGGGATTATGTTCCAGGCCGCACATGCTACACCCATGCAGACCGGACAAGCCAGTGGGTAACCACCCAGCACCTCAAACACCTCAACCACCAGCTGCACAAACCCCAGTACCAGGTCCGGAAGCAGCTCAGGTTAATTATCAGTATCCACAACCTATGTTTGGGGCATACCCCCACAATCAGATGGATCACTCTCGACTGGTTGAGAGATTTTTGAAGATGAAGCCCAAGGAATTCAACGGTAAACCGTCGATCCGTTATGACCAGCACACTGGATCGACGAGATGGAGAGAAACTTTCTTATGATGACTATCACAGAAGAAGAAAAGGTGTTATGTGCCACCTTCATGCTGAAAGGTGATGCACATCATTGGTGGAAATCTATCAGGGCATATCTACTGACCAAACACGCCCTATTGACTTGGGCTATTTATAAAGAAGCTTTCTTTGAGAAGTATTTTCCACGAAGCTTCAGAGATGCTATGGAGAAGGAATTCCTGAGTTTATATCAGGGCCAGATGTCTATGGATGCATATCAACAGCGTTATGAGGAGCTGTTTTTCTTTGCACCACTTAGTATGCAAGAAGAAGACACTAAGACCCGTAGGTTTGTCACGGGGCTTAGAGGAAGCATCAGAGAGCATGTTCTGGGTTTGGAGAAGAAGGTATATAACGAAGCTGTCCAAATTGCTCGAGTTATAGAATCTAGCCAGAAGGAGAGTTATTTTACACAGAACATAGGTATAAAAAGGCCAGCCGGAAATGCTTATAACGGAGGGAACAACAAGACATTTAAACCCTTCCATGCTCAAGGTTTTACTGCTGCACCCAAGACTACTTCCGCAGCTCAACATCAGCCAAAGCCAAATTCTGAAGGTCTGAAATGTTATAACTGCAACCAAGCAGGACATATGGCAAGGGAGTGTCCTAAGCCCAAGAAACAGTTACATCAAGGGCGAGTATATGCGGTTACAACCGAGGATGCTGCCGCATAACCCGATGTGGTCACAGGTATGATTGAAACTTTTTTTTTTTAAATTGTAATTACATTGTATGAGCATGTAGTCTAAGTAAAATAAATCACAGGTATAGTACCTATAAATGGCATACCCGCCATAGTACTCTTTGATTCAGGAGCCACTCATTCCTTTATATCTGTGACATTCGGAAAGAAGTTAAAATTACACATCAAAACATTGGACTACAAAATACTTGTACGGTCACCGATGGGGTTAGAAGTAGAATTAGAGAAAGGTTATGGACCATGTCCAGTTCTCATTGGCGAGAAAACCTTAGATGCAGTCTTGATTCAACTGGAGATGGCAAACTTTGACGTCATCTTGGGAATGGACTGGTTAGCTCGGCATTCTGTGAACCTATTATGCGCCGAAAAGAAGTTGACATTTAAAGACAAAGAAGGAGCAGAATTTAGTTTTTCGGAAACCAAACTCCCCCGTAAACACAAGCTCATACTCTCAGTACTAAAGGCTAAGAAGTGCCTTGAGAAGGGGGCAGTCAGGTATCTAGTATCAGTGGTCGACCTAACCAAGGAAGCACCACGAATGGAAGATATTGATGTCGTGCGGGACTATCTCGATATATTTTCAGAGGAACTACCGGGATTACCACCCTACCGAGCCACAGAGTTTGTGATAGATCTTATACCCGGACCGCACCAGTATCAAAAGCACCTTATAGAATGGCTCCTACAGAACTGAAGGAATTAAAAGTGCAACTACAGGAACTGCTGGACAAGGGTTATATTCGACCCAGTATATCACCATGGGGAGCACCGGTATTATTCGTAAAGAAGAAGGACGGTAGCATTCGATTATGTATCGACTATCGGGAGTTAAATAAACTGACAATCAAGAATCGATATCCACTACCGCGGATCGATGACTTGTTCGATCAGTTGCAAGGAGCAAAAGTATTTTCTAAGATCGATCTTCGGTCAGGCTATCATCAGTTGAAGATTAAAGAGGGTGATATTCCTAAGACAACTTTCAGGACCAGATATGGACATTATGAGTTCTTTGTCATGTCTTTTGGATTAACAAACGCACCAGCAACTTTCATGGAACTTATGAACCGGGTCTTCCACGATATGTTAGATACGTCGGTTATTGTAATTATTGATGATATATTGGTATATTCCAAGGACAAAGAAACCCATATCAAGAACCTAAACGCCGTCCTACAGTGTTTAAGGAAAGAAAAGTTATATGCCAAACTTACCAAGTGTGAGTTTTGGTTAAGTGAAGTCACCTTCCTAGGCCATGTAGTATCCGCTGAAGGAATCAAAGTGGACCCCAGCAAGATCGAGGCTATTGTAAAGTGGGAAGCACCAAAGAGCATTGCAAAAATTAGAAGTTTTCTGGGTCTCGCTGGATATTATCGAAGATTTGTGGAAGACTATTACCGGATTGCCGTACCTCTCACTAGTTTGACTAAGAAAGGTGAAAAGTTTGTGTGGACGGATAAATGTGAGAAGAGCTTCCAGACATTGAAGACCAGATTGATATCCGCTCCGATTTTGACTATTCCTGTCCCAAGACAGCCATTTACCCCATACACTGATGCGTCAGGACTGGGATTAGGATGCGTGCTTATGCAAGGAGAACAAGTAATTGCTTATGCCTCAAGACAGTTAAATACACATGAGAAAAATTATCCCACTCATGATTTGGAGTTAGCGGAAGTAGTACATGCTGTCAAGATATGGAGACATTACCTGTACGGGGAGAAATTCCAGATTAAGTCGGACCATAAAAGTCTTACTTATTTATTTAATCAGAAGGAGTTGAATATGAGGCAAAGAAGATGGCTGGAACTATTGAAAGACTATGATTGTGATATCCAGTATCATCCGGGGAAAGCTAATGTAGTAGCGGATGCGTTGAGCAGAAAGGCGATGATAAAATCTCAAGGGGAGGTTAGTACAACTGCAGCTATATGTACTACTGGTATGGTATTCAAGCATGACAATGAGCAATATGTGATAGATACAACTGATGGATCAGTCAACCAAGGGTTTATTCATTGGTTTTCAAATATGTTCGCGATATTGAAAATTATACCAGATATAATGGATGAAGTGAAGACAGCTATCAAATCAGATCCTTATCTGAGAACATTACAAGAAGATATCGAGAAAGGTAGAACTAACCCTGAGTTCACCTTGGACGAAGAAAAGGTACTGAAGTACAAAGGAAGAATATGTGTACCCGAAACAGAAAGTGTGGACATTAGACACCGACTGATGAAAGAAGCCCATACCACCATCTATTCGATACATCCTGGAAGTACAAAAATGTATCATGATCTAAAGAAACTATATTGGTGGAGAGGAATGAAAACAGATGTAGCTAAGTTCGTGTCTCAATGCCTAAATTGTTAGAAAGTAAAGGCTGAACGGCAAAGACCCGTAGGACTGTTACAGCCGTTACCAGAACCAGCATGGAAATGTGACTGCATCACTATGGACTTCGTCACGGGGTTACCACTGACTCCTCGAGTAGTTGACGCAGTTTGGGTGATTGTAGACCGTCTGACTAAAACAGCTCGCTTCATACCGATACGACCTCAGTATACACTGGAAAGGTTAGCAAAGCTGTATGTGAATAATATTGTAAGGTTACACGGTGTACCAGAGAGCATTGTGTCTGATAGAGATCCACGATTTACTTTCAAGTTTTGGGAGGGATTGCAAAAGGCTATGGGTACGACATTGAAGTTCAGTACTGCATTCCATCCACAGACAGATGGACAGTCAGAGTGTACAATCCAAATTTAAAAAGATATGCTACGAGCATGTGTAATTAATTTCAAAGGATCATGGGATGAAAGATTACCACTGATCGAGTTCGCTTATAACAATAGCTATCAGGCTACTATACAGATGTCACTCTATGAAGCACTGTATGGCAGGAAGTGTCGAACTCCTTTATTTTGGAATGAAGTTGGAGAACATAGTATTGTTGGACCAGAATTTGTTGAAGAGACTTGTCGAGTGGTCGACATTATCAAGGAAAGAGTTAAAACAGCTCAGAACCGTCAGAAGCAGTATGCAGATACTCGACGCAGAGATCTTGAGTTCGCTGTAGGTGATAAATTATTTTTGAAGGTATCGCCGATGCGAGGATTGAAAAGGTTCGGACAGAAAGGGAAACTAAGTCCAAGATATGTCGGGCCGTATGAGATTTTAGCTAAGCGTGGGAAAGTGGCTTATCAGTTAGCACTACCACCATCTATGTCAAGTGTGCATGACGTATTTCATATTTCCCTATTGAAGAAGTATGTCAAGGATCCAACGCACGTTTTAACATTAGATTTATCGGAACTGACTGATGATTTGACCTTCGAAGTAACACCAACTGAAATCACCAGCCGAAAGGTTCAACGACAACGCAACCGAGATATTTATTATGTTAAGGTCACCTGGAAAAGTAGAGACATGGAAGAAATTACATGGGAAGAAGAAAATGCTATGCAAAAGCAATACCCTCACTTATTTGATTCAGAAGGTACATACAATTTCGAGGACAAAATTTTTATAAGTAGGGGGGAGTTGTAAGACCCATATCAAATTAACCCGGTCTTATCATCTTGAACCAGGTTTACATGGTTGAGTCAAATGAACCAAGGGCGTGAAGGAGATCGTGATCCCAGGTATCAAATCGACCCAAAAACACTTAAATCAGGGGGAGGGTCGCATACCCAACAAGGGAGGGTCAAACCCCCCCAAGATAGAAAGTCAGACCCTCTGTTTTACAGGGAGGGTCGGACACATTAGAAACCTAGGGTCGACGGGATCATCGACCCTCCCATCGACCCTCGGTTGTCGCTAAAACTAAAAATTAGGAAATTTCCTAATTTCGATTGGGATTCTTTCCTAATCTCAAAGAGACTTATTTTAGGATGTTTCTACTCTATTTAAAGGACATCCCTAAGCCTCTTTCACTCTTTTTTACAACCCTAATCGAATTGAGAGAAAGAGAAGAGAAGGAAGAGAAGAAGAAGAGAAACAAGGTAGAGAAGAAAGCAAAAGGAGAAGAGTTGCAGAGAAGGAGTGTTCTTCTAAGGTATGGATACTAATTCCATGAGTTTCTACAGGCCTTAGGTTAGATAATGATGAGAGTGTGATCTCGGAGAAACCCAAACCATCAACCCATGGTTAGGTTTTCATGGAAAACCATGGGAGAATACATGAAAGCTATTTGGGTGGGTGATTCATGGTTTTAGACCATGGGATGCATGTTGAATGGACTGTTGGAGCAAGCCACATGACCCCAAACACGAAGAATGGACTAAAAGGAGGAAAATTGACCAAAACCACCGAGGGTCGCACAGAGGGTCGATGAACATCCGACCCTATGTGATCCTGAGTATCGACCCTCAGTGTTCGGGAAGTTCAGATTTTAGGGAGGGTCGCACCCAGGGTCGATCATGACTCCGACCCTACCTCCGACCCTTAATTAACAGAATGGTTTTTAAATTCGTAATTAATTCTAATTAAATTCTATCGACTTTGTTAGGTCTTCTAGCAATATAATAACATTATAAATGTGATTCTAAAGCTTGGAAGAGGATCTATTAACAAGCTAAGGTGAGAAAATAGAACTCTAAACTAATTGGTTAATAACAAACTATTTTCTCTTTTCTTGAGTCCAATGCCATGTTTGATTCTATGCGACTATGCTTGTAATGTGCATACAACATGTCATCCAATATTTCTATTACATGTTCATGCATATTTACTTTATTGTTTATAACATGATGTTGATGATGATGATAGGAATAGGCATGTGATTGTATGTGTGTGTTTGGTGTACTTGATGCGAGCAAGTATCAGGGGAGGTGTGATGAGAACGTCAATAAACGTTAACCTTTGGCGGGTCTCAGCATCTTAGCTCTATCTCTAACTCAAATCTTGTACATTAGCATCGTCGTATCGCCATTACTTTAGCAGAACTATTATGTCGTAGAGTATCAGGGGAGGTGGTCTTGGTCCTTGTAGTCTCTGACTCTACCGGGTGGTCTTAACTCTATCTCTATGGACATTCTGACGGATGCTGGGGTGAGGCCTTGGATACACTGTTTGGCATTAGGATTGGTTAGTTGCGAGCCCAGTTTGCAAGCCCTCGCCAGCAGGGGCTTACGTGTTGGTATGACACTATACAGCAATAAACGTTAACCTTTGTTGTATAATGTTCATGATTAGGGTGGATAGGGACGAGAATAAACGTTAACCTTTGGACGGACTTCCACACCCTGTGTATAGAGGCGGGGTCAATAAACGTTAACCTTTGACCACCTAACTTTTCTATTGCACATTGCAAACTATAAACCAGACCAAAGGTATGAATTGATTGCATGCATATGTACTGTTGCATTGTTTTGTTTGCTCACTGAGCCATGATGTGTGCTCACCCCTCGACGTCGAATATTTTTAGTTGATCATGCAGGTTATACCGTCGAAGATTATGTAAACGCTCCAGCGTACGGGAACGTTGCGGCGATGGAAGTTGAAGCTGAAGTGGATACACATGACTCCTCTTGCGAGTGCAACTCATGTGTATTTGATTAGATATTTTCTTAGTTTTCTTTACTTGGATTTATTATGGACATGTATTTGATATTTATTTATGTCTCCGTTGATACAGAATAATTTGTTATTTAAATATTAATATCATAGTAGATTCCCAGTTCATTTTACTTTAAGACTTCCGCTATTATATATTTACTCTGATTATGAATGTGGATTTATGGAGTTTAGATAACACGGATACAGCCTCCTCGAGATCCTGGTTGAACCGTTGGTTTGTTAGCGGTTCATCACACCTTTCTGAATAGTTTGGATTTGGGGTGTGGCAATGTAGTTATTACCATATCAACCCTTGAGAGCATCAAGTCCATACCCAGTCAACCCTTGAGAGTACCTAATTAGCACACAGCCAACCCCTAAGAGTATCTAGTTAGTACCCAGTCAACCATTGAGAGTACCTAGTTAGTGCCAAGTTAACCTTTGAGAGTACCTAGTTAGTACCCTATCAACCCTTGAGGGTACCCAGTTCGTACGTAGTCAATCTCTAAGAGGACTTATTTAGTACCCAGTCAACCCCTGAGAGTACCTAGTTAGTACCCAGTCAAACCCTGATCGTACCTAGTTAGTGTCCAGTCAACCTTTGAGAGCACCTAGTTAGTACCTTGTCAACCCCTGTGAGTACCTAGTTAGTACCCAATTAGCCCCTAAGAGTACCTAGTTAGTACCCAGTCAACCATTGAGAGTGCCTAGTTAGTGCCCAGTCAATGCCTAAGAGTACCTAATTAGTACCCTATTAACCCCTAAGAGTACTTAGTTGGTACCCAGTCAACCCTTAAAAGCACCTAGTTAGTATCCAGTCAGCCCTAAGAGTACCTAGTTAGTAACTAGTTTGCCTCTGAGAGTACCTAGTTAGTACCTAGTCAATCACTGACAGTACCTAGTTAGTTCCCAGTCATCCCTTGAGAGTGCCTAGTTAATACCCAATCAACCCTTGAGAGTACCTGGTTAATACCTTGTCAACCCTCAAGAGTACCCAATTCATACCCAGACAACCTCTAAGAGTACCCAGTTAGTATCCAATCAACCCCTGACAATACCTAGTTAACCCCTATCACACCTTGACAACACCCAGTTAACACCCAGTCATCCCTTGTTGACACCTAGTCAAAACCTAGTTGTCATTTGGTGGTCACCTAGGGTTTCCCCTACTTCACCAAGGTAGCACACACCCCTTATTTAGTATATAAGTGGGAGGAAAGAAGAGATAAAAGTATGAAATGATGGGGGGAAATGATAAAAAGAAAAAATCATGTAATATCCACCCCTCCCTTTTTTTCCTGGGAAAAGGTAGGAAAGGAAAAGAAAAGAAAGAGCAAGAAAGGAAAATAAAAAGATGAAAAGTGTGGGAGAAGTAATCATAAGATAAAAAAAAATAATAAAGTGGGCCCTCCTCTCATGTGAAGGGGAGAGATCCCATTTACGTAAAAGGAAAGAGAGAAAATAGGGGTAGGAGAAAGAGAGAGAGAGAGAGAGAGAGAGAGAGAAGAGAGAAAAGGGGAGATAGAGTGGGTGTGCAAGTGTGTTTGTGTCTGCCCCCCAAAATTCACAAATTTTGGAGGAGCCTCATCCTCAATTCGTGGATTAGCTATGGTTTTTATTGGATTTAGATCAAAAAAAAAAAAAAAAAAAAAAAAGGAAAATGGGGAGAAAATCTCTCAATAAAGGTGGAAACCTATTGACCAACTAAGTAGGGGCCACATGGATGCTCAAAAAGGGAATCATTCCATGAATTAGAGAGGCTCCCCTAATTCTCAAATTCGTGGGAATAAGGTGTGAGAAGATATAGTTGGAGGAAAAGAGGGAAGTAAGGGATAGTCTCCCACAAAGAGAGGAGACTATCTGTTAATCAAAAGGGGAGTCAAAAGAGGACTCTAGGAGGGGAGGTTGGTGAGGAATTTAGGAGGCCCCAACCCTAATGTCATGAGAAAGAGGCTGCGAAAACCGTGGGAGTGAGAGAGGAAAAGGACAAGAAAAGGAAAGGAAGGAGAAGAAGAAGAGGAAGGAGAGGAGATTTGCAAACCGCTTCAAGGCCTCCATTAAAGCTTTAAGGGACTACTGCAAAGTCTACTAAAACAAGGCAGGTGCCCTAAACTCCTCTCTTTTGTACTTAAGAACATGTTCCATATAAGATTCCATGATATGAATTAGGTTTCGATTTTGAATGTAAGTGTTTCCATGTACATTGAATGTTATAGATCTGCCATATCCATTACTTTTCATGTATTATATATACATTATAAGGAACCTTGTGTCTGAATTTGAGTGTCATTCATGGATATTTGCCTATGCAAGCAATTCCATGAATGAAGCTGCTATTCTAGAAAAGTCAGTACAGGGATCCGAATTTGAGATTAAGTTTAGACATGGGAAAAGAAGTCCTTTAGCCCCCAAATGTTTATGAAACCTTCTCCATTAAATTAGGAAGACACCCCAAAAAAACTCAGATACATTTAGATATGGGAATGTCAGTCAAACAATCTGACAACTTGCTATACTCAAATTCTATTACAGTAGACCAGACCTTTGTGTTTTGGTATAGAATAGTGTTTTTCATCCATTATTTATATTGGAACATTGGAAAGGTTGTTAGGTTGTCGTCTTTGTTGGCAACACATTCTGAGTGGTTCTGGTCTGATGGCAGAGTCTCAGTTAGCATGGTTGTGTCTGGGACACTTGTTCAGTGTTGTGGAGGAGAGAGAGTATGTATGGGCCCCACTAATGTTGCACTAGACCCCACTGAAGTTCCACTGATGATGTGGCAAACAGATAAGAAGAGAGACCTATAATTATGGAGAGATAAATGCAGTGGCAGCAATTGAGGAAAAAGAAGAAAGAGAAAGAGGAGAGAGAGTTCTGTGGGCCCTATTGATGTCCCACTAACAAGGTGACTGTACATGGTGCAAGGCAGAACTTCAAGAGCAGAAGAAAGTTAAAGAGAGAGAAAGAAGAGAGAGAAGAAAGGGAGAGAAGGAGGAGAGAAAAAGTAGGTCAGGTAGGTCCCACAACATGGCCAGGTCAGCAGCAGTTGAGGCCTGTAGCCATGGCACCAGGCCAGTAGCATGCCAGGCCACAACCATAGCAAGCCCTTAACCCACCAGCACAAGGCAGCCAGGCAAGGCAGCCATGCGCACAGCAGCAGGGCCATGCCATGTGCATAGCACAGTAGGTCCATGCCGCATGCACAGCATAGCAAGCCAGCCATGTGCTCAAGGCTTCTCCCCCGCATGAACCCTGGCTCACACCACCTGTTCCATACTTGTTCTCTCCTCTCGGAATGCAATGTGTCTTAGAAAAGTTTTAATAAAAACTTCAGACTTTGGGGGTGTTTTGAAGGTTGTCATGGGCATTTTGGGGATATAAAAAGAAGTCAGATCTGAATGAGCCAGAGAAAAACCACATCGCCAAGATTCAAATTCAAGGGCCACCGTAAGGTGGGCTATGGTGTAGAGCATTTATTTGCATCAGATACTCCCGTGAATAGTTTCATTGGCTAGGCGCAATATAATACCATGCTTCGTGCAGCATAAGGTAGGTTCCATGATACAGTGTGGCGCTTGTACAGTACACCAATACATGAAATCCAAATCCTTTGGCTTACATTGATTTCGATGCGCCTAACGTGATCTGACAATATCGAAAGGCCCAAACGCTTTCCCACTTTTCTCTATTTGATCCAATGGTCAACGAAGGTTGATTCCATTTCTGCCAATCAACCCTCGACAACAACATACCGTCTCTCAATGGCGGCGATGCTTTGGTGTAATGCGGCGCACAGAATCATTTTCAGAGATTCCTTTTGGAATGTTTTGGTTGGACGAATTTCAAATGGCCATATCTTCACCGTCCGAGCTCCGATCGAGGTGATTCAAATTCTCACCTTCTCTATTTTTGAAGGGCTATCTATTGAGACAAAAAAAAAGGGACTGTTGGGGATCAAAATAACTATAATTTCGGGGCAAAAACCTTGTTGGAGCACTTTGTATTGAGTATGTGACTTCCACCTCTTTTCTTTTGCCATCAATGCTCTATTGGAGTTAGGGAAGAGGACTGTGACAATGTATTGAATGTTCGGTGAAGTCGTGGTAGAAAAATTACAATAGGAGAGTGAGAAACTCTTATATTGGTAAAGAAAGACATCCACCACCATTGGAGAGCTTGAGAAGCTTACCTTGTGAGCTCTACATATATTATGATCACGCTGGGAAGGTAATCATATAGACAAACTCAATTTATTCATACCAATGCCATATGGGAAGGGTTTGTAATCTCTATTTGATAAATATTTTGTAACATGTCAAGTTGGGAGCTTAACAAGAGTACGGGTTGTTGCCTATGACTTAGTTGCAGTTGAGAATGTGGTCGGTGTTGTAGCACCTGGGTTGTAGGTGCAATTGTAGCATTAAAGTAGTGTATTGGGTATAATATAAAATCTTGGTTAAGGTATTGCCTCGTAGAGTAGCCATCACAGTGTGTGATAGGTGAACCACATTACATAGTGTGTTATGTGGATGTGGACGTACTTGTTTATGATAGTAGAATAGAAGTGTGTGGTTTGCAGGCTGGGTGTGCACACTTGGTAGGCCAAACCCCTGGTATGGATACCTGTGGGTGTGTGGTTGATGTGTATCATGAAATATATTAACAGGATGAATGTGTGAAAAACTACCTTAGTTAGTTCAAGGCAGCAAAGTATTAACACTCAGCTCTTGGCAGCAGAGTGTATTTATTTGAGAAATCTACATAGTTTGTGGGAAAGCTTTTACTGGTCACTGATTCACCCCCCCCCCTCAGTGTCAACCTGAGAATCATAATTTGGATTTGGTGTTTCCATGTGAACTTTAGGTTTGTTAATTTCCTAAAGTTTGGCACTGGTTTCAAATGATTTGGACATGTGGTTGATTTTAAGTGTATTTTTAGTACATTTTAATAGAATCTGGGTTTGATTCTGGTTAGATTTTATGCACCCTATTGTTGTATAAATTGCATCATATTAGAGCTTCTATTTGCTTCCAATGTCTCAATATAAAATTTAGGTCCATGAGTCATCTTCATTCTAGTATAAATGGATTTGGTTTTGCATTTCTATGTGTTTTATCATGGATTTTACACTAAAACTCGACAGAGCTTGGAATAAACTCTATCATATGCATGAACCAATACTTGTGGTGCATTTTTAACTATGTTATAGTCTTTGATGGTGTTCGGCCCCTTGAGACAAAATATAGTCCTTCTAGTCTAGTTTTTGTAGATATAAATTGAGTATAATTTGGATACTGAGAGGGCTATCTACAAGCATTATGGCGTAACTTGATAGACTCTATCCAATGTAGTACTCTAATCTTGTGGTGTATTTTTCACTATGTTATAGTCTTTGTTGGGATTTAGTACCTTAAAACAAAACCTAGATTTTCCAGTCTACTTGCTGTGAGTACAAATTGGACTCCATTTGAATACCAGAAGCCTTGGTCACAACCATTTTGGTACAGCTTGAGAAAATCTGGAAACAAGTTTTGTATAGTGCAGTACCCACA
The DNA here is from genome assembly GCA_028583415.1 of Protea cynaroides. Taxonomy (NCBI): domain Eukaryota; kingdom Viridiplantae; phylum Streptophyta; class Magnoliopsida; order Proteales; family Proteaceae; genus Protea; species Protea cynaroides. Next base: position 76,511,041 of record CM053266.1, on the reverse strand, counting down.
TGGATCATCCAATCATCTCCTGAACTCAATGTAACTGATTTCTAGGACCACTAAAATACGTAAGAAATTTGGAGAAATCATCAAGTATGGTATTATAGTCCACTTGGACTATCCAGATTCAATCTTATCCGTACATCAAGTATAAATTTCAACTTAAACATTGAATCTAATAAAGCTCAAGCATAAATCACATCCTAAGCTTCAATCAACCATCTCGAATTATGATATGGACTTGATTTTTAGGATAGAATACGTAGGTAGTTTGAGATGGACATCTCAGATTCAGTCCATCACCGAACCATCATTTGGTCCAGTTTACTATATATTATAGGTTTATTTATTTCAAGAACATGTTTGGCTTAACCCTAGGTTAGAAGAATTTTGCAATTTTGTGTAGGATCCCCCATAAGCCTAATCATCCTTTAACCAAGCAATATCAATAACAATAGAAGTATAAGGAAAGTAGATTTATAGGAGGCCAATTTTTGGACCTTCCCAAACTGTACCCTTGCTTACCTATTTTTTGATAGACAGAAGCTGATACATTGGGTTATGAGTCAATAGAGGTATTATCCTATAATGAGACTATATTTGAGGTCCTAGATCTTAATCGAGGTAGAAACTCCAAATCATTATCGTCCATCAACATGGGTGGACAAGATCAAAAGCGAGAGCCCAGATCCTGACTTTTTTTAGAAAACCGAGGGCGATTTTCCTCCTATGTACTCACAGTGGTGACTCCACTCAGGATTCACATTCAAACTCCTAATTTACTTTCCTTACATGATTGCATGTTATGGGATGCTAGAGAGATATCTCAAAAGGAATCAAGGGACCCATGATTCACTGTGTAGACAAAATAGGCCCACTCCTTCTCGTCAAGGTAGCCCTATTGATCTTAACCCAAAGTATAGCTGATGTTTGTTATTTTTGGTTTATCAATTAGCTGACTGAGTAAAATCCCCTTGATCATGATATCTATGCTTGTGATGCCGAAGTTCTAGCCATTTTTTCCTTTAATTTGTCAACATGTTTGGATTCAAATTTGAGCATCTTTTGACTCCCACTCGTAGGGAGCGTAAAGGTTACATACACCTGTTCCACATTAGCATGGACGGTTTGCATACATCCTCCTTTGAACCAGGCTTGATGTGTCAAACCTTTCATCGTTAACATGTCGATCTCAAAAAAATGACAAAAAAGTCTCTGACACGACATTGATACTATGATCAAGTGAAAATTTACTGTGTTCTTTCATTTAATAATCACTTTTACTATCTATCCCTTATGAAAATTATAAATAACTGCATCCATTTCAATTTATTTAAATTCGATAAACCAAGTAGCTGGACCTTGTTGCCCCAATGATCCATCCAGAATCACAAGACCCCAAGACTAGTTACGGTGTTATTCAAAACCAATTAAATTGACCTAGATAATATTTAGTTGATGATTTTCATGAGGGAGCTTACATCACTTGGTCGAGTCAGCTCTGTTGGGAATTTTGATTCACTCATGAACAAATGTAGTAAGATTCTTTGATCTTAAAGACTCATGTTGAGATGTTGAGTTTCTCACTGTTTTTACTATCTGATATGTTAACCTGAGTGAGTCTACCCAAGTGTATATGAAATCCCCAATTTATTAAGCGGTGAGGGTTGCATACACCAGTGTCATGACTGTAAGACCCACATTCCACTAACCCGGTCTAACCATATCGTGCCAGGTCTTTCCATCATTGCTGGATTACGTGGACCGGCCATGTAAAGAAGAAGCATGAGACCATGTAAGTAAATCAACCCAAATACACTTAAAATAAAGTGTATGATCGACTACCTGGATAGGTATGGTCAACCATACGATGAAAAATAAAGACCACTGGTAAGTAACCGTACAGTTGATGTTTTCAAGCGTATGGTCGATGAATTCTGCAACCGTACGACCCCAAGTCAGACTCTAAGTTTGGAAACTTTCCAAACTAAGTGGGGATTTCTTTCCTATTGTTGGAGAACTTTATATGGAGAGTTTCTCTCTATATAAAGCATGTTTCTCAACCCCTTTTCACTCTTTTGAAACATTATCAAACCCTAGAGGAAGAGGAGGAAGAGAAGGAGAAGGAGAAAAGACTAGGAAGACTAAGAAGAATGCAGAGAGAAAGAGTTCTACAGACTCTCTGCAACAAGTAAGGTATGAACCTTGTCTATGTAGCCGTAGAATGCCAAGAGTAGGAGTTTCTAATATAAATTGTAATACCAAACCCAATATAAGGATTTAACTATAGGATTTTCTAAGCAAATCTCAAAGGGATCATGGAGAATGGGTTAGAGTAATTTATTTAGTAAAACTAAGAATTTTGGCCTTAGAAAGATCATTACGGAAGACCTCGTTGATGACCAAAGAGGAGGAATCCATAATGGAAGTACGAAAGCACATTAAACCTGTATGGTCGCAGATACGGTCGACCATAGCATGACCAGAGTATCGACCATAGCCATTTAGAAAGAATTCAGGAACCGTATGGTCGTAGGTATGGTGGCATAAAGTGTAACCGTAGGGTATCTGTCACACCCCAAATTCTGTACCATTCAGAACGGTGTGATGAACCGCTAATAAACCAACGGTTCAACCAGGATCTCTAATAGGCGGTATCCATTAAAAATAAAACCATGCACAACCACAACCATAATCAGAATAAATACACAATAGCGGAAGTCTTATAGTAAATGAACTGAGAACTCTAACTGTAATAATCATAATTAAAATATCAAGTTATTGTTGTGTCAACTGAGACATAAATAAATAAAATATCAATTACATTCCTTTATAATTTCAAATAAAATCCTAATAGAATACGCATGAGTTGCACTCGCATGAGGGGTCATGCGTATCCTCTAAGTCTTCAACTTCCATCGCAGCAACATGCGCATACACCGGAGCATTCATATAATCTTCAACTGTAGTACCTGCATCATCAACTAAAAATATTCGACGTCGAGAGGGTGAACACACATCATGGCTCAGTGAGCAAATAAAACAATGCAACAAACATATGCATGCATTCAGTTCATATCTTTGGTCTGGTAAATAAGTTTGCAATGTGCTATAGAAAGGATAGGTGGCCAAAGGTCACGTTTATTGACACCGCACCTCTATACACGAGTGTGTGAAGCCGCCCAAAGGTAACTTTTATTGTCGTTCCACATGCACCCACCATGGACAATGTACACATAAAGGTCACGTTTATTACTATACCCGTTGCCCATACCAACATGTAAGCCCCTACTAGCGAGGGCTCATAAACTAGGTTCGCAACTAACCAATCCTAATGCCAATCAGTGTATCCAAGGCCTCACCCCAACATCCCTCAATACGTCCATAGAGATAGGGCTAAGGCCCCCCAGCAGAGTCAGAGACTACACGGTCAGAGACCACCTCCCCTCATACCCTACGACGTAATAGTTCTGCTAAGGTAATGGCGATACGACGATGTCAGTGGACAAGACTTGAGTTAGAGATAGAGCTAGAGTGCTGAGACCCCGCCTATGATACCTCCCCCTGATACTCTATCGCATCAAGCACGCCAACCACACACATACATTCACATGCCTATTCCTATCATCATCATCATCATGTTATAAACAATAATTTAAATATGCATGAACAGTAATAATAGAAATATTGGATGACATGTTGAATGCACATAACAAGCATACACGCATAAAATCAATCATGGTATTGGACTCAAGAATAAAACAGTTTATTATTAACCAATTAGTTTAGGTCTTGTTGCCTCACCTTTGCTTGATCGTAGGTCCTCTTTCAAGCTTTAAGAATCAACTAAATATCAATATTATATCACTAGAAGACCTAATCAAGTTGATAGAATTTAATTAAAATTAATTCTGATTTTAAAAGCATGCTGTTAACTGGGGGTCGATGCCAGGGTCGGAGGTTCCATTCACCCTGGGTGCGACCACCCACAGTCTGGAGTTCCCGAGCACTGGGGGCCAATTGTTAGGGTCTGGTAGGGTCGATTGGTCATCGACCCCCCGTGCGACCCCCTGTGGGTTTAGTCAAAATTCTCATCCTACAGTCCATTCTTCATGTTTGGGGCCCTATGGCTTGCTTCTACAATCCATTCCACACATGTTCTATGGTCTAGAACCGTAGTTTATTCACCTATATGGTTTTTTATGATTTCCCCCATGGTTTTCCATGAAAACCTAACCATGGATGGATGATTTAGGTTTCTCCTAGATCATTCCCTCTTCACTATCTATTCTAAGGTCTATAGAGTTACATGGAGATAGTATCCATATCTAAGAATTAAGCTTGGTTGTCTGAAGCCTTCTCTTTGATCTTCTTCTCCACTTTTCCTTCTCTTCTCTTTCTCTTCTCTTTCTCTTCTCTTTCTCAATCTAATTAGGGTTCTAAAGGAATGAAAGAGGCTTAGGGACGTCCTATATATAGAGTAGAAACTCCCAAAATAAGTCCCATTGAGATTAGGAAAGAATCCCATTGAAATTTGGAAAGTTCCTAATTCACGGTTTCTGTCGGCAGACTGGGGGTCGATGAGGGGGTCGGAGATCCCGTCGACCCCTGGTTCTAAAATGTCCGACCCCTGGTTATAAACTCAGGGTCTGACTTTCTATCTTGGGGGGTCCGACCCTGCCTAGCCGGGTGTGCGACCCTCCCCCTATTTTTAATGTTTTTGGGTCATTTTAATACCTGGGATCACGATCTCCCTCACGTGCTTGATCCATTTGGCTCGACCATGATGGGTAGACCTGGTTCAAGGTGGTAAGACCGGGTTAGTTTGATACGGGTTTTACAACTCCCCCCTACTTATAAAAATTTCGTCCTCGAAATTGTACATACCTTCCGAGTCAAATAAATGAGGGTATTGCTTTCGCATAGAATTCTCTTCTTCCCATGTAATTTCTTCCATATCTGTATTTCTCCAGGTGACCTTAACATAATAGATATCTCGGTTGCGTTGTTGTTGAACCTTTGGGCTGGTGATTTCAGTTGGTGTTACCTCAAATGTCAAATCATCAGTCAAATCAGGTAAATCTACTGTCAGAACGTGCGTTGGATCCTTGACATACTTCTTCAATAAGGAAATATGAAATACGTCATGCACACTTGACATAGATGGTGGTAGTGCTAACTGGTACGTCACTTTTCCACGCTTAGCTAGAATCTCATATGGCCTGACATAACTTGGACTTAGTTTCCCTTTCTGTTCGAACCGTTTCAATCCTCGCATAGGCGATACTTTTAAGAATACTTTATCACCCACGACGAACTCAAGGTCTCGCCGTCAGGTATCTGCATATTGCTTCTGACGATTCTAAGTTGTTCTCACTTTTTTCTTGATAATATCGACCACTCGATAATTCTCTTCAATAAATTTCGGTCCAACAATACTACGTTTCCCAACTTTATTCCAAAACAAAGGAGTTCGACACTTTCGGCCATACAGTGCTTTATAGGGTGACATCTGTATAGTAGCTTGATAGCTATTGTTATAAGCGAACTCAATCAATGGTAACTTTTCATCCCATGATCCTTTAAAATCAATCACACATGCTCGAAGCATATCTTCTAGAATCTGGATTGTACGCTCTGACTGTCCGTCTGTCTGCGGATGAAATGCGGTACTAAACTTCAATGTTGTACCCATAGTCTTTTGCAATCCTTCCCAAAACTTTGAAGTAAATCGTGGATCTCTATCGGACACAATGCTTTTAGGTACACCGTGTAATCGCACAATGTTATCCACATACAGCTTAGCTAACCTCTCCAGTGTATACTGAGGTCGTATCGATATAAAGCGAGCTATTTTAGTCAGGCGGTCTACAATCACCCAAACTGCGTCAACTACTCAAGGAGTCATTGGTAGTCCTGTGACGAAGTCCATAGTGATGCAGTCCCATTTTCATACTGGTTCCGGTAATGGTTGTAATAGTCCTGCCGGTCATTGTCGTTCAGCCTTTACTTTCTGACAATTTAGGCATTGAGACACGAACTTAGCTACATCTCCTTTCATTCCTCTCCACCAATATAATTTCTTTAGATCATGATACATTTTTGTACTTCCAGGATGTATCGAATAGATGGTGGTATGGGCTTCTTTCATCAATCGGTGTCTAATGTCCAAGCTTTCTGTTTGGGGTACACATATTCTTCCTTTGTACTTCAGTATCTTTTCTTCGTCCAAGGTGAACTCAGGGTTAGTCCTACCTTTTTCGATGTCCTCTTGTACCGTTCTTAGGTAAGGGTCTGATTTGATAGCTGTCTTTACTTCATCAACTATATCCGGTATAATCTTCAATGTAGCGAACATATTTAAAAACCGATGAATAAACCCTTGGTTGGCTGATCCATCTGGTACATCTATCACAAACTGCTCATTATCGTGTTTGAATACCTTTCTGATAGTACACATTGCGGCGGTTGTGCTAACCTCTCCTTGAGATTTTATCATTGCCTTTCTACTCAACGCATCAGCTACTACATTAGCTTTCCCCGGATGATACTGGATATCACAATCATAGTCTTTCAATAGTTCCAGCCATCTTCTTTGTTTCATATTCAGCTCGTTCTGATTAAATAGATAAGTAAGACTTTTATGGTCTGATTTAATCTGAAATTTCTCTCCGTACAGATAATGTCTCCATATTTTGACAGCATGTACTACTACCGCTAGTTCCAAATCATGAGTGGGATAGTTCTTCTCATGTGTCTTCAGTTGTCTTGAGGCATAAGCAATTACTTGTTCTCCTTGCATAAGTACACATCCTAATCCCAGTCCTAACGCATCGGTGTACAAGATAAATGGTTGTCCTGGAATCGGGATGGTCAAGATTGGAGCTGATATCAATCTAGCCTTCAAGGTTTGGAAACTCTTCTCGCTATTGTCCGTCCAAACAAACTTCTCACCCTTCTTAGTCAATCTGGTAAGAAGTACAGCAATTCGAGAATAGCCTTCCATAAATCGTCGATAATATCCAACTAGACCCAAGAAACTTCTAATTTCTGCAACGCTCTTCAGTGCTTCCCACTTTACAATAGCCTCGATCTTGCTGGGATCCACTTTAATTCCTTTAGCGGATACTACATGGCCTAGATATGAGACTTCCTTTAGCCAAAACTCACACTTTAAAAATTTAGCGTAGAGCTTCTCCTTCCGTAGTCGCTGCAGAGCGGCGTTTAGATTCTTAACACGAGTTTCCTCATCTTTAGAGTAGACCAATATATCATCAATGAATACAATAACCGACGTATCCAACATGTCGTGGAAAACCTAGTTCATAAGTTCCATAAAGGTTGCTGGTGCGTTTGTCAATGCAAAAGACATGACCAAAAATTCATAATGCCCATATCTAGTTCTGAATGCTGTCTTGGGAATATCACCGTCCTTAATCTTCAGTTGATGGTAGCCTGACCGATGATCGATCTTGGAGAACACTTTGGCACCTTGCAACTGATTGAATAGGTCATCGATCCGAGGCAATGGATACCGATTCTTGATTATCAATTTATTCAGTTCTCGGTAGTCTATACACAATCGAACGCTACCATCCTTCTTCTTCACGAATAATACTGGCACTCCCCATGGTGATATGCTAGGGCGAATGTAACCCTTGTCCAGCAGTTCTTGTAGTTGTACTTTCAATTCCTTCAGTTCAGTAGGAGCCATTCTATAAGGTGCTTTCGATACTAGTGCAGCTCCAGGTATAAGATCTATAACAAACTCCGTAGCTCGGTCAGGTGGTAATCCTGGTAGTTCTTCAGGAAATATGTCTGGAAAGTCATGCACAACATCAATATCTTACATTCGTGGTGCTTCCTTGGTAAGGTTGACCACAAATACTAAATACCCGACTGCTCCTTTCTCAAGGCACTTCTTAGCCTTTAATGCAGAGAGTATGAGCTTTCGTTTACGGGGAAGTTTGGTTCCCAAAAAACTGAACTCTGCTCCTTCCTTGTCCTTAAATGTCAGCTTCTTTTCTGCACACAGTAAGTTTGTAGAATGCCGAACTAACCAGTCCATTCCCAAGATGACGTCAAAGTCTGCCATCTCAAGTTAGATCAAGGTTGCATCCAAGGTCTTTTCATCAATAAGAACTAGACATGGTCCATAACCTTTTTCTAACTCCACTTCTAATCCCATAGGTGATCGTACAAGTAGTTTGTAGTCTAAGGATTTAAGGGGTAGATTTAACTTCTTTCCAAACGTCACAGATATAAAGGAATGAGTAGCTCCTGAATCAAAGAGTACTCTCGCGGGAATGCCATTAATAGGTACGATACCTATGATTTGTTTTGGTTTAGTCTACATGCTCATACAATGTAATAAAACTAACTAAAATTGTAAGTCATACCTGTAACCACATCAGGCGATGCGGAAGCATCCTCGGATGTAACCGCGTAAACTCGTGCTTGATGTAGCTGCTTCTTGGGCTTAGGACATTCCCTTGCTATATGTCCCACTTGGTTGTAATTAAAACATTTTATCCCTTCAGTAATTGGCTTTTGTTGCTGTTGAGCTACGGGAATAGTCTTGGTTGCAGCGGTAAAGCCTTGAGCACGGAAGGGTTTGAATGTCTTGTTATTCCCTCCGTTATAAGAATTTCCAGCTAGCCTTTTGATACCTATGTTTTGCATGAAATAACTCTCCTTCTGGCTCGATTCTATAACTCGAGCAATTTGTGCCGCTTCATTATAAATTTTCTTTTCATGTCCCAGAACGTGCTCGCGGATGCTTCCCCTAAGTCCCATGACGAACCTTCGGGTCTTTGTGGTTTCCTCTTGCGTACTGGTGGGTGCAAAGAAGAACAGCTCTTCATAACGCTATTGATACGCATCCATGGTCATCTGTCCCTGATATAAACTCAGGAACTCTCTTTCCATAGAATCTCTGAAACTTCTCGAAAAGTACTTCTCAAAGAATGCCTCTTTATAAATATCCCAAGTCAGTTGGGTGTGCTTTGTTAATAAATAAGTCTTGGTAGACCTCCACCAATGGTGTGCATCTCCTTTCAGCATAGAGGTGGCACACAACACTTTTTCTTTTTCATTTAGTGTCATCATCATAAAATTTCTTTCCATTTCGTCAACCCAGTGTGCCGGCCATAAAGGATCTGCTGGCTTGCCATTGAATTCTCTGGGCTTCAGTTTCAGAAAATGCTCCACCAGTCTGGAGTGGTCTAGTTGTTGCGGAACATACGCTCCATACATAGGTGGTTGGTATTGATATCGACCTTGAGCTATCTCAAGATTCGGTACATGAGCCTGCATGATAGGAGTCTGAGGTGCGTAGGGTACTGTGTTACTCCCCCCTGGTGCTGTGCTTGCCTGTCCTGCTGGCAATGGAGGTGTCTGTGCAGCTGGAGGAATTATGCCTATGGTAGCTTGTATAGTAGCTTGTGCCTGTTGCATTTGTTGCAACTGTTGGGCCAAGTTCATTACCACTGTGGCCAAGTCTGTAGGTGGAGCTGGCAGATTGGTAAGATTTGCCTGCCCATTTATGACGGACGGTGCCGTGTTCATGTTTCCTTGTGTTTTCAGGTGTGTCTGGTTATCTTCCCCCACAGGTGGTGGTGGTGGGATAAAGTTACGACTCTGTCTGGTTGCTCTGCGTCCCGCTATTAATTAATCTGATAGTGGGATTGTCTGAAATTATTGAACACGAGAGACAATCATTAAATACTTCATTCTCATATATTAAAACCACTAACAATTACAAATTTCAAATTTTTCAGATCATTCTATCGAAAATGTTGTGTTTTCATTGCAGGGTCGATGGTGGGGTCGATGGTGGGGTCGATGGGTGTCCGACCCTCAGTCTGCGACCCTGGGAAATCACCCATTCTTCCCAAGAGCCGGGGGTCGATGGGGGGGTCGAAAGATGTCCGACCTAGGGTGCGACCCCTAGTTCTCTGTCAGATTCCTGAGAGCCGAGGGTCGATGCAGGGGTCAATGGGTGGGTCGATTGTTTTAATCGAATTTTCTGACCCCCGGACTAAAAATCTGATTTTTAAGTTCCGATTCAAAGTCCATTTCTCATTCTTTCTTCTCCGCTTCGACTCAACTCGTCCCTCTGAGTTGCTACAGTAACAACTCCGATCCGTTGGTGGTTTGCACTCCTTGTTTCGTTGTCTACACCTCCGCTACAGGTAGGTCTTCTACCTTTTCATGTTTTTAGGTTTCTTTACCTAGGTTTTTGCTCGTTTATCTCGTATTTTTTAAATTAAAATTTTTCCAACCATAAAAATTCGATTTTTATTGGGGGCTTTTTTATTGGTGACTCGAGGAACGAAAACCCTAAAAAATATTCAAGTTTCATTGGTTGGTTATCGAGAAATTCAAAATTTACACTTTTTGCCCTAATTTTGTCGAGATTTTGAATTTCTTAAAATTTCTTGCAATTCAATCTAATTAGTTGAAATTTTCGACTGTATGAGTCTCACAGGTTAGTTTAGGATCTATGTAAGTCCTCCTGCCCACGTGTATGGGTGAAAAGTGAGGCTTTTGACCAATTTACGTCATTATTATGTTGAAATTTTGGATTTTTACTCTCTACTAATCCATTATTTATTTTTCTTTCTTATTTGCCTATACTATGGCTCGTACCAAGGTACCCAGAGTTGGCGACCGTCTTTGCTTCCATTCCAATGAAGCCGAGACACAGTATGCCCACTACGCTCGCAAAAAGGTAGAGGGTAGCCGCAAAGTGGACTTGGCTAGCTTAGCCTTGTACAATGTGGAGGGGGCCTTTGGTGATATGGGATGGCTTCCCCTCATCACCTATGACGCGTGTACCCGTCCTGACTTGGTATGCTAGTTTTACTGTAATCTCCAGGTGGTGGGAGATTACAATGATGTTGAAAGGGGTGGTGAGCTTCGGATCACCAGTTACGTCAAGGGGGTTGATGTTTCCTTTGATTATCGGCAGCTGGCCGACTTGTTGGGAATTTCCTAGGCTGGCCCCTTGCTGTTCTGTGCTCCTGGAGAGCCCCAATTCTTTTCTCTATAGATGAGGGCTGAGATCGATCGTCTGCTCATCAGACCTGATCGCTGGGAGATGAAAGCGAGTTATCTGCGTTCAGATCCACGGGTATACTGCAAGATCATTCAGCATAATCTGATACCGCAGAGTGGACACTACGAGAAGGTCTCCCAGTTGACCCAGTACCTGCTATACTACATATGCACTAGGCAGCCCGTCTGCCTTCCTTACATCATCATGCGAACGATGATCAGTGCCACGTTGCCCAGTCACACTGGCAACCTTCCTTATGGACGCATGATTACTACCTTGCTTACCCGCCTGGGGGGTGATTTATTGGATGAGAAGATTCAGGAGAAATCCTTCTCATCACCTCTAGATTGGGAGGCTATTTGCAAGATGGGCATGCGGGATGCCCAAGTCAGCGATGAGGAGAGGAACGCGATGGTGCGCCCTCGCACTCGAGTGGAGATGGCTGACGCTGAGGCAGCAGCAGCAGCAGCCGCTGGAGCAGGGGTTCAGGGGGATGATGATGATCGGCTATACATGGATGTAGATGCCATACTTCCTCCATCACCTACTCATACTACTGGAGCTGGTCCGTCTTCTTCAGCTGGTCCTTCGCATGCAACTGGTCCATCGTATTCTCCATCTGATGACATGATGAGGATATTGCACCAGATACGAGAGGCTCAGCGTATGTTTGACCTGAAGATGGGAGAGCATCTAGAGGCTCAGTGCTCGTCCGATCAGCGGGTGAGAGAGCTTCTAGTTGCTTAGCGCATGTCAGATCAACAGGTGGGAGAGCTTCTAGCTGCTCAGCACATGTCGGATCAGCGGGTGGGAGAGCTTCTAGCTGCTCAGCAAATGTCTGATCAGCGGGTGGGAGAGCTTAGGGATGCTCAGCTTGTGACCGACCAGCGGGTGGCTTATCTCACAGCTAGTCTTCAGACGACCCAGACTCAGATAGCTTGGTTGACTAGAGTCTACGCTGAGGACTATGATAGAGACCGTGAGGCACCGCCTCCTCCATCACCTCCAACTTCTTGATGTACTTCTTTTATTTTTCTTTTTGCATTTCAGAGTAACTGTCTGGACTGTGGACTGTACTCTGCTTTAATCATATATATATAAACATTTGTTCTTCCTTTTGGTTGTATATAAATTTGTTTCTCATTAAATAGATGCATTATTCTCTTTCAGTTTAGTCTCAAACAACACAGATGCTTAAGGTCTGTTATTATTACATCTTTTAAATTTTTATCCTATCTTAGTTCACGACCTTTTGTGAAAGTTTACGGTTTCACAGATAAAGTCTGAGATGCTCTGATACCAAGTTATCACACCCCAAATTTTGTACCATTCAGAACGGTGTGATGAACCGCTAATAAACCAACGGTTCAACCAGGATCTTTAATAGACGGTATCCATTAAAAATAAAACCATACACATTCACAACCATAATCAGAATAAATATACAATAGCAGAAGTCTTATAGTAAATGAACTGAGAACTCTAACTGTAATAATCATAATTAAAATATCAAGTTATTGTTGTGTCAACTGAGACATAAATAAATAAAATATCAATTACATTTCTTTATAAATTCAAATAAAATCCTCATAGAATACGCATGAGTTGCACTCGCATGAGGGGTTACGCCTATCCTCTAAGTCTTCAGCTTCCATCGCAACAACACGCTCATACATTGGAGCATTCATATAATCTTCAACTGTAGTACCTGCATCATCAACTAAAAATATTCGACATCGAGAGGGTGAGCACATATCATGGCTCAGTGAGCAAACAAAACAATGCAACAAATATATGCATGCATTCAGTTCATATCTTTGGTCTGGTAAATAAGTTTGCAATGTGCTATTGAAAGGATAGTGGCCAACGGTCACGCTTATTGACGCCGCACCTCTATACACGAGTGTGTGAAGCCGCCCAAAGGTAACGTTTATTGTCGTTCTACATGCACCCACCGTGGACAATGTACACGCAAAGGTCATGTTTATTGCTGTACCCGTTGCCCATACCAACACGTAAACCCCTGCTGGCGAGGGCTCGCAAACTGGGCTCACAATTGACCAATCCTAATGCCAATCAGTGTATCCAAGGCCTCATCCCAGTATCCCTTAATACGTCCCTAGAGATAGGGCAAAGGCCCCCCCGGTTGAGTCAGAAACTATACGGTCCGAGACAACCTCCCCTCATACCCTACAACGTAATAGTTCTGCTAAGGTAATGGCGATACGACGATGTCAGTGGACAAGGCTTGAGTTAGAGATAGAGCTGGAGTGCTGAGGCCCCACCTATGACACCTCCCCCTGATACTCTCTCGCATCAAGCACGCCAACCACACACATACATTCACATACGTATTCCTATCATCATCATCATCATCTTGTTATAAACAATAATTTAAATATGCATGAACAGTAATAATAGAAATATTAGATGACATGTTGAATGCACATAACAAGCATATACGCATAGAATCAATCATGGCATTGGACTTAAGAATAAAACAGTTTATTATTAACCAATTAGTTTAGGTCTTGTTCCCTCACCCTTGCTTGATCGTAGGTCCTCTTTCAAGCTTTAAGAATCAACTAAATATCAATATTATATCACTAGAAGACCTAATCAAGTTGATAGAATTTAATTAGAATTAATTCTAATTTTAAAAGCATGCTGTTAACTGGGGATCGATGCCAGGGTCGGATTCCATCGACCTTGGGTGCGACCACCCACAGTCTGGACTTCCCGAACACTGGGGGTCGATTTTTAGGGTCTGAAAAGGACGATTGGCCATCGACCACCTGTGGGTTTAGTCAAAATTCTCATCCTACAGTCCATTCTTCGTCTTTGGAGTCCTATGACTTGCTTTTACAATCCATTCCACACATGTTCTATGGTCTAGAACCGTAGTTCATTCACCAATATGGTTTTTTATGATTTCCCCCATGGTTTTTCATGAAAACCTAACCATGGATGGATGATTTGGGTTTCTCCTAGATCATTCCCTCTTCACTATCTATTATAAGGTCTGTAGAGTTACATGGAGATAGTATCCATACCTGAGAATTAGGCTTGGTTCTCTGAAGCCTTCTCTTTGATCTTCTTCTCCACTTTTCCTTCTCTTCTCTTTCTCTTCTCTTTCTCTCAATCCAATTAGGGTTCTAAAAGGAGTGAAAGAGGCTTAGGGACGTCCTATTTATAGGGTAGAAACTCCCAAAATAAGTCCCATTGAGCTTAGGAAAGAATCCCATTTACGATTTTTTTCGGCAGACTGGGGGTCGATGAGGGGGTCGGAGATCCCATCGACCCCTGGTTCTAAAATGTCTGACCCCTGGTTAAAAACTCAGGGTCTGACTTTCTATCTTGGGGGGTCCGACCCTGCCTAGCTGGGTGTGCGACCCTACCCCTATTTTTAGTGTTTTTGGGTCAGTTTAATACTTAGGATCCCGATCTCCCTCACGTACTTGATCCATTTGGCTTGACCATGATGGGTAGACCTGGTTCAAGGTGGTAAGACCGGGTTAGTTTGACACAGGTCTTACAGTATCGACTGTACGAGGTAAGGTCGACACAATATGAGATTATAGGACCAATCAGACACCTATTAGTGATCTATTTTTGATTTCTGACTATTGTAACATGTTACACAAGAATCCTAACTTAAATCTATATAATTTTTAGGTTACTAAATTGATTTAAAGAGAATTACAACGTTTGGAAGGAGATCGAATTTTGTTAAAAGGTAAGGGAAGAAGACCTAAATTAATTGGATAATAACAAACTGCTTATTTATTGAGTTCAATGCCATGATTGATTCTATACTTGTATGCTTGTAATGTGCACCTCACATGTCATCCAATATTCCTGTTATTACTGCTCATGAATATTTATTTTTGTTTATTTATAACATGATGATGATGATGATGCTAGGAATAGGCATGTGATTGTGTGTGTGGTTAGTGTGTTGGATGCGAGTAGAGCATCAAGGGGAGGATGTGACATTGTGGTTCAGCCTGGTCACCAGACTCTATCTCTATCTTTACTTAAGTCTTGCCCACTAACATCGTCATATCGTCATTATCTTAGCAGAACAATTACGTCATAGGGCATCAGGGGAGGTGGTCTCGGACCTTGTGTTCTTTGACTCCGTTGGGGCGCGTTAGCTTTATCTCTATGGACGTATTGATGGATACTGGGGTGAAGCCTTGGATACACTGGATGACATTAGGATTGGTTAGTTGCGAGCGCAGTTTGCAAGCCCTCGCCAATAGGGGCTAACGTGTTGGTATGGATAGGGCATTAGGGGAAGTGTTGGTGGTGTGTGATCCGGACACTTTAGCTCTATCTCTATTTCATGGTAGGTGCATGTGGGATGGCAATGGTGTTTGATCCATTGGGAGGATTCACACACTCGTGTATTGTAAGACCCGCACTCTGTGAACCCGATTTAAACCTTGATTTCATGTCGTAACAGGTCTTCCAATCATCACCGGGCCAGAAGGGACGAGCGGATGACAATCAGGTACAAAATTGGACCAAAACCAGACCAAATAAGTATGATTTACTCATATCGATCGATGGTACCGGTCGACCGGTATGGTCTGCGCAGTAGACCACTTAAATCCAGAATTGGATCTATACGGGTCCCACTTTCCAAACTTTGAACCGATTGACTTTCCTAATCCTAAGAGGCTTCCTAAACCATATTCCTAGCCTATTTAAACACCTTTAAGCCTCCTAGAATTCCTTCCATTGATCCTCACAAACCCTAGAGAGGAGAAGGAGATTGGAGAAGGAGAAGGAGCTAGGAAGAAGAAGAAGAGTCGTCGTTGCCGTTCGACGAAGCACACCTTACGCCAGTCGACAGTAAGAGTTTAAACCCTTCCTCTCACATAATGACTCTAGGATGGTTGGGTTGTTTGGATCAATACCATGCAAAGCAGGTATTGACCTAAACCCTACTTTGCCGACAAACCCTAATTTAATCGATAAATCTTAGATTCGAGTTCTAGGATGAATACCATCAAAGCTAGACTTGAATGGAGTTAGAAACGACTCTAACTCAAAGATCAGACTTAGAATGTGTAGGAGAAACTCTGGAATCAATAGAGAATGATCGATGACAGTCGAAAAACCAAGTGTATGGTCTTCCGGAGACATACCGGTCGAACATACCGGTCGTAGGTCAGCCTGTGGGGACCGGCTGACCATACCAGTTGCCAGTTTCCCCACAGAGCTGTGACCGGTACCTACGACCGGTCAGCTCTGTAAGGTGTATTTTGTAACCTCGTTGGTTTTCGACCAACGTAAATCCTGAGCATCTATTCTAATTGAACCCTAATATTATGTAGGACTTTGTGATAGCATGTTTGGATCTTGCGACGTGGAGCAAGCTATCAAACGAGAGTCAGGTAAGGGAATCGGACCTAAACCCTAATAATTAATGGACGGTAAACTGTTGTTAATCACAATGAATATTTGGTATGATGTTTGTGCATTCTCACATGTCATCTGTTATTTCCAGTTATTATATTGTTCATGCATACTCGCTATGCTAGGATGCGATTGCTAGATATATGATTGTTTTCGTTGGTGTGTGGAATGGGAAGGGCCTGGGGTCTGGGATCATTCCTCACATTGGCACCTTTTTATAGTATTCTATCTTAGCATACTTGGTGCGGGCAGGGTATCAGGGGGAGGTTGTGGCACTGTGGTCTCTAACCTGGCCACCACACTATAGCTCTCTTTCTATGCCGTAGGGAGTAATGTTGGGATAGAGCCTACTTGCGTATTGTTCTGTCTTAGTATGCTTGGTGCAGGTAGGGTATCAAGGGGAGGTCATGGCACTGTGGACTCCGGCCTAGCCACCACGCTCTAGCTCTATCCCTATGCCATAGGGAGCTGTGCTGGGATAGAGCCTACAGTGATGACATATAGGATTGGTTAGTTGCGAGCTCAATTTGCAAGCCCTAGCCAGTAGGGGCTTATGTATTGGTATGGGTAGAGTATCAGGGGAGGTAGTGGATGCCTTAGCTCTATCTCTATTTCATGATGGGTGCATGTGGGTCGGAAGCGGTGTGATCTACTATGCGATGCTACACACTCGTGTATAGAGGTGCGGTGGCCGCCAACCCTTTCTATAGCACATTGCAAACTTAAACTAAACCATAACATAAAATGATTGTTACTCATGCATATAACATTGATACATTGTCTGATTGTCTTACTGAGCTAAGTTTTGAGCTTACCCTTTGTATATAAACTGTTTTTAGACGTTGATGCAGGTTATACGATGGACGACTATATGAACGCTCCGGCGTATGGAGGTGTTGCTGCTCAGGACATACAGACAGGAGAGGACGAGCATGACACTTCATGCGAGTGCCCTTTCTGCGTGTACCTTTGATTTTATTTTATTGGTTTCAGTTATTTTATTAAAGTGATGTAAAAATATTTAGTTACATTTGGAATTTGGATAAATGAATACTTATTTAAAGTTATCAATAGAATACTTAGTTCATTTATTTAAAGACTTCCGCTGTATTTATTATATTTTGATTGTGGTTATGTGCGATGATTTATATGAGTGGACACGGTCTTATTGCGATCCTGGTGTGAACCGTTGGTTCAATGATGGTTCACTCACACCATTCTGGTCGGTTCAGAATTGGGGTGTGACAACTTGGTATCAGAGCTCTCAGGCTCTGTCCAACAGACCATATTGCACTTAACTAAGTCGATAAACTGAGATAGGAAAATTTAAAAGCCTTAATAAGAACACACCTTAAGCACTTGTTTGATGTCTGAGACTATATAAGAAAGAGCATAACATACTATACTAAATATGGAATTAATAAAAACACATGCTCTAGATAGGAAAAAACCAGAAATTACTGTTAAAACATCCAAGAGTGATAAGTTAAAAGTGCTACAGGGTACGGTCCACAAGTCGGATAGTTACCTTGTTATATAATAGTACTGTGTAGAGAGAGAAAAATAAGACGACTATCATGGGGTAGAGGACCTAGGAGGAATAGGGTCGGCAATATCATATTCTCGCTCGTAAGCGACCCTAAGCCAGTGCACCTGATCCTGAGGGACTCTGAGGCTGCGAGCCAAGTGCCCCAAGTCATGGCTCATCTCACGCTGAGCGTCCTTGATCTCCGTGAACATACCCATCACGGTGTCGAAAGGAGGCTGAAATGGAGAAGAATTTTCGTCTGATGACATGTACAAAGGATGAGAAGGTGCTATTTTCTACGCACATGCTAAAGGAGGATGCAAACGCCTGCTGGAATTCTACAAGGGCATATTTGGAGACAAAGCACACTCAGATTGATTGGGCAGTGTTCAAGGGAGCCTTCTTCGATAAATATTTTCCGAAGAGCTTTAAAGATCAGATGGAGAAAGAATTCCTCAACCTACATCAGTCTCAGTCGACTGTAGATGCTTACCAACAAAGGTACGAGGAGCTATTTTTCGTTGCACCAACAAGCATGCAAGAAGAAGAAACCAAGACCCGTAGGTTCACCATGGGACTGCGTGGAAGCATTAGAGAGCATATCTTGGGTCTGGAGAAAAAGGTAAATAATGAGGCTGTACAGGTTGCCAGAGTGATTGAATCAAGTCAAAAGGACAGTTTCTTTGCTCAGAACAGGGGACTGAAGAGACCGGCTACTGAGACTTCAGGTGGCGGCAATAATAGACCATTCCGCCCATACAGGGCTCAGACCACCATGGTGCCTATAAGAAACACCACTGCACCACCATCGCCACTGTCACACCCCAATTCTGAACCAACCAGAATGGTGTGAGTGAACCGTCATTGAACCAACGGTTCACACCAGGATCTCGAATAGACCGTGTCCACTCATACAAACCATTGCACATAACCACAATCATAATATAAATAATACAGCGGAAGTCTTTAAATAGAATGAACAGAGTATCTATTGATAAATTAAATAAAATATCCCATTATTCAAATCTAATCAGAAAATATAATATAATTACATCTCTTTAAAAGTCAACTGAAAATAACTGAAACAAATAAATAAAATCAATCACAGGTACACGCAGAAAAGGCACTCGCATGAAGCGTCATGCTCGTCCTCTCCTGCCTGTACACCCAGAGCAGCAACATCACCAAACGTCGGATCGTTCATATAGTCATCCACCGTGTATCCTACATCAACATCTAAAAACAATGTGTACACAAAGGGTGAGCTCACATAGCTCAGTAAGACAATCAGACAGTTTCACAATATTATGCATGAGTAACAAACATTTTATGCAGTGGTCTAGTTTAAGTTTGCAACGTGCTATAGAAAGGTTTGGTGGCCCCCGCACCTCTATACACGAGTGTGTGGCACCTCATGGATCACACTACCATTGGCCCACATGCACCCATCATGGAATAGAGATAGAGCTAAGATATCCCCGTACCTCCCCTGATGCTCTACCCATACCAGTACCTAAGCCCCTACTGGCCAGGGCTTGCAAACTGGGCTCGCAACTAACCAATCCTATATGTCATCAATGTAGGCTCTACCCCAGCACAACCGTCTACAGCATAGAGATAGAGCTAAGGCATCCCCGTACATCCCCTGATACCCTATCCGCAACTAACCCACTAGGATAGAACAATATGCAGGTAGACCTTACCCCAACATAACTCCCTACGGCATAGAGATAGAGCTAAAGCATTGTGGACAAGCCAGCGTCGACCTCGGAGACCACAATGCCACATCACCATGGCCAGACTAGCATCAACATCGGAGACCACAGTACCACGACCTTCCCCTGATGCCCCACCCATACCAAGCATGTTAAGATAGAATACTACAAAAGGTGCCAGTGTGAGGAATGATCCCAGGCTCCATGCCCCACTCCACACACTAACGAAAATAATCACATGCCTAACAATCACATCCTATCAATGTATGAACAATAATAATAACTGAAAGTAAAGGATGGCATGTGAATATGCACAAACACCACATCATATATGTTCAAGTTATTAACAACGATTTACTGTCCATTAATTATTAGGGTTTAGGTCAGATTCCTTTACTTGATGCTCGTTTGATAGCTTGTTCCACGTCGCAAGATCCAAACGTACTATCACAAAGCCCTACAATATTATTAGGGTTTCATTAGAATAGTTTTTCTTAGGGTTTCACGTTGGTCAGAAACCAACAAAGTTACAAAAATACACTCACAGAGCTGACCGGTGGCATGTACCGGTCGCAGCTCTGTGGGGAAAATTGGCGACTGCTATGGTCAGCCGGTCCCCACAGACCAGCCCCCCGGAAGGTACCGGTGGCAACATACCGGTCACACAGGGTGCAACCGGTAAAGTCGACCGGTATGTCTCCGTAAGACCATACTTTGGGTTTTTTCTATTGTTGTCGATAATTCTCCATGGATTTCCAGGGTTTCTCCTATCCATTCTAAATCTGAGCTTTGAGTTAGAGTTATCTCCAACTCATTCCAGTCTAGTTTCGATGATAATCATCCTAGAACTCGAATCTAGGGTTTGATGGCAACTTAGGGTTTAATGTCTAATTAGGGTTTTAGATCAATACTTACTTTGCATGGTATTGATCCACCCATACAACTATCCTAGAGTCATAGAGTAAGAATAATGTTTAAAACACTTACCGTCGACTGGCGTAAAGTGAGCGTCGTCGAACGGCATTGGCGGCACCTCCTTCTTCTTCCTAGCTCCTTCTCATTTTCAACCTCTTTCTCTTCTCTAGGGTTTGTGAGAGATAATGGAAAGGATTTGAGGAGGTTTAAGGGTGTTTATATAGGCTAGAATTAGGGTTTAGTAACCCTATTAGAATTAGGAAGGTCTTAAGAATCGAAATCAGGAAAGTGGGACCCGCAAAGATCAATTTTTAGATCTCCGTAGTCAGCTGCGCAATGCTGACCGGTCGACCGGTACCAAGACCGGTACCATCGACCGGTCAACATAAAATGATGATTATTTGACCGTCTTTGATCCCATTTCGTACCTGTTTGTCATCCGCTCGTCCCGTCTGGCTCGGTAATGATCAAAAAACCTGTTACGACATGAAATCAAGGTTTATACCGGGTTCATGGAGTGTGGGTCTTACAACTCCCCCACCCTTAAAAGAAATTTTGTCCCCAAAATTTGCATGTAGGTCTCACAACTCCCCCACCCTTAAAAGAAATTTTGGCCTCAAAATTTGAACGTACCTTGATCGTCGAAAATGTTAGGGTACTCTTTCCTCATCGCGCTCTCCTCTTCCCAAGTAATTTCTTCGACATTTTGGCTTCTCCAATGCACCTTCACATAATGGATATCCTTGGTTCGAAGTTGTTGTACCTTTCAGCTTGAGAGAATCACAGGCACCACTTTAAATGTTAAGTCTTCAGTCAAGTCTGGGGGGTCTGTTGTCAAGATGTGCGATGGATCCCTGACATACTTCTTCAATAACGATACATGGAACACATTATGAACGCTTGACATAGATGGTGGTAGAGCCAATTGATATGCTACATTACCACTTCTAGCCAATATCTCGTATGGTCCCACATACCTGGGGCATAGCTTTCTCTTCTTACCAAACCATTTCAGACCTCGCACCAGTGATATCTTCAAGAATACTTTGTCACCCACTACAAACTCCAGATCTCGACGTCGATTATCCGCATAGTGCTTCTGTCGAACTTGAGCTGTCTTTACTCTCTCCTTGATTTGATCAATCACTCGACAAGTTTCTTCGACAAACTCTGGTCCTATAATTCTTCTTTCTCCCACCTCGTTCCATAACAGAGGTGTTCGACATTTTTTTCCCATAGAGTGCTTCATATGGAGCCATCTGAATTGTAGCTTGATAGCTGTTGTTATAAGCAAACTCGATAAGTGATAGTTTCTCGTCCCAAGCTCCCTTAAAGTTTAATGCACAAGCTCGGAGCATATCCTCTAAAATCTGAATAGTTCGTTCTGACTGCCCGTCCGTCTGAGGATGAAAATCTGTACTGAACTTCAACTTTGTTCCCATAGCTTTCTGTAATCCTTCCCAAAACTTTGATGTGAAATGGGGATCTCTGTCGGATACTATACTCTCTGGGACGCCATGGAGTCTGACTATATTATCTACATATAGCTTGGTCAGCTTCTCCATGGTATACTGAGGTCTGACCGCAATGAATCGAGCTGTCTTGGTGAGTCGATCTACTATTACCCAAACTGCATCCACTGACTTTGGTGTCAAAGGTAGGCCAGTGACGAAATCCATAGTAATGCAATCCCACTTCCATGCAGGCTCCGGTAGTGGTTGTAGTAAACCTGTGGGTCTTTGCCTTTCTGCTTTAACTTGTTGACAATTCAGACATTGGAACACAAAACGAGCTATATCAGTTTTCATACCCCTCCACCAATACAATCTTCTTAAATCATGGTACATTTTGGTACTTCCTGGGTGTACCGAATATGGAGTGTAATGAGCTTCAGTCATAACTCGGTCTCTGATATTGCAGTCTTCATTCTCAGGAATACATAACCGTCCACAATACCTGAGTACCTAGTCTGAATCCAAGGTAAAGTCAGGATTGCTCGTACCCTTTTCTAGGTCTTCTTGCACTGTCTTGAGATGTGGATCCTGTAGGATTGCTACCTTGACTTCATCAACTAGATCTGGTGAGATCTTCAAAGCTGCGAAAATCATGGTGAACTTATGAATTAAGCCTTGCTCGACTGGATCTTCTGCAGTCTCTATTATATACTCTTCATCACCTTCAATTGAACTTGAGGCTGCAGCACACAATGCAGCATTTGTACTTGGCCCGGCTTCAGGTTTCGATGCCCACTTTCTGCTTAAGGCATCAGCCACAACATTTGCTTTACCATGATGGTACTGGACGTCACAATCATAATCTTTTAATAACTCCAGCCATCTCCTCTGTCTCATATTCAGATCCTTCTGAGTAAAAAGATAAGTTAAGCTCTTGGATCTGACTTAATCCGAAACTTTTCACCGTACAAGTATTCTCTCCAAGTCTTGATTGCGTGTATAACCGCTACTAACTCCAAATCATGCGTAGGATAGTTCTTCTCATGCTCTTTTAACTGTCTTGATGCGTAAGCAATTTTCTGTTCCCCTTGCATCAATACACACCCAATACCCAACCCTGAAGCATCCGTATATAAGGTAAACGGTGCGCTTGGTTCGGGGATGGTCAAGATAGGTGCAGAGACTAGTCGTGACTTCAAAGTCTGAAAGCACTTCTCGCACTCATCTGTCCATATGAATTTCTCCCCTTTCTTGGTTAATCTAGTGAGTGGAACAACGATCCTGGAGTAATCCTCCACGAATCTTCTATAATAACCAGCCAACCCAAGGAAGCTACGAATCTCTGCAACAGATTTTGGTGCTTCCCATCCTACTATAGCAGCTATCTTACTTGGATCAACCTTGATACCTTCTTCAGATACTACATGGCCCAAGAAAGCCACTTCCTTCAGCCAAAACTCGTATTTCTTGAACTTAGCATAAAGCTTCTCCTGTCTTAGCCGTTGTAGCGCTGCTCTTAAGTGTGTTGCATGAGCCTCTCTGTCCTTTGAGTAGACCAATATGTCATCGATGAATACGATGATCGAAGTGTCCAACATGTCATGAAACACTCGGTTCATCAGTTCCATGAACGATGCTATAGCATTGGTCAAACCGAACGACATAACTAGAAACTCATAATGCCCATACCTCGTCCTGAAAGCAGTCTTCGGAATATCTCCGGCCTTGATCTTCAGTTGGTGATACCCCGATCGGAGATCAATCTTTGAGAAAACCTTTGCACCCTGTAACTGATCGAATAGATCGTCGATCCTAGGCAAAGGATATCGATTCTTGATAGTCAACTTGTTTAGTTCACGGTAGTCAATGCATAGTCTTACACTTCCGTCCTTCTTCTTGACAAATAATACAGGTGCTCCCCAAGGTGATATGCTAGGTCATATGAAACCCTTATCTAACAATTCTTGTAATTGGGTCTTCAACTCCTTTAACTCGGTAGGGGCCATCCTGTATGGGGCTTTAGACACCGACGCCAAACCTGGCATAAGGTCTATCACAAACTCTGTAGCCCTGTCTAATGGTAGACCTAAGAGATCCTCCGGAAATATATCTGGAAACTCTCGCACCACATCTAGATCATCCATCATTAGCACTTCAGCAGTGATGTCGACTACAGACACTAAATACCCCACTCCCCCCTTCTCTAAGCATCTTTTAGCTTTTAGGGCGGAGAGGATCAGCTTCCGCTTCCTTGGTAACTTGGTCCCACTGAAGCCAAACTCCTTTCCTTTTTTATCTGTAAGCACAAGCTTCCTTTTACCACATAATAGGCTAGCTGAATGATGGCCTAGTCAGTCCATTCCCAAGATGACATCAAAGTCTGGCATCTCAAGTTTTACCAGATTTGCTTCTAAGTCTCAGCCCTCAATACATACTGTACACGGCCCATAATATTCAGTGAAAGCCACTTCGACCCCTAGCGGAGAGCGAACTATCAAGCTTGGGTTCAAGTGCTTGATTGGTAACTCCATTCGCTTTCCAAAAGAAATAGAAACAAAAGAGTGCGTGGCTCCAGAGTCAAAGAGTACTCTGACAGGTATACCAGCTACATTTACAATTCCTGAAATTTTATTGTCCCTTAGAAAGAGTACTCTGGCAGGTATACCAGCTACATTTACAATTCTTGAAATTTTATTGTCCCTTAGTTCTACCTGCTCATACTCACAATGAAATAGTAAGCTAAATAGTAAGGGATAGAGTCATACCAGTGACCACATCAGGTGATGCGGCTGCCTCTTCGGTAGTGACCGCAAATACTTTTCCTTACTAGGGAGGTTGTTTCCTAGGTAGAGTGCAGGTCCTTGCAATATGACCCACTTGGTGACAGTTGAAACATTTAATGTCCAGGTTGTGTCCAGCGAACTATGGCACTGGTGGTGCGGTATTGTTCCTTGCAGGCACTGTAGTGGTCTGAGGCTTGTATGGGCGAAAAGGTCTATTGTTACCGCTACTCGAACTCTCAATAGTGGGTCTCTTCACTCCCCTGTTCTGTGCAAAGAAGCTGTCCCTCTGACTGGATTCTATCACTCTCGCGACCTGTACAGCTTCATTATGAATTTTCTTGTCCAGACCCAATATATGCTCTCTGATGCCTCCACGCAGTACCATGGTGAACCTACGTGTCTTGGTCTCTTCCTCTTGCATACTTTTCGATGCGAAGAAAATAACTCCTCGTACCTCTGCTGGTAAGCATCCATAGTCGACTGAGACTGCTGTAGATTAAGGAACTCCTTCTCCATCTGATCTCTGAAACTCTTCGGAAAATATTTATCGAAGAAGACAACCTTGAACACTTCCCAATCCACCTGTGTATGCTTCATCTCCAGATATGCCCGTATAGAATTCCACCAAGCATTCGCATCTTCCTTCAGCATATGAGTGGCAAACAGGACCTTTTCATCCTCTGTACAAGTCATCAGTCAAAAATTCTTCTCCATTTCTGTAATCCACTGTGCTGGCCACAATGGTTTCCCTGTCTTACCTATGAATGAAGAAGGTTTCAACTTTAGGAATCTATCCACTGCTCGACTCAGATCGTGTTGTCCCTGTGTATTCATTCCGTACCATGGTGGTGGATACGGATAGGCTCCCTGATAAGCAGAAGACGATGGGAAGTGGTGCGGTGGTGGTACATTTTGGGCTTGGCCCATTGGCCCTGGACTACCATGCATTGGCTGTGTAGTATTATTCCTTCCAGACTCAGGCGTACCTTCAGTGAAAAAATGACCCGGTGGCCTGAACATCTTCAACATCTCGCTTAGGAATGTTTTCTGCTGAGCTTGCATTTGATAGACCAGATTTGTAACGATTGTCTCAGAATCCCTGTGAGGAGGGCCAGACAAATTTGTCGGTACCCTTGGAACCTGTTCTTCCTCAGCTACCGGACTTGGTTCTCTAACATAGCCTGGTTTTACTTGTTCTTCTTCACCGTGGTGCACCCTAGCTTGGTAATGCTTTCAGCCCCTACGACCGTTTCCGCCTACCATCTCAAACTGTTCTGTTTGGATCTGAGAAGAAGACATAACACATGAGAACAATAGTAGTGGTGTTAGTCTTGAACAATATAAGGCGAAACAGTCGTAAAGTAAAAATTTAATTTGCAAAATTTTTAAAATTTTTCATAATTTTTCTGGCCTTTCTATAGCTGACCGATCGCAACATACCGGTCGCTACTCTGTAGAAAATGAAGCGACCGGTATAGTCGACCGGTCAGAATTTCCCATCTGATCGAGAGGTACCGGTCGACTATACCAGGGATCATCGGTCGACCGGTATGGTAAAAGTGTCGACCGGTATGCCCAGAAAGGCTTTTTTTAAAATCGCAAAAAAGTGAGAAAAATCTCACTTTTTCTCTCCTTCTCTCCTCCAGTGGCATTTCTCCTCTGGCTTCTGAGCTTCGACAGTCCGACCGGTCACCCTAGGAGTGATTTTCTTCCGATCCGGACTCGGCATATCGTCTCCAGGTAAGTCTCTTCTCTCTCTATCAAGTTTTTACAAATTTTTCATATCGTCTTTAGTTAGAATTTTAGGTTTTTCTTTGGTTGAGAGATTCTAATCGTAGGAACTCTTTTCCTTCGGTTTAGAAAGGGTTTAGGGTCCCATAAGAGTGAAATCCCTCAACCAATTTGAGGTTCCACCGAACGGTTTCCATAAAAATCAAATTTTAACAATTTTTAACCTAGGTTTTCAAAATTTTCAAAATTTCTTGATTTTTCTTAAATTCCTAGAATTTCTTGTTGTAATTGCATATGTTTGATTTGTTTGAAGAGTGCGGGGGTTACGTAATTCCTCCTCCCCATGTTTTTGGGTGAGTTCGAGGCTTTTTCCCAAATTACTGTCGTTATGCTGCCGAAATTTCGACAATTTCTAACATTTTCTTCTTGTTTTCTTTTTGTTTTACAGGTTAAATGCCTCCACGACGCGGTCTTGGCAAGCGTTCCTATGGCTTGGGCATGCGCGCTCCTCATCCACCAGTTCCACGGCTCGATGAGCAATGGTTCTGTTCTGAGGCGGCACAAGCCCGTTTCCCTTGGTTCGATAGCAAGAGCATAGAGTCTGGGCGGCGGGTCAACTTGGAGCAGTTGCACAGGTTTGATGTGCAAGCGGCTTTCGATAGGCTTGGGTGGGTGCCTGTCATTACTTACACTGAGACCACTCATCCCAACCTGGTTAAGCGTTTCTACGCCAACCTGGAGCTCCATGGGGATGTCAATGATCCTAATCAGGGTAGGGACTTGCGCATCTCCAGCTACGTTAAGGGCATCCATATCTCCTTTGACACTCATCAGCTAGCTGACCTATTAGGGGTTCGCAACGACGGAGATCTAGTGTATTGCCCTCCAAAATTGAAGAGCTATTTGAGCGAGGATCTACGTCGAGAGATAGCGGAGCAGATACTGAATCCTGGGGCTCCTATGAAGGCTGCTAGTCTGAAGCCCCTGGCTCGAGTTTATAGCCGCATCATCCAGCACAACATTGTGCCCCAAAGCGGCCACTACAGTGAGTTATCTCAGCTCACTCAGTACATCACCTACTGCATCTGCACAGGGGAGCGGGACTCTCTCCCTTACCTCATCATCCGGACCACGCATCAGGCGACTCTGGCCGATCAGGCCAGTAACCTCCCATATGGTCATCTCATCACTACTCTACTGAGGCGTCTACGAGTGAGCATGAGAGGTGAGGTGGCTGTGGAGGACACCATGACCTCCGACATCGACTGGGATGCCATTCTGAGGATGCAGATGGACAATCTGCCTGTTAGCGATGAAGAGTTGGAGGCTCGCCCTTGCCCACTCAGGAGGGTGGCAGCCGCAGCAGCAGCAGCAGCAGCCAATGCGGCATATGCAGCAGAGGCTGAGAGTGATGATGACGATGATGGGGCAGAGGGTGTACCAGTGCCAGCTCCATAGCCTATACCTGCAGCACCACCGTCTACATCTACAGCTGGACCGTCTCATCCCCCTCCAGACCCGGTGTTGAGCATGTTCACAGAGATCAGGGACACCCAGAGGGTCATCCTAGAGTCTCAGCGGGAGATGGGTCAGGAGTTGGGCCGTCTGGCTCGTAGCCTACGGGTGATAAAGGACCAGGTACACTGGCTTAGGGTCGCTTACGAGCGAGATTATGACATAGCGGACCCTATTCCTCCTAGGCCCCCTACCTCATGATTTTTTTTTCCTTTTATTTTCTTCTCTTTTGACTGTTTATATAGCAGGGTAATTGTCCGGTTTGTGGACTGTACCCTGTAGCACTATTTCATTTGATACTCACTTTTTTTTATTAATGAAAGTTTTTTTGGTTCACCCTAGCTAGTGTATTTGCAAATGTTAAATTCCATATTTAATATAGTATATTATGCTCTTTCTTAGTCCGTCTCAAATATCAAACAATGCTTAGGGTGTGTTTGTATTAAGATTTTTAAATTTATCCTAACTCAGTTCATCGACTTAGTTAAGTGAAATATGGTCTGTGGACAGAGCCTAAGGGCTCTGATACCAAGTTGTCACACCCCAATTCTGAACCAACCAGAATGGTGTGAGTGAACCGTCATTGAACCAACGGTTCACACCAGGATCTCGAATAGACCGTGTCCACTCATACAAACCATTGCACATAACCACAATCATAATATAAATAATACAGCAGAAGTCTTTAAATATAATGAACTGAGTATCTATTGATAAATTAAATAAAATATCCCATTATTCAAATCCAATCATAAAATATAATATCATTACATCTCTTTAAAAGTCAACCGAAAATAACTGAAACAAATAAATAAAATCAATCACAGGTACACGCAGAAAGGGCACTCGCATGAAGCGTCATGCTCGTCCTCTCCTGCCTGTACACTCAGAGTAGCAACATCACCATACGCCGGATCGTTCATATAGTCATCCACCGTGTATCCTGCATCAACATCTAAAAACAATGTGTACACAAAGGGTGAGCTCACAACTTAGCTCAGTAAGACAATCAGACAGTTTCACAATATTATGCATGAGTAACAAACATTTTATGTTGTGGTCTGGTTTAAGTTTGTAATGTGCTATAGAAAGGTTTGGTGGCCCCCGCACCTCTATACACGAGTGTGTGGCACCTCATGGATCACACCACCATTGGCCCACATGCACCCGTCATGGAATAGAGATAGAGCTAGGATATCCCCGTACCTCCCCTGATGCTCTACCCATACCAGTACCTAAGCCCCTACTGGCCAGGGCTTGCAAACTGGGCTTGCAACTTACCAATCCTATATGTCATCAATGTAGGCTCTACCCTAGCACAGCCGTCTACGGCATAAAGATAGAGCTAAGGCATCCCCGTACATCCCCTGATACCCTATCCGCAACTAACCCACTAGGATAGAACAATACGCAGGTAGACCCTACCCCAACATAACTCCCTACGGCATAGAGATAGAGCTAAAGCATCGTGGACAAGACAGCGTCGACCTCGGAGACCACAGTGCCACATCACCATGGCCAGGCCAGCATCAACATCGGAGACCACCGTACCATGACCTTCCCCTGATGCCCCACCCGTACCAAGCATGTTAAGATAGAATACTACAAAAG
The DNA here is from genome assembly GCA_028583415.1 of Protea cynaroides. NCBI lineage: Eukaryota > Viridiplantae > Streptophyta > Magnoliopsida > Proteales > Proteaceae > Protea > Protea cynaroides. The sequence continues at coordinate 76,481,312 of CM053266.1, read as the reverse complement.
GTGCCAGTGTGAGGAATGATCCCAGGCTCCATGCCCTACTCCACACACTAACGAAAACAATCACATGCCTAACAATCACATCCTATCAATGCATGAACAATAATAATAACTGAAAGTAAAGGATGGCATGTAAATATGCACAAACACCACATCATATATGTTCAAGTTATTAACAACGATTTACTGTCCATTAATTATTAGGGTTTAGGTCAGATTCCCTTACTTGATGCTCGTTTGATAGCTTGTTCCACGTCGCAAGATCCAAACGTATTATCACAAAGCCCTACAATATTATTAGGGTTTCATTAGAATAGTTTTTCTTAGGGTTTCACGTTGGTCAGAAACCAACAAAGTTACAAAAATACACTCACAGAGCCGATCGGTGGCACGTATCGGTCGCAGCTCTGTGGGGAAAACTGGCGACCGGTATGGTCAGCCGGTCCCCACAGACCAGACCCCCGGAAGGTACCGGTGGCAATATACCGGTCACACAGGGTGCAACCGGTATAGTCGATCGGTATGTCTCCGGAAGATCATACTTTGGGTTTTTTCTACTGTCGTCGATCATTCTCCATGGATTTCTGGGGTTTCTCCTATCCATTCTAAATCTGAGCTTTGAGTTAGAGTTGTCTCCAACTCATTCCAGTCTAGTTTCGATGATAATCATCCTAGAACTCGAATCTAGGGTTTGACGGCAACTTAAGGTTTAATGTCCAATTAGGGTTTTAGATCATTACTTACTTTGCATGGTATTGATCCACCCATACAACTATCCTAGAGTCATAGAGTAAGAAGAATGATTAAAATACTTACCGTCGACTGGCGTAAAGTGAGCGTCGTCGAACGGCAATGGCGGCACCTCCTTCTTCTTCCTAGCTCCTTCTCCTTTCCAACCTCTTTCTCTTCTCTAGGGTTTGTGAGAGATAATGGAAAGGATTTGAGGAGGTTTAAGAGTGTTTATATAGGCTAGAATTAGGGTTTAGTAACCCTATTAGAATTAAAAAGGTCTTAGGAATCGAAATCAGGAAAGTGGGACCCACAGAGATCAATTTTGGGATCTCCGTAGTCAACTGCGCAATGCTGACCGGTCGACCAGTACCAAGACCGGTACCATCGACCGGTCAACATAAAATGATGATTATTTGACCATTTTTTATCCGATTTTGTACTTGTTTGTCATCCGCTCGTCCCGTCTGGCTCGGTGATGATCGGAAAACCTGTTACGACATGAAATCATGGTTTAGACCGGGTTCACGGAGTGCGGGTCATACAGCCACAGTTCACTGGACAAAACCCAAACATTAAATGTTTCAACTCTCAGCAACTAGGTCATGTTGTAGAAACCTGCACTCTACCTAGGAAACAACCTCCACGGCAAAGAAAGGTATTTGCAGCACCACTGAAGAGGCAGCCGCATCACCTGATGTGGTCACTGGTATGATTTTATCCCTTCCTATTTAGCTTACTATTTTATTGTGTATGAGTATGTAAAACTAAGGGATAATTAATTTCAAGAACTGTAAATATAGCTGGTATACCTGCCAGAGTACTCTTTGACTTTAGGGCCACATACTCTTTTGTTTCTATTTCTTTCGAGAAGCGAATGAAATTACCTGTCAAGCATCTAAACCCAAACTTAATAGTTCGCTCCCCACTAGGAGTCGAAGTGGCATTGAACAAATATTTTGGACCATGTACAGTTAGCATTGACGGCCGAGATCTAGAGGCTAATCTGGTTCAACTCGAGATGGCAGACTTTGACATCATCTTGGGAATGGATTGGTTAGGCCAGCATTCAGCCAGCTTATTATGTGGTGAAAAAAAGCTTGTGCTTAAAGACGAGAAAGGAAAAGAGTTTAGCTTCACTAGGACCAAGTTATCTAGGAAGCGGAAGCTGATCCTCTCCGCCCTAAAAGCTAAGAGATGCTTAGAGAAGGGAGGAGTGGGGTATTTAGTGTTTGTGGTTGACATAACTACTGAGGTGCCAAGGATGGAAGATCTAGTTGTGGTACGAGAGTTTTTGGATGTGTTTCCAGAGGATCTCCCGGGTCTACCTCCAGACAGGGCTACAGAGTTCATGATAGACCTAATGCCAGGGTTGGCACCAGTGTCTAAAGCACCGTACAGGATGGCCCCTACAGAATTAAAGGAGTTGAAGACCCAGTTACAAGAATGGCTAGATAAGGGTTTCATACGTCCAAGCATATCACCATGGGGAGCACCTGTATTGTTCGTCAAGAAGAAGGACGGTAGTGTAAGACTATATATTGACTACCGAGAGCCGAACAAGTTAGCCATCAAGAATCGATATCCTTTGCCTAGGATCGATGATCTATTCGATCAGTTATAGGGTGCAAAGGTTTTCTCGAAGATTGATCTCAGATCAGGGTATCACCAATTGAAGATCAAGGTCGGAGATATTCCAAAGACTGCTTTCAGGACAAGGTATGGGCATTATGAGTTTCTAGTTATGTCGTTCGGGTTGACCAATGCCCCAGCGTTGTTCATGGAATTGATGAACCGAGTGTTTCATGACATGTTGGACACTTCGGTCATCGTATTCATCGATGACATATTGATCTACTCAAAGGACAGGGAGGCTCATACAACACATTTGAGAGCAGCCCTACAACGGCTGAGAAGGGAGAAGCTTTATGCCAAGTTCAAGAAGTGTGAATTTTAGCTAAAGGAAGTGGCTTTCTTGGGCCACGTAGTATTTGAAGACGGTATCAAGGTAGATCCAAGTAAGATAGCTGATATAGTAGGATGGGAAGCACCAAAATCAGTTGCCGAGATTCGTAGTTTCCTTGGATTAGCTGGTTACTACAGAAGATTCGTGGAAGACTACTCAAGGATCGCCGTTCCACTTACCCGACTGACCAAGAAGGGAGAGAAATTTATATGGTCAGATGAGTGCGAGAAATGCTTTCAGACTTTGAAGTCAAGACTAGTCTCTGCACCTATCTTGACCATCCCAGCACCAAGCTTACCTTTTACCTTATATACGGATGCTTCAGGGTTGGGTATTGGATGTGTATTGATGCAAGGAGGACAGGTGATTGCCTACGCATCAAGACGGTTGAAAGAGCATGAGAAGAATTATCCTACACATGATTTGGAGTTAGCAGCGGTTATACATGCAATCAAGACTTGGAGACACTACCTTTACGGTGAAAAGTTTCGGATTAAGTCAGATCACAAGAGCTTAACATATCTTTTCACTCAGAAGGACCTGAATATGAGACAGAGGAGATGGTTGGAGTTATTAAAAGATTATGATTGTGACATCCAGTACCATCTGGGTAAGGCAAATGTTGTTGCTTATGCCTTAAGCAGAAAGTGGGCATTGAAACCTGAGGCATGACCAAGTACAAATGCTGCATTATTTGCTGCAACCTCGAGCTCACCAGAGAATGATGAAGAGTATATAATAGATACTGCAAGAGATCCAGTGGAACAGGGCTTAATTCATAAGTTTACATTGATATTCGTAGCCTTGAAGATCTCATTGGATCTCATAGATGAGGTCAAAGTAACAATTCTACAGGATCCACACCTCAAGACGGTACAAGAAGACCTAGAGAAGGGTAACAGCAATCCTAACTTTACCTTGGATTCAGACAAGGTACTCAGGTATCGACGACGATTATGTATACTTGAGAGTGAGAACTTAAATATCAGAGATCGAGTTATGACAGAAGCTCATTACACTCCATACTCGGTACATCCAGGAAGCACCAAAATGTACCATGATTTAAGAAGATTATATTGGTGGAGGGGTATGAAAGCAGATATAGCTCGTTTCGTATTCCAATGTCTGAATTGCCAGCAAGTTAAAGCAAAAAGGCAGAGACCTGTAGGTTTACTACAGCCATTATCGAAACCTGTATAGAAGTGGGATTGTATCACAATGAATTTCGTCACTGGTCTACCGTTGACACCAAGGTCGGTGGATGCAGTTTGGGTTTTAGTCGATCGACTTACCAAGACAGCTCGATTCATTGCGGTCAGACCTTAGTATACCATGGAGAAGCTGGCCAAGCTATATGTAGATAATATAGTCAAACTTCATGGCGTCCCAGAGAGTATAGTATCTGAGAGAGATCCCCGTTTTACATCAAAGTTCTGGGAAGGATTACAGAAAGCTATGGGAACAAAGTTGAAGTTTAGCACAGCTTTTCACCCTCAGACGGATGGGCAGTCAGAAAGGACTATTCAAATTTTAGAAAATATACTCTGAGCTTGTGCCCTAGATTTCAAAGGAGCTTGGGATGAGAAGCTATCGCTCATCGAATTTTCTTATAATAATAGCTTGGTGGCTACAATTCAGATGGCTCCATACGAGGCACTCTATGGGAAGAAATGTTGTACACCTTTGTTATGGAATGAGGTGGGAGAAAGAAGGATTGTAGGACCGGAGTTCGTTGAAAAAACCTGTCGAGTGATTGATCAGATCAAGGAAAGAGTGAAGACAGCTCAAGTTCGACAGAAGCACTATGCGGATAACCGACGTCGAAATCTGGAGTTTACAGTGGGTGACAAGGTATTCCTGAAGATAACACCGGTGCGAGGCCTGAAATGGTTTGGTAAGAAAGGGACGCTATGCCCCAGGTATGTGGGACCATACGAGATATTGACCAGACGTGGTAATGTGGCATATCAATTGGCTTTACCACCATTTATCTCAAGCATTCATGATGTGTTCCATGTATCATTATTGAAGAAGTATGTCAGGGATCCATTGCATATCTTGACAGCAAATCCCCTAGACTTGACAGAGGACTTAACGTTTGAAGTGGTACCTGTGATGCTCTCAAGCCGAAAGGTACAACAACTTCGAAACAAGGATATCCATTATGTGAAAGTACATTGGAAAATCTAAGATGTCGAAGAAATTACTTGGGAGGAGGAGAGCGCGATGTGAAAGGAGTACCCTAACCTTTTCGACGATCAAGGTACATTCAAATTTTGAGGCCGAAATTTAAGGGCGGGGGAGTTGTGAGACCTAAATGCAAATTTCGGGGACAAAATTTCTTTTAAGGGTGGGGGAGATGTAAGACCCGCACTCCGTAAACCCCATCTAAACCTTGATTTCATGTCATAACAGGTCTTTCGATCATCACTGGGTGAGACGGGACAAGAAGATGACAATCAAGTACGAAATTGGACCAAAAATAGACCAAATAAGTATGATTTACTCATACCGGTCGATGGTACCGGTCGACCGGTATGGTCTGTGTAGCAGACCACTTAGATCCAAAATTGGATCTCTGTGGGTTCCACTTTCCAAACTTCGAATCGATTGACTTTCCTAATCCTAAGAGGCTTCCTAAACCTAATTCCTAGCCTATTTAAACCCCATTAAGCCTCCTAGAATCCCTTCCATTGACCCTCACAAACCATAGAGAGGAGAAGGAGATTGGAGAAGGAGAAGGAGCTAGGAAGAAGAAGAAGAGCCGCTGTTGCCGTTCGACGACGCACACCTTACGCCAGTCGACGGTAAGTGTTTAAACCCTTCCTCTCACATAATGACTCTAGGATGGTTGGGTTGTTTGGATCAATACCATGCAAAGCAGGTATTGACCTAAACCCTACTTTACCGACAAACCCTAATTTAATCGATAAACCCTAGATTCGAGTTCTGGGATGAATACCATCAAAGCTAGACTTGAATGGAGTTGGAAACGACTCTAACTCAAAGCTCAGACTTAGAATGTGTAGGAGAAACCCTGGAATCAGTAGAGAATGATCGACGGTAATCGAAAAACAAGTGTATGGTCTTCCGGAGGCATACCGATCGACCATACCGGTCGCAGGTCATGCGACCGGTACTACGACCAGTATCTCTTGGGGAGTAGCTTGTGGGGACCGGCAGACCATACCGGTTCCCAGTTTTCCCCACAGAGCTGCGATCGGTACCTGTGATCGATCAGCTCTGTGAGGTGTATTTTGTAACCTTGTTGGTTCCAACCAACGTAAACCCTGAGAAACTATTCTAATTGAACCCTAATATTAGGTAGGACTTTGTGATAGCACGTTTGGTTCTTGCGACGTGGAGAAAGCTATCAAACGAGCGTCAGGTAAGGGAATTGGACCTAAACCCTAATAATTAATGGACGATAAACTGTTGTTAATCACAATGAATATTTGGTATGATGTTTGTGCATTCTCACATGTCATCTATTATTTTCAGTTATTATATTGTTCATGCATACTCGCTGTGCTAGGATGTGATTGCTAGACATGTGATTGTTTTCATTGGTGTGTGGAATGGGAAGGTCCTGGGGTCTGGGATCATTCCTCACACTGGCACCTTTTTATAGTATTCTATCTTAGCATACTTGGTGCGGGTAGGGTATCAGGGAGAGATTGTGGCACTGTGGTCTCCAGCCTGGCCACCACGCTCTAGCTCTATCTCTATGTCGTAGGGAGTGATGTTGGGATAAAGTCTACTTGTGTATTGTTCTGTCTTAGTATGCTTCGTGCGGGTAGGGTATCAGGCGGAGGTCGTGGCACTGTGGTCTCCGGCCTAGCCACCACGCTTTAGCTCTATCTCTATGTCGTAGGGAGCTATGCTGGGATAGAGCCTACTGTGATGACATATAGGATTGGTTAGTTGCGAGCCCAGTTTGAAAGCCCTAGCCAGTAGGGGCTTATGTATTGGTATGGGTAGAGTATCAAGGGAGGTAGTGGATGCATTAGCTCTATCTCTATTCCATGATGGGTGCATGTGGGTCGGCAGCGGTGTGATCTACTATGCGACGCTACACACTCGTGTATAGAGGTGCGGTGGCCGCCAACCCTTTCTATAGCACATTGCAAACTTAAACCAGACCACAGCATAAAATGATTGTTACTCATGCATATAACATTGATACACTGTCTGATTGTCTTACTAAGCTAAGTTGTGAGCTCACCCTTTGTATATATACTGTTTTTAGATGTTGATGCAGGTTACACGGTGGACGACTATATGAATGCTCCGACGTATGGAGGTGTTGCTGCTCTGGATGTACAGGCAGGAGAGGACGAGCATGATGCTTCATGCGAGTGCCCTTTTTGCGTGTACCTTTGATTTTATTTTATTGGTTTCAGTTATTTTATTAAAGTGATGTAAAGATATTTAATTACGTTTGGAATTTAGATAATTGAATACTTATTTAAAGTTATCAATAGAATACTCAGTTCATTTATTATATTCTAATTGTGGTTATGTGCGAAGGTTTGTATGAGTGGACATGGTCTTATTGAGATCCTGGTGTGAACCGTTGGTTCAATGACGGTTCACTCATACTATTCTGGTTGGTTCAGAATTGGGGTGTGACATGTATAGAGGTGTGGTGGCCACCAAATCTTTCTATAGCATATTGCAAATTTAAAAATTAGACCAAAGATATTGAATTGAATGCATACATATGTTTGCACATTGTTATGTTTTCTCACTGAGCCATGATGTGTGCTCGGCCTTTCGATGACGAATATTTTAAGTTGATGATGCAAGTACTACTGTAGAAGATTATGTAAATACACCGTCATATGGATACGTGACGGCTATGGACATAGAAGTTGTAGAAGATGAGCATGATCCTTCATGCCAGTATAATCAATGTGTCTTTGATTAGTTTAGCTATTTTAATTATGGAACAAGTAATTGTTTATTTTATTTTATGTCTTGAGTTATTTAAAGATAACTGGATTAAACATTTATTTATCACTGTTAGATACTCAGTTCATTATTTATAAAGACTTTCGCTTATTTGTTTATTATCTCTAATTATTACCATGGAATGCGTATGGTTTGATATGATGTGTATGACCTATACGAGATCCTGGTTGAACCGTTGGTTTATTGAAGATTCATCACACTACTCTGGTTAGTCTAGAATTAGGGTGTAACAATGACGGTTTGAGTGGACTGCATGCATCCCCCACATATGACATAAATTGACACGTCAAATCCTTCATAGTCAAGATATCGATCTCTGAAAATCGCTGGAATCTAACACCACGACATGTCTACCATGATTAACAAACCTTACTTATTAGTTCATCATTGAATCGCCCTTACAGTTGTCACTCATAAGAATTATCAAATGGATTGATCTATTTTAATTTTTTCCGAATTGGATAATTCATGCTGGTATGATTTTTGTGATTCATGTGATCCATTTTTGGAGTCATGCTTCTCCACAACCAATCACAAGATTATCTAAATTTAATCAAATTGACTGAGATAAACTTATTTGATTTTTCTTAAGAGGGAACTAACTTTGTTTGGTCGAGTCATCCTTGTTTGTATATGTGACTCCTTCCATTCTCATTTAGTCAGGATTCCTAATGTTTGCCCATTCGGTTTTCTCTCGTACTCTCCAAGAGGCTAAGCCAAATCTATAACCATATCTACCCATTGGGGTAAGAGATTCCCTTTTAGGAGATTGACTAGGGCTCTTATCTATCAGTTGGGTAAGATACCCTATCACTAGAAGTATGATTAGGCTCCCATTTCAAAGCTTATCCAGTCATCTTATTAAACTTCTAAAGGTCGATAAAGGTCATAAATGAAGATTCTAAGCAAATGCCAAATTTTAGAAAGGATAGGGCAATCTGATTGGAGAACTCCATTAATATCCTAGTAAACCAGGTTCAGCTAAGAATTCGATCTGGGCAAGCATAAATGCCTATTCCTAAGAAAATACCAGAGGGTACATACAGCGAATACTCCTAAATAGTTCAACCGTCACCTCCGGTTCATGTTTCGATTCATGTCAAAATTGAAAAAAGTTTCATTTATCTGAGTTCAAAGTCATGATTTAGCCCTTAGGCATGTTCAACCATGATCTATGGTTCACATTCTGGTTTGTTTCAGAATTGAGGAGAGTTCCATTCATCTAAACTCAATCTCATGATTTGTCTCTACCAATCAAAACCCCATATTGCAAAATAGAATTGATCATCTAGAACAATAGATGAAGGGTTGTGCTTAAAGTCGAGCTACCTACCAACATTCAATGGACAAGCTATGACAACATTCCATCCCTCCTTGGCAACTAAGTCTTTCTGATGAGTGAAGTTAATCCCAAACCCTCAAGAGTCTAAACTCCCATCTCCCACCATTACCTATACTGGGGTAAACCGGTGATGAACCTCTTGGGACCCAAACTAGGAAGCAAAGTAACTCAGAGCCCAAACTTGGGGCATCCCAAAGTCAAACCTCAATGAGTCTAAATTGGGCCAAGTCAATAAGGAACTTCAATAGAGCCCAAATAGGGGTAAACCAAGGTTAAACTTCAACGGAACCACAATGGGCCTAAACCAAGATATAGACTAGGATAGTAATGAGCCAAGCTAAAGATGAACTCTAATGGACCCCAAATTGGGGTACACCAAGGCTAAATTCCATAGGAGCCACAATGGCTTAAACCAAGGTATAGGATGGGCCAAGCCAAAGATGAACTCCAATGGACCCCAAACTGGGATAAACCAAGGCCAAATTCCAAAGGAGCCACAATGGACTTAAACTAGGGTATAGACCAAGAAGATAATGGGATAACCCAATGTTGAATATTAATGGACCTCGAACTAAGGAAATAGACTGTAATAACTTTGAATCCAAACTGGGGTATAAATTAGAATGGCAAGCATTAAACACCTGTCGACAGGAAGGCGTGATGAGCCTTATTAGCGGAAATTTAAATGGATATTTATTCCCAAGACAAATCATGTGTTGTCAACAATGGCGTTAAACCCAATTAAAGTTGCTCAGATGAATCATTTAGTTTCAACTTGCTATTATCAGTATCTGATAGATCGTCCGTGTTTAGACCCGAGTCCAATATGTTAGTAGACAATTTAGTCCATTTTTTCTCTATCAAATTAACAAAAATCATCCCACTTGGGACTTCAACTGTTGTGCTTGGTTCCATCCAAAACATTTATTCTTAATTTGGAATTCTTCCTTTTATGTTAGCAGTCAATCCTAACTCTGGTGATGATACCGATGATGAGCCATCGCCTAAACCTCTACGCTACATAGATATTTGTAAGAAATGGTTTACTTACCCAAAAAATACTTGGCCATTTGAGAAAAGAAAGTCCAACCCGTCTATAGGAATTTCAAATGACCAACTTGTAGACACATGGGCACAACATCTATAGGAATAGAATGCCTCATGGATTAATTCTAGTTCAGAGACATAATATTAGAGCAAAAAAAAAAATGAAAAGAAAAAAAGGAAGAAGGGTTATGCACTTTTGTTCTCATAGTCAAATATAAGTATTCCTCATACCATTGAATGAGGCGATTACATCAATGAATAGAATGTGACAATCATTCTCTAGAAGAGATCAAATAGATATGTTGCTTGGCAAATACATATATTGACTGAGCAGATATAGATACTATTCAGCAGACACAAATGCCAATTAGGGGACATAGATAGTGAATGGATGAATTTCAATGGGGCCAAACAAATTGCTTTTACCATATGAGTACATGAGATCAGAATCTTGATAGGGGTACTACCACTCTTCATGATCTATCGAATAGAGACAATACCTCCAATTGATATATACTATTTTTAAGAATCCCAATAAATTAACAATTTTCAGAAGTATAGGCTCCTTGTCTAACATGAAGAGTAGGAATCTTGATCAAGTAAAGAATTGCCTTATATGGCGTCTGCATCCAAATAAAAAATCAAGGGAAAAAAATGCTCGAAAAAATTCTGTTAATTTTTTTTTAAATTAAATAAAAAAAGAAAAAGAGCTATAAATAAGTGAAGATGTTGGATGGCATTTGTAAGACCCACACTCCGTAAACCCGGTCTAAACCTTGGTTTTATGTCTATGCCGTAGACGGTTGTGCTGGGATAGAGCGTTTATTGATGACATATAGGATTGGTTAGTTGCGAGCCCAGTTTGCGAGCCCTGGCCAGTAGGGACTTAGGTACTGGTATGGGTAGAGCATCAGGGGAGGTACGGGGATATCTTAGCTCTATCTCTATTCCATGATGGGTGCATGTGGGCCAATGGGGGGTGTGAGCCATGAGGTGCCACACACTCGTGTATAGAGGTGCGGGGGCCACCAAACTTTTTTATAGCACATTGCAAACTTAAACCAGACCACAGCATAAAATGATTGTTACTCATGCATAATATTGTGAAACTGTCTGATTGTCTTACTGAGCTAAGTTGTGAGCTCACCCTTTGTACGTACATTGTTTTAGATGTTGATGCAGGTTACTTGATGGACGATTATGTGAACGCTCCGGCGTATGGTGGTGTTGCTACGTTGGATGTACAAGCAGGAGAGGACAAGCATGATGCTTCATGCGAGTGCCCTTTCTGCGTGTACCTTTGATTGGATTTTTATTTATTTTAATTATTTTCTGTTGGATTAAGTGGATGTAAGAATATTATATTTTATGTTTGAATTTGAATAATTAGATATTTTATTTAAATTTATCAGTAGATTCTCGGTTCATTTATTTAAAGACTTCCGTTGTATTATTTATATTTTGATTGTGATTATGTGCAATGGTTTGTATGAATGGACACGGCCTCTTCGAGATCCTGGTGTGAACCGTTGGTTCATTGACGGTTCACTCACACCATTATGGTTGGATCAGAATTGGGGTGTGAAAACTTGGTATAAGAGCCAAGTGAATTTTTTTTATTCTCGACCGGCCTATTCGAGATCCTGGTGCAAAGGTTTTCTCGAAGATTGATCTCCGATCGGGGTATCACTAACTGAAGATCAAGGCCAGAGATATTCCAAAGACTGCTTTCAGGACGAGGTATGGGCATTATGAGTTTCTAGTTATGTCATTCGGGTAGACCAACGCCCTAGCGTCGTTCATGGAACTGATGAACCGAGTGTTTCATGATATGTTGGATACTTCGGTCATCGTATTCATCGATGGCATATTGGTCTACTCAAAGGACATGGAGGCTCATACAACACACTTAAGAGTAGCCCTACAACGGCTAAGACAAGAGAAGCTTTATGCTAAGTTCAAGAAGTGCGAGTTTTGGCTGAAGGAAGTGGCTTTCTTGGGCCATGTAGTATCTGAAGACGGTATCAAGGTTGATCCAAGTAAGATAGCTGCTATAGTAGGATGGGAAGCTCCAAAATCTGTTACGGAGATTCGTAGTTTCCTTGGGTTGGCTGGTTATTATAGAAGATTCATGGAAGATTACTCTAGAATCGCTGTTCCACTTACCATATTGACCAAGAAGGGGGAGAAATTCATATGGACAGATGAGTGTGAGAAGTGTTTTCAGACTTTGAAGTCAAGACTAGTCTCTGCACCTATCTTGACCATCCCAGAACCAAGCGTACCATTTACTTTATATACAGATGCTTCAGGGTTGGGTATCGGGTGTGTATTGATGCAAGGAGAACAGGTGATTTCTTACGCATCAAGACAGATAAAAGAGCATGAAAAGAACTATCCTATGCATGATTTGGAGTTAGCAGCGGTTATACATGCAATCAAGACTTGGAGACACTACTTGTACGGTGAGAAGTTTCAGATTAAGTCAAATCACAAGAGTTTAACTTATCTTTTCACTCAGAAGGATCTGAATATGAGACAGAGGAGATGGCTGGAATTGTTGAAAGATTATGATTGTGACATCCAGTACCATCTAGGCAAAGCAAATGTGGTGGCTGACGCCTTAAGCAGAAAGTGGGCATCGAAACCTGAGGCCAGGCCAAGTACAAATGCTGCATTGTGTGCTACAACCTCAAGTTCAATGGAAAATGATGAAGAACAAATAATAGAGACTGCAGAAGATCCAGTTGAGCAAGGTTTAATTCATAAGTTCACCATGATGTTTGCAGCTTTGAAGATCTCACCGGATCTAGTTGATGAAGTCAAGGTAGAAATCGTACAGGATCCACATCTCAAGACAGTGCAAGAAGACTTAGAGAAGGGTACGAGCAATCCTGACTTTACCTTGGATTCAGACAAGGTACTCAGGTATCGTGGATGGTTATGTATACCTGAGAGTAAAGACTGCAATATCAGAGATCGAGTTATGACTGAAGCTCATTACACTCCATATTCGGTACATCCAAGAAGTACCAAAATGTACCATGATTTAAGAAGACTATATTGGTGGAGGGGTATGAAAGCAGATATAGCTCATTTCGTGTTCCAATGTCTAATTTGTCAACAAGTTAAAGAAGGAAGGTAGAGACCCGCAGGTTTACTACAGCCATTACCGAAACTTGCATGGAAGTGGGATTGTATCACCATGGATTTTGTCACTGGCATACCTTTGACACCATGGTCAGTGGATGTAGTTTGGGTTATAGTCGATCGACTCACCAAGACAGCTCGATTTATTGCGGTCAGACCTCAGTATACCATGGAGAAACTGGCCAAGTTATATGTTGATAATATAATTAGACTTCATGGCGTCCCAGAGAGTATAGTATCTGACAGAGATCCCCGTTTTACATCAAAGTTCTGGGAAGGATTACAAAATGCTATGGGAACAAAGTTGAAGTTCAGTACAACTTTTCACCCTCAGACGGACGGACAGTCAGAACGAACTATTCAAATTTTAGAAGATATGCTCCGAGCTTGTGCATTAGATTTCAAGGGAGCTTGGGATGAGAAACTATCACTCATCGAGTTCGCTTATAACAACAGCTATTAGGCTACAATATAGATGGCCCCATATGAATCACTCTACGAGAAGAAGTGTCGTACACCTCTGTTATGGAACGAGGTGGGAGAAAGAAGAATTGTAGGAACGGAGTTTGTTGAAGACACTTGTCGAGTGATTGATCAAATCAAGGAGAGAGTAAAGACAGCTCAAGTTTGACAGAAGCACTATGCGGATAATCGACGTCAAGATCTGGAGTTTACAGTGGGTGACAAAGTCTTCTTGAAGATATCACCGGTGCGAGGTTTGAAACGGTTTGGTAAGAAGGGAAAACTATGCCCCAGGTATGTGGGACCATACGAGATATTGGCTAGACGGGGTAATGTACCATATCAATTGGCTCTACCACCATCTATGTCAAGTGTTCATGATGTATTCCATGTATCATTGTTGAAGAAGTATGTCAGAGACTCATCACACATCTTGACAGCAGACCCCCCAGACTTGACTGAAGACTTAACATTCGAAGTGGTGCTTGTGATGCTCTCAAGCCGAAAGGTACAACAACTTCAAACCAAGGATATCCATTATGTGAAGGTGCATTGGAGAAGCCAAAATGTCGAAGAAATTACTTGGGAAGAGGAGAGCGTGATGAGGAAGGAGTATCCTAACCTTTTCGACGATCAAGGTACGTTCAAATTTTGGGGCCAAAATTTATTTTAAGGGTGGGGGATTTGTGAGACCTACATGCAAATTTCGGGGATGAAATTTCTTTTAAGGGTGGGGGAGTTGTAAGACCCGCACTCCGTAAACCCGGTCTAAACCTTGATTTTATGTCGTAGTAGATCTTCCGATCATCACCGAGCCAGACGGGATGAGCGGATGACAAACAAGAACGAAATCGGATCAAAGACGGTCAAATAATCATTATTTTATGTTGACCGGTCGATGGTACCGGTCGACCGGTCAGCTCTGCACAGCTGACTACGGAGATCGATAAATTGATCTCTGTGGGTCCTATTTTCCTAAACCCTAATGCCTGAACCTTCCTAATCCTAATAGGGTTACTAAACCCTAATTCTAGCCTATATAAACACCCTTAAACCTCCTCAAATCCTTTCCATTGTCTCTCACAAACCCTAGAGAAGAGAAGGAGGTTGGAAAGGAGAAGAGGGTAGGAAGAAGAAAGAGGTGCCACCATTTCCGTTCGATGACGCTCACTTTACGCCAGTCGACGGTATGTGTTTTAACCATTCTTCTTACCCTATGACTCTAAGATAGTTATAGGGGTGGATCAATACCATGCAAAGTAGGTATTGATCTAAAACCCTAAATTGGATATTAAACCCTAGGTTGCCGTCAAACCCTAGATTCAAGTTCCGAGATGATATTCATCGAAACTGGACTTGAATGAGTTGGAGATAACTCTAACTCAAAGCTCAGACTTAGAATGGATAGGAGAAACCCTGAAAATCCATAGAGATTGATCGACGGCAGTCGAAAAACCCAAGTATGGTCTTTCGGAGACATACCGGTCGACACTGTGCAGCCGGTATGTTGCCACCGGTACCTTCCGGGGGCTGGTCTGTGGGGACCGGCTGACCATACCGGTCACCAGTCTTCCCCACAGAGCTACGATCGGTACATGCCACCGGTCAGCTCTGTGAGGATATTTTGTAACCTTGTTGGTTTTCGACCAACATGAAACCCTAAGAAAAATATTCTAATGAAACCCTAATAATATTGTAGGACTTTCTGACTTTCTGTTTGGATCTTGCGACGTGGAGGAAGCTAACAAACGAGCGTCAGGTAAGGGAATCTGACCTAAACCTAATAATTAATGGACAGTAAATCTTTGTTAATGACACTGAATATATATGATGTGATGTTTGTGCATATTCACATGCCATCCTTTACTTTTAGTTATTATTATTGTTCATGCATTGATAAGATGTGATTGTTAGGCATGTGATTGTTTTCGTTGGTGTGTGGAGTGGGGTATGGGCCTAGGATCATTCCTCACACTGACACTTTTTGTAGTATTCTATCTTAACATGCTTGGTACAGGTGGGGCATCAGGGGAAGGTCGTGGTACGGTGGTCTCCGATGTTGATGCTGGCCTGGCCATGGTTATGTGGCACTGTGGTCTCCAAGGTCGACGCTGGCTTGTCCACGATGCTTTAGCTCTATCTCTATGCCGTAGGGAGTTATGTTGGGATAGGGTCTACCTGCGTTATGTTTCTATCCTAGTGGGTTAGTTGCGGATAGGGCATCAGGGGAGGTACGGGGATGCCTTAGCTCTATCTCTATGCCGTAGACGGCTGTGCTGGGATAGAGCGTACATTGATGACATATAGGATTGGTTAGTTGCGAGCCCAGTTTGCGAGCCCTGGCCAGTAGGGGCTTAGGTACTGGTATGGGTAGAGCATCAGGGGAGGTACGGGGATATCTTAGCTCTATCTCTATTCCATGATGGGTGCATGTGGGCCAATGGGGGTATGATCCATGAGGTGCCACACACTCGTGTATAGAGGTGCGGGGGCCACCAAACCTTTCTATAGCACATTATAAACTTAAACCAGACCACAACATAAAATGATTGTTACTCATGCATAATATTGTGAAACTGTCTGATTGTCTTACTGAGCTAAGTTGTGAGCACACCCTTTGTACGTACATTGTTTTAGATGTTGATGCAGGTTACTCGGTGGACGATTATGTGAACGCTCTGGCGTATGGTGGTGTTACTGCGTTGGATGTACAGGCAGGAGAGGACGAGCATGACGCTTCATGCGAGTGCCCTTTCTGCGTGTACCTTTGATTGGATTTTTATTTATTTTAATTATTTTTGGTTGGATTAATTGGATGTAAGAATATTATATTTTATGTTTGAATTTGAATAATTGGATATTTTATTTAAATTTATCAGTAGATTCTCGGTTCATTTATTTAAAGACTTCCGCTGTATTATTTATATTCTGATTGTGGTTATGTGCAATGGTTTGTATGAGTGGACACGGCCTATTCGAGATCCTGGTGTGAACCGTTGGTTCATTGACGGTTCACTCACACCATTCTGGTTGGATCAGAATTGGGGTGTGACAGCATTTCCTACCAAAGGTTAGTAGAGGGCCCAGTTGCTCCCTATACCTCCTCGTATGTTTATTTTATCGAAACATCATTGGTAGAGAGCCGGTTCATTTGCCATGCTTCAACAAAGTCACTTCTTCAAAGCTGATGGTGAACTCAACCAATTACAATGCTTTAATAGTACCTGATGTCAATTCCAGTAGTTTGTTGTAATCCATAGATGTAAGTTAGGCTGGATTTTTAATTTAGCTGCTACATTTCACCTTATCACCTCATCATCATCAAAAGATGATTTATTATCAGCGATAGACTGTCTCTCCTATCCATCAATCTAGCGATCTTCCAAAAAGTCTCCATTACAAGCCCTTGATTCGATTATCAATCAAATTTCATGATGTCATCTCTTATGAGCATGTCATTCTGTTATGCATAAATCTTGTTCAAGAAATCTGGCTGGAATTGTCCATTTGTCATTCACTAACCCAATGATGTCCAAGGATTCCAATAGTCCATTTTTGGAAAGCCAAGAAAATGGTATTTCCTCAGTAGGATAAACAATTCTATATAAATAAACAAACACTCTCCCAATGGCAAACCGATATGGGCAGTTTCTTATTAGTCATCTTGGACCTTTATTGTCATATTTGTCTACAAACTTAAAGGTTTAAGGCCCATTCGTGGTTACAACTGATTCAACATCTTGATGTAGACTGTCAACATAAGTTTTCTATCTGAGTTTCTCAAAGAGGGAAAGAGCTATTTGGTGTCATACCTAAATTTGGCATGGGGCTTCGTCCCCTTAAGACTACCATTAGTGATTACTCAAAGAATCGACTACCTGTCAATGGTATAGATGTCAATTTAGACACTAGGGTAGAATTACCCACTTGCCCTAGATATCATACTTTGGAAAAACTCTCCATGAATTCAAAGGCCATACAGTCTTGTCCAAATCCATTGGCGACACACTTATCACATTAGAACTCTTTTGTTCATTCTCACCGAGATCATTTGAATACAAAAAGAAAAAAAAAAAGGAAACTTCAAAAGAAAGAAAAAATCTTAAGGCCATCGACCTTATTTACCATCCAAAGGGAAGAGATACCCTAATCACTCTCAAGCGAAGCTCCATCTGACAAGACGATGTAAAGCAACATTTCCTAATAGGGCATTTTTCTCCTTAACTTGGCTATACCCAGATAACAATGATGACTTCTTGTCAATAAAACCTAGTTGCTCTTGTGATCAAAGCAAAATTCATCCAACACCATGCAGAGAATTTGAAGAATATCTACTTTGCCCTCCATAGGGAATTTTTCTCTCACCCTAAAGTAAGTCATACATAAGGGGACGAAGGCCAGCCGGCCAGAGTCCATGGTATGTTTATCTTTTTTATAGTTGAGGGCCGGTAGTAGCTTTTCGCGATACGCAGGAAACAGCCCCGGTCGGCCCTGCCCCAATGGAGCTTCGGAGTCTGCCGGCAGCGCAGTGGAGAAATGGATCCTGCGGTTTGTTTCAGCTTGGTCAAATCATTGCCCCTTATTTCTCTTGGGTGCCAAAGTAGTCTCAACTGACAAAGATGCCATTTTCAAACCGATTAGTAGGGACAAACTCCTCCTCGAGTGATTGAACAGATCAGCTCCCTCATTTCCATGATTCGGGGTAAAATTACATCTGAGAGAACACATTCTAGAGTTGATCTGTCAGCTCCTCTTGTAGGGTCAAGCTTAATTTGTTAAATCCTATGTGTAATCTAGGTTTCACTTGCCTTCAACTCTGAGGCAAAATGCCCATATCCGTTTGTTTGCCCCTTCATGTACATTGTAGCAATTGGTCTGTCGCAACATACAGACACTTGGGTATAGATACACCCTCTTCATGAGAATCAACTCAATCATGAGTATCACCTCTGTATGAAATTGATAAATTTGCTCAGGCCTCAATATTCAATGGTCATTGACTTTCCTGTTTGGCAGAAGTAGGCCCATTCCTATCATTCATTTCATGCTTCTCATTTTTCCTCAATCCCTTTTAAGGAAGGAAATCCAAATGTAGTCGTGCATCTGTTAATGTTAGATCATCAAATCGTTCTGCTTATACATGGGAGATCAATCAAGTTACCTTTCTCATTCTCCAAGTCATGTCTCTAAAAGAATTCAAATCCTATGGCACCTTGTGCCTACTTTTGGCCAAATTTATTCATAGCTTAAATCGGATACAACCCTATTGCTAAAGCTCTGAACAGCTCGCAAATCCAAATCATGGGCCTGACCCATACCATATTTTGTTCATTTCTAGGCTGTTTCACCCAATATGGTTTTCTACAAGGAACAATTTTAAAGAATTCAGTCAATTATGTGTCTCCCTATGAGTTAACACCAAAGTTGGTCAGTTGAATTTGCTTTTATCAGGTATTCTCAAGCTTCCCAAGTTTAGCTCGAGCTTCTTTCAAACTATAATCTAGAAACGACACTATTGTTTGATGATGATCATTCATTCATTAAATTCTTTTACTCACATGAGTGGCAATCAATTAGAAATCTCTATGCTCGTGTCGAAGTTGAGCTAAATTTTTAATATCCAGTTTCAATTGATCAGATCTCAAATTTTAATCTATGGGTCATGTTAATAGAGTTCATGACATTATGATTCATGATTATACCAATAAGTGTAGTGTCCTAGCCTCAAAAAAGCTGCTAAGGCATCATCAGTTCTGATATTTGTGAGGACGATGGTGGGAAATTTATATAAATTCCCCTTTAATGATTAGTTATCCTCATTTTTAAATGTTCGATTGATTAGATTTAAGTTTGTCTACACTCAATACATCAGTGGAGATCAAAAAGGCTTTTACCTTCGGATCTCACCTACTCACACCTGTGGAGGGTAAAATTTGGAGTCACCGCCTATATAAGGTCTAAGACTTATAAATGTTGTTCCTCACTTGAAGGAACTCTAATGACTCTGTAATCCAATGGATCGGCTCACTGATCTCACCAAAGGCGGGTGAGCGCCAATTGATGAGTTGGGAAGGTATTAGGCACCCAACTCGCCTGGTGTGACCGATCTCCCTATGTTCTATCCTTTCCTACAGTTTATGCATACTTTGGCATGGTCTAACCTAGGTTACAATATTCAAAGGGGGAATCCTAATTGGTTTTCTAATTTCACACTAACCTAAGTACATTATGCTAAGGAGTTAACAATTCTACAATTAATAGTGTATAAACAAAGATGAAATATACAAAATGAATAGATGAAAGAATAATCAACATGTAATGATGCACAAAACCAAAAATACAAAGAAATAAAAAAAATATCAACAAGGTGATGATCAAATTTGAAAAATATCCCAAACTGCCTATGTATCCCTATGCGATGAGAATCAGGCTGAACGTAGTTCGAGCGGGTTTGTGAATACCAAGTTTGTGAAAGAGGACATGCTTCTAAAATATTAGAATACATCCAAAGGGTGAGATGTTCCCATAATGGTAGAACACATCTCAATGGGGATGCTCCCATAGTCATGGATCACATCCAAAAAGGGTGAGATGCTCCCACAATAGTGGAACACATCTCCGGGTGAAATGCTCTCATAATCGTAGAACACATCTTGGTGTGAGGTACTCTTATCATTAAGAGTCCTCTCGGTGAGGTAATCCCCCAATAAAGGGACTTACCTTGATTTGAGCGTGTGTGTGCAACAAGTGATGCTTCTAAAATATTAAAACACATCCAAGTGAGATGCTCCCATAATGGTGGAACACATCTCGGTGTAGAAGTGCTTTTACCATAAGGAGCCCCCTAGATGAGATAATCTCCAAATAAAGGAATTTACCTCAATTTAATCAGGTGGGAGGCAACAATTTTCCACTGCTTACGTATCCCAAAAAGGAAATCAAGTAGACATAGTTCTCATGGATTGATGAGCTATGGATCATATGTGGCAACACTCAAGAGAGGCAAAAGCCTCAGCTCCCCATACTCGACAGGGGTTTGGTAAATTTTACTCACATCCCAATCTTGGGTTAACAAAAGATGCCCCCACCCCCCTACATGGCCTTAAATCCTAGGCATTCATCTACCCATCACATATTTCATTATATATTTGTATAATAATTTCCCAAACACTCTTAAATCCAATCCTAAGGTTTGGGTGGGCCTCAAGCTAAATGGACCCACACAGGTTAATGTAAGATCTTGGATCTCGTGCAAGGGTTGGTCTCATTGGAGTCCCTTAAGCATTACATTGCGAGATATCACATTCATGCATGTGGGGTCTGTGATGCACCCATGGATAGTGTCCCTAGGCATACATCTATTACAGTGAAGTGTGAAAATGGGGGTACATTTGTTGAGGGTGGGACTCATGCTTTGCAATCAATTACTAGTTTCAGACATTCCACAGATGATATAATCAAATAATGGGGCAGTTTGCAATATAACCAGTAAGAAGGGGGCACAAAATCATATAAACAAATGGAAGGAATAAAATATTTACAAATCTAACACTTATAAAGAGCAAGCAACAGAGATAGATTGGCTAATTAACCTATGCATGACAAGCATAAAAATAAAAATAATGGGCTGCGCAGCCCAACCATGGTAAGTGATGAACACATTTTATGTGTGAATTTAGGGCATAAAATATACATCTCTTATTCTATTTATGATGCTTCTCGGGTATTTAATATTGATTTTATGTTTGTTGGGTGTAGGTGAAAGAATGGAAAATTTTGAGTTTAAAAATATCATTTTATGAATTTTTGGTGATCCTGTCCAGTTAACTCACCCAGTCAACTCAGCAACCGGGCATAAGACGAATTTTATGAGGAGAACCACGAATTTTGTGTATAAGATCAGCCTTGGACCAAGTCAAAGAGTAGCCCAATCTCATGTGAAAGATTTCATTCTCTTGAGAAAATATTCCTTAGTTATTTGGAATCAAATTTACAAGATTGCCATGACATGGAAGAATGGAAAGCTCCAATCGATTATGGAAGTTTTCAAAAAGAGATAATGATGCTAAAGATATGATGAGTTGGTACAAGATTTTTTCTACTCAAGAATCGTCCATATACAATGAACCTACAAGATTGGAATTCGGTTACCAAAATTATCTCCACAAAATCTCTTGTAATTCAATTGTATAGATTGATTGTGATCTTTACTCTCTTATATATATATATGTGATGCTCAGCAATAGAAAATCATCCAAGAATTCTATTATGAGTTTTTTCTTAGTTTTGAGAATTTATGAGAGAGTTTGAGATTCTTAGTTTTTTTTTTATTTTCAAGTTGTATTCTTCTTGCTTAAGTTTATTTTTATTTATTTATTTATTTGTTTTTAGTTTTAATTTCAGATTTAGAACTCTACAGTAGGGTAGATAAATATAGGTTGTACCCCATTACTAATTTAATTTAGGAGAGAAGGTTCCCTTTGTAATCGTTTGCACATTGCCTTGGAGTGACAACAAGACGACGAGCAATGACAGAGAAATCTTCTATCGAGATAAGTTTTTCTTACATTCTTTTACTTTTAATTTCATTTCTTTCTTGCAATAAATCTGTGTTACTTTATGGTTAGTGGTTTCGTAAATTTTTGTACCGTTATGAATGGTTATTATTGTTTTTATTGCTTGATTAATTTTTATTTAAAGTGATTAAGGTGTTAATTCAATCATATCCCTTTGGTACGCTTTGCCTTATTTGAGTTAGGATAATAGCGATTCCTCCCTGAGATCGACCCGTTACTGCACGATACCGTGCACTTGCGGTTACATACATATTTAATGAACATCAAGTTTTTGGCGCCGTTGCCGGGGAGGCAAGCTGTTATTTTTCCTATTTTAAATAGTTCAAAGTGATTTAAAAAAAATGCAAAAAAAAAAATTTCATTGAATTTTAAGTGATTTAAAAAAAAGGGAAAAGAAAAATGCAAAAAGTTTACATTGGTTTTTATGCCTTTCTTTGCACCTCCGATCCGTTAGGTTGGAACAGTACAATCGACGGTCCAATCCTGACCATGATATGGTGTTAAGGGTTGCTGGCTATCGAATTATCAAGAGGAATAACGACCAATAGCTACGGCGGTAATGGTGTTATTTCTCAAGGTAATTACGGATATGACCGGTCTCTAAGCCATTGATCGTCAGAAGGTTTGCATTGACCCCGATTCGAAAAAAATCCAGCTTTTCGCACCGAATTTAGAAAAAAAAAGAAAAAAAAATTATCATTTTGAAACAGTTTTATGCTTGAGTGTATGGACTTGTGATGCTAGCAATCGTCTAGTAAGAGTCCCATCATTTACAATGACTGAACCAAAGATGACACTTAAGGGTAGATTTTACCCTGCTAGGACAGCACAACCTTCATGTATTCAATTGCCAGCTGCCACAGGCAACAACTATGAATTGAAAACTCAATTCATTACCATGCTTCCTCATTTTCATGGGTTATCTTTAGAGGATGCATATTTGTTCCTCCGTGAGTATGAGGAGGTGTGTGCCCTCATTAAAATGCAAAGCTCAGTGATGATGCTGTCAAATTGAGGTGCATCAGTTTTTCACTCAAGGATGGAGCTAAAAAATGGCTTTATGGTCTTCCTACAAATTCCATTACATCATGGGAAAAATTTACTGTGTTATTCCTTAAAAAGTTTTTTCCTCTTCAGAAGATAAATAAACTTCGAGGGGATATAATGCGGTTCAAACAAGAGTCAAATGAGTCTTTTTCAAGACTCATAGAAAGGTTCCAAGGTCTACTCCAAGAGTGCCCTCACCATGGTATTGAAATATGGCAGCTTTGTCAAATTATTTACGAGGGGATAGACTTTTCTACCAAGCAAATTCTTGAGTCTATGTGTCCTCAAGGATTCACTTCCTATGAGGATGTTAACGATGCTTGGAACTTTTTGGCGGATCTTGCCGAAAAAACAAGAGAGTGGGAGTCTGTGCAGGAGACAGATCGCACCCAAAAAGGTAAAGGTTACTTTGTGATGGCATAGTAGCTAAGGAGGCACACTTAGATAGCCTTATCAAAAGGATAGAAGCTTTAGTTCCTAAAGACCCTATCCAAAAGCAAGTCGTAATGTCCAACTGGTGTCAAACTCCTGGACACACAGTAGAGGAATGCCCTTCACAGAAAAATTCTCAGAATGCTAATGTAAGTGCACTTTACAATCCGTATAGTAACACTTACAATCCAGGATAAAGAAATCACCCAAATTTTTCTTGGAACTAAGGGAACCGTGTGGACGCATCCTAATTTCCAAATCAAGGTCCTCCCAGTCACACCAGGCCATATGCTCCCCCCTAGACCCAATTTTGTTCCCCAAGGTAATTTTCAGCAACCCCTGGGTTTTCTAACACGGGTGAGCCGGCCAGACTCAGTGAGTTGGAGAAGAATGTGGCAGCTCTAATGGCAGGGCATACCAGTATGAAGAGGACACTTACCCAATTGGTTACCCTAATGTGTGAAAAGAACAAGAGTATTCTGCCCAGCTAACCAGAGACCAACCCACGCCATCACCCACAACCAAATAGGTCAAACCCTCAAGTAAATGGCATAGAGAATCAATCAGGGTCCTCCAAACAATGCAATGCAGTCTATGCATTACGGAGTGGCCAAGAGTACTTATGGGATGAAGCACCAAAGAACAAACTCACAGTTGTTCCCGTTAATGTTTCCCAATCTGAGGCAGATACTAAGCCTCTTTCTTCAGGTTCATCTGATGTACCTGAAAGATCCAAAGAGACTGTCCCGGACAGAGTGTTTACTCTACCAGCCCCATTCCCTAATAGGTTGGTAAACCAAAAGAAGACTGCTTTAGTTGATAAAATTTTAGAGGTCTTCAAACAGGTAGAATTGAATATCCCACTTTTGGATGCAATAGACCAAATTCCTACTTATGAAAAAGTCCTTAAAGACTTATGCACACAAAAGAGGATTAGTCAAATTCCTAAAAAGGTATTCTTGGCTGCACATTTAAGTTCCCTTTTGAACCATCCTGTGGCAGCCAAATACAAGGACCCTGGCTGTCCTACCATCTCTTGCATCATAGGCAACACTTTTATTGATCATGCTCTGCTAGACTTAGGTGCAAGTGTGAATCTTCTACCTTATCATGTTTACCAACAATAGGATTGGGAAAGTTGAAACCAACGTCCATCTAACTTCAACTAGCTGATCACTCTGTAAAAACTCCTAAAGGAATGGTAGAGGATGTTTTGTTAAAGGTAGGAGAATTTCTTTTTCTAGTGGATTTTATTGTTTTAGAAATACATCCTGTCTCCAATAGGGATCAAATCCCTATCATTTTAGGGAGACCGTTTCTGGCTACAAGCAATGCACTGATAAATTACAGCAATGGTCTCATGAAACAGTCATTTGGTAACCAAATTATTGATTTAAATGTATTTAGGCTGGGTAAGCAACCGAATGAGGAAGTACATATGCTCCAAGAATTCCCTGACCATGTAGAGACCACTTTTGACATAGACTTTAACTCGAAATTCTTACAGTGTATGGAAGAGTTGGGAGGAGTAGAGGATACTTTCTCATCAGAGGCATGGAGTATCTACACACCTATGGAATCTCTAGGACCTCTATCCACTTCTATTCTCAAGCCCTCAATGGTTGAACCACCTAGCTTAGAATTAAAGGAGTTACCATCCACTCTGAAGTATGCCTTCCTAGGACCTGACGAAACTCTTCCTGTTATTATTGCATCTGATTTGACTTCTAATCAGGAAGAAGAGTTAGTCAAACTCTTACAAAATCACAAGGAAGCCTTAGGTTGGACTGTGGCTGACATCAAAGGTATTAGTCCGTCTATTGTTCAGCATCATATACACCTTATGGAAGATACCAACCCCTCAAGGGAACCTCAGAGACGGGCAAATCTTGTGATGAAGGAAGCCATTAAGAAAGAGATTCTAAAGTGCTTAGCTCATGGGATCATATATCCCATATCTGACAGTGAGTGGGTAAGTCCGGTACATGTGGTACCAAAGAAGTCAGGAGTCACTGTAGTTGCTAATGCTGACAATGAATTGATTCCAACCCATATCCAAACAGGATGGAGAGTCTGCATAGGCTATAGAAAGCTGAATACGGCAACATGGAAGGGTCACTTCCCTTTGCCTTTCATTGACTAAATGTTAGAGAGGTTGGTCGGACATGAATACTATTGCTTCTTAGATGGATACTCCAATTACAACTAAATCCCCATTCCCTTAGATGATCAACACAAGACCATTTTCACATGCCCCTACGGAACCTATGCTTATCGGTGCATGCCTTTTGGGCTATGCAATGCCCCTGCTACTTTTCAAAGGTGCATGATGAGCATCTTCTCAGATATGGTAGAACAATATTTAGAAGTATTCATGGATGATTTTTCTGTGCATGGGTTTACTTTTTTTTATTGTCTACATAATCTTTCCCTAGTTTTTGTCAGGTGTATGGAGAAAGATTTAGTTTTAAATTGGGAGAAATGCCACTTCATGGTAAAATAGGGCATAGTGTTGAGTCACATCATTTCCAAAATGGGATCATGGTTGACAGAGCCAAAGTAGAATTGATTGAAAAGCTACCTGTT
Source organism: Protea cynaroides (assembly GCA_028583415.1). Classification (NCBI taxonomy): domain Eukaryota; kingdom Viridiplantae; phylum Streptophyta; class Magnoliopsida; order Proteales; family Proteaceae; genus Protea; species Protea cynaroides. The sequence goes on along the minus strand of CM053266.1, from coordinate 76,455,004 downwards.
CCCAAATATGTTAAGGACATTCGCTCCTTTCTAGGGCATGCCAGTTTCTATCGGAGGTTCATTAAAGATTTTAGTCAAATTGCTCGTCCTCTCACTTATTTGCTTGCTAAAGACCAACTCTTTAATCTTAATGATGACTGTCTTGAGAGTTTTAATCAACTCAAAAAGATTTTAACCACTGCCCCAGTTATTCAGGCACCCATATGGACAGAGCCCTTTGAGCTTATGTGTGATGCTTCTGATTTTGCATTAGGAGCTGTCCTTGGGCAACGGATCAATAAGTTACCCCATATAATTTGTTATGCAAGTAGGACTTTAAACGATGCACAGCTTAATTACACCACCACTGAAAAGGAATTCTTAGCTGTTGTATTCGCTTTAGAGAAATTTTGTGCCTACTTGATAGGATCCCATGTCATTGTGTATACGGATCATGCCGCTCTCAAGCATCTCTTGCAGAAAAAGGATGCCAAAGCTCATCTCATTAGATGGGTTTTGCTTTTACAAGAGTTTGACTTAGAGATTAGGGATAAACCAGGAATAGAAAATCTGGTTGCTGACCACTTATCCCGACTGCCTAATTCTTTGACTGTCGATTCACCAGTCAACGAGTCTTTCCCAGATGAGCAATTGTTTGCAATATCTAGTGAGCCTTGGTTCGCTGATATTGTAAATTACTTGGTAACGGTTGCGACCCCTTCCCATTGGTCCACCCAGGATAGGTATAGATTCCATTCCCAAGTCAAGTACTATTTTTGGGACGATCCCTATCTGTTCAAGACTTGCCCTGATCAGATTATCAGGAGATGTGTACCTGACCATGAACAACAATGCGTCTTTGTCTTATTGTCATGATCAGGCGTGTGGTGGCCACTTTGGGCCAAATAAGACTGCGGCCAAGGTTTTACAGTCTAGATTCTACTGGCCTAGTCTTTTTCAGGATGCATTTAATTACTGTAAGGCATGCCCTTCTTGTCAGTCTTTAGGCCGCATTACCAAGCGGAATATGATGCCACTAAACCCAATTTTGGTGGTTGAGGTTTTTGATGTTTGGGGCATTGATTTTATGGGTCCGTTCCCAAAGTCTTTTGGGAATGGGTATATCTTGTTAGCTGTGGACTACATGTCCAAATGGATAGAAGTTGTTGCTACTAAGACAATGACCACAAGGTAGTCATTAAATTTTTAAAGGAGAATATATTCTCCTGATTTGATACCCCTCGAGCTATCATTAGCGATAGGGGAAAACACTTCTGTAACAAACCATTTGAGGTCCTTGTTCGAAAATATGGTATTACCCATAAATTGGCAACCCCTTACCACCCTCAGACTAGTGGACAGGTTGAAGTGTCCAATCGACAAATCAAGCAAATTTTGAAAAAACTGTCAATCCTAATCGTAAGGATTGGTCCATTCGCCTCATAGATGCTTTGTGGACTTATAGAACTGCTTTCAAGACCATTCTTGGTCAATCCCCTTACCGTCTGGTGTACGAAAAAGCCTGCCATCTACCAGTCGAATTGGAACATCGAGCATTTTGGGCAATTAAGAAATTAAATTTTGATTTGTCAGATGCTAGCACTCATAGAGGACTCCAGCTCTCTGAGTTGGATGAATTGAGAAATGATGCCTACGACAGTGCCCACATCTATAAAGATAAGACCAAGGCTTATCATGACAGACATATCCTTCGGAAGTCTTTCACCTCTGGCGACAAGGTTTTGCTTTATAATTCTCGTTTGCATATTTTTTCTGGTAAAATTAGATCTCGTTGGGAGGGCCCTTATATTGTTCAAAATGTTTTCTCATCGGGTGCAATTGAGATTTTAAATCCAGGTACAGGTGCAACCAGCAAAGTGAATGGTTAGCGCTTGAAGCCATTTTTGGAGCTTCCACACGACTCCACTGAAGAGGTCATGGATCTCCATGAGCCTTTTTACACTGATCCTTGATTCAGGGAGTTTTTTCTTTCCCTTGTCATTGTCTTTTATTTTTCTGTATACATTGATGACAATTCATGATTTAAGTATGGGGAAAGGGTTGAGATTTCATAAAAACAAAAAATGAATTTTGAGCTTTCATTATAAATTTTAACTTTTTAACTTTGGTTTTTGGGAAAGTCAATCACTATTTCTATGGTTTTGACACAAAAGAGGAAGGAGAAAGAGACCTAGGAAACTATCACATACGAAGTAATGAAACCCTATGTGAGGATAGTACTTAGGTTGTATTTTGAGATGGGAATTAAGTTAGAAAATACATCTTACCTCTCCTGAAGGGATGAATATTTTATGGTTATAGTTTGTAATTTCAACCTTTAAATAAAGCTGAGACCTTCTTGTACTATAAAAAAAAATCATAATAAGAAAATAATAATATAAGAGTTTTTTTTATTCTTGGAACTATACAGGACATTCCGCCTCAAGAAGCGAGGTGTCTTGATTGAAATTCCTTGGATACAGCTCTTGTTAAAAAAAAGTACTCTTTAGCATCAATGTCTTTAAAGATATATGCCAAAAGCGAAGCTACATATTAACATGGGAATGCATAACCACCTGCACTTCTCAAGCCAATTGTAGTGGAGTAGCTTAAAGAGGAAGAAAGAAAGAAAGAAAGAAAGAAAAAATACAAGTGTTGAAAGCTATTCTTGGGTCTTGGTTACCAGTATGTTACAAAGGGTTCACCCTAAGGAGAGATATGTTTGGAAGATATAACAAGGTTTCCTAATTGAGATGCAACCTTAGTGTTTGAATCATATGAGGTAGCAATGTTCAAGTGTGGGGGTTTCTATGTTTTCTTGATCCCAAGTTGAGTGTTTTGACTAATAAGATATGTGTGTGCTCTCTTTCTTTAATACCAAAATTAAAGTTTGAAATTTCTATATGAATTTTGTGTGTTTATTCTCTGAAAATACTCACGAGACACAACTCGTCCACTAGGGGTAACCTAGGGGTTTAAAGGCTTGTTGCAAGTGCTAAGTGCAATCGTGATTCCTACGAAAGTGAGTTAGGATTTTATTTTATTTTTATATTTTTCTTTGCTCGAGACTAGCAAAGATCAAGTGCGGGGGAATCTGATGAACACATTTTATATGTGAATTTAGGGCATAAAATATACATCTCTTATTCTATTTATGATGCTTCTCGGGTATTTAATATTGATTTTATGTTTGTTGGGTATAGGTGAAAGAATGGAAAATTTTGAGCTTAAAAATATCATTTTATGAATTTTTGGTGATCCTGTCCAGTTAACTCACCCAATCAACTCAGCAGCCGGGCATAAGACGAATTTTATGAGGAGAGCCACGAATTTTGTGTATAAGATCAGCCTTGGACCAAGTCAAAGAGTAGCCCAATCTCATGTGAAAGATTTCATTCTCTTGAGAAAATATTTCTTAGTTATTTGGAATCAAATTTACAAGATTGCCATGGCATGGAAGAATGGAAAGCTCCAATCGATTATGGAAATTTTCAAAAAGAGATAATGATGCTAAAGATATGATGAGTTGGTGCAAGATTTTTTTTACTCAAGAATCATCCATATACAATGAACCTACAAGATTGAAATTTGGTTACCAAAATTATCTCCACAAAATCTCTTCTAATTCAATTGTAAAGATTGATTGTGATCTTTACTCTCTTGTATATATATGTGATGCTCAGCAATAGAAAATCATCCAAGAATTCTATTATGAGTTTTTTTTCTTAGTTTTGAGAATTTATGAGAGAGTTTGAGATTCTTAATTTTTTTTTTCTTTTCAAGTTATGTTCTTCTTGCTTAAGTTTATTTTTATTTATTTATTTATTTGTTTTTAGTTTTAATTTCAGATTTAGAACTTTGTAGTAGGGTAGATAAATATAGGTTGTACCCCATTACTAATTTAATTTAGGAGAGAAGGTTCCCTTTGTAATCGTTTGCACATCGCCTTGGAGTGACAACAAGACGACGAGCAACGACAGAGAAATCTTCTATCGAGATAAGTTTTTCTTACATTCTTTTACTTTTAATTTCGTTTCTTTCTTACAATAAATCTGTGTTACTTTATGGTTAGTGGTTTCGTAAATTTCCGTACCGTTATGAATGGTTATTATTGTTTTTATTGCTTGATTAATTTTTATTTAAAGTGATTAAGGTGTTAATTCAATCATATCCCTTTGGTACGCTTTGCCTTATTTGAGTTAGGATAATAACGATTCCTCCCTGAGATCGACCCGTTACTTCACGATACCGTGCACTTGCGGTTACATACATATTTAATGAACATCAGTAAGCAATGAAAAGATACAGGCAATGGACTGATCAAACCAGACCACACATGTAGAGATTGACTAGCTCACATGCATGACAATTAAAACAAATGATGGGATGAATTCAAATGCAATAAAATAGTCTAATCTTCATGCGATACTATGCTGAACATAAAGAAAGCAAAATAAATGGGTTGAATCCTAAACACAAGACATATTGGGCTTGTACTTAAACAAGGTGTAACAAAGGACCTGATGCTAAAGAAAATGATGGGCTTCAGATATAAGAATGTAACAAAGCTCAATGGGCTGAAATGAAATAAGATCATGAGATGGGCTGCATTGGGTTTAGCCAATAACAATTGAGTCAACCCAAGAACAAACCCATAAAAAGATGAGCCTATTTGATCACAAACTGGAACCGATATGTGGAATTGGGCCAACACAAAAAGATTAAACCATATATACATGGGATCGGCCCAAAAAAAAATGGAGTCCAGTCAATCAGACCTATGAGAATAGGCTAGCCCAGATGGAAATTGAATGGCTCAATTTGAGTGAGATTGGTCCGAATAAATAAAAAATGGGATTAATCCATCATGGTGGGAAACAAATGATCAAGATGGGAATGAATCAATTAAAATAGGACCATACAACTAATATGGAGTCACTCTAATAAGGATGGGATTGGACAACTAAATAGGATAGGACCAACTAGAATGGGAACCCAATCAAATAATACTGGGATATTGTAATTAACATGAGAACCTATCCAATCAAAGTGAGAATTAGGTAGAACACAGAAAGTATCATGGAAAGGAAACATAGGTTACGCAATAGCTTGTTACGTGAAAACTTTACAAAGATATACATGAGGAAACTGAATTTGGATGACATAGGGAACCCATGGAGATGCAGTAGGTGTAAGGAAACATATATGGAGGGTATACAGGGATAATACATAGGAATGTACAAGAAAATGATAAAGGGAACTGTTAGATATTATTGTATTTAGGGTTCCAATGAAACCCAATCCAATCCATACAGTTACCCTATAATACAATGGAGAAGCCATTAATTATGAATCATTAAGACATACTTGTATGTGAAGTCTGCTTCCTCTATGCTCCAGGCTTTGATCGAAATCCCTTGGCTACAGTCTTCTATAGCCTTTAGAAGATATCCCTGATGTCTCTTGCTAATGGGTGCAACGAGAACTTTATTAACTATAGCTGTGGGGACTCTAACCCAGTATTTATAAAGTACTACTGTAATCCTAAAACCCTTCCCATAATAGAATTAGGGTTACCAAACCTATCTCATACCATGTGACGAACCTAAACAAACTGGTTCTATCGTGTTCATTGGACTCCCACTAAATAATTGGTTTAGGTAATTAATTAAGCCCATATATAAGTCTAACAATCTCTGACTTGAGGTATATTAATTACAACACCATCATTAACTAGTGTGGCCATGGAATTCAATACACTAAATCATCACTAACTTTGAAACATCCATCAAGCTTCCCAATGCGAGTGACAGTGGATAATACATCTCAATATACGGTGTACGCCCTTCTATCAGTCACAATAGAGGTTTATTCAATCCATAAATCGCCTGAGATGATGCAAGAAAATAAACTCTCATGCGAGTCCAAACATTGATTAAAAACCCTTAATCAAAATGCCCCAAAACCTTAATGGGCAACTAAAATATGGTATTTAAGATAATCTAAAAATATAATACCATACCTTGGATAGACACTGCTTTTATTCTTTGATATTATCCTTTCATGGAAAATTGCTTCTAGCTTGGATTAATACTACACTTTAACTTACCATCATTGTTCGAATGGCTGAATACTGCCCTTTTTCTCCAGTTAAATATCACCTCTTATCTTGGCTGAATATTGCCTTATATAACTGGTTGAATACTGCCTTATTTATCCTTTGGCTAAATACTGTCTGATGTTTGACTAAAAACTGCCTAATTTATCTTTGGCTTAATATAGCCTAATTTATATTTGACATGTCAAACACGTAATTATGTATGTAGAATAATAATAATACAAATGCTAATGTAAACAAAATCATGGATACAAAAATCGTGCCCATCAAACCATGAGCAATACAATCAAACACAGTAAGCAATATGAAAACACAAGCATAAACATAAAGAATATCTCACTAATTAAGCAGATCTAGAGACTCCCACTGACAAAACCTTCATCAAAGAATCTACAACGATATAAATTATTTTGATATTTTCCTTACCTGAAGAGATTCGATCTCTATTATATTGTGAATTACTAGATTTCTTATTATTCTTTGAGAATAATATAGTTGAACTGTTATCACAATACATCTTAATAGGTTTAGAAGTAGAGTCTATAACCTCCAAGTTAGAAATGAAACTCTTGTACCAGATACCTTGCTTGTTATCTTTATATAGAGTTATAAACCCTACTACCATGGCAATGAACCTTGATGTTAGTTTTCTATCATCAATACAAACATTTAAAAATTACATCAAAATAGCCTAGAGTGTCACTACTTTCATAAATGACATTTACGCATGATCTTCCTTTTTTCCATTATCCAGTAAGCTATACCAGCATCCAACTAAAAAAGTCTCATAACACTCAATGAAAAGGCTATATAAAAATGATTACAACCTTGAACACATATCAAGCTCCCTACTGCGGTGTAGATACTCATACTCAATATCATTCCTTGTATATAATTCTGTCAATTTGTCTCCTTTATTGATTAAGCATCCGTAACTTGTTGGTTATACATGCATACTAAATAGTTCAAAAACAAGAACAACGTTTATACTTTGAGATAAATCTAAAAATTTACTTTTCTATCACGAGAAAACTCAATATTATTAATAAAGTTACTCATACATTCTACGTCTCGAAGTTATCAGATATTATGTAGGACCCGCACTCCACTAACCTGATCTAATCGTGTTGTGCCAAAACTTCCCATCGTTGCTAGACCAAGTGGACCGACCATGTGAAGTAGGAACACAAACCAGGTATGAAAAATTGACTCAACACTCTAAGAACTATGCGTAGGGTTGAATACCTGTGTAGTTATGGTCGACCATACTGTAAGAAACTAAGATCACAGACCAATGACCCTACATTCGATGTTTTTGACTCTATAGTCAACGGATTCTGCTACTGTATGTCTTACCGTAGGACCCCAAATCAGACTCCGAATTTGGAAGCTTTCCTAATTTGAGGTGGATCTCTTTCTTATTATTAGAGAACTCTATATGGAGAGTTTCTCTCTATATAAAGGATGTCCCTCAATCCTTTTTCACTCTTTTAGAACATTAGTAACCCTAGAGGAAGAAAAGGAAGAGAAGGAGAAGGAGAGAATGCTAAGGAGAAGGTATTGCTAAGAAGATTTTAATTCTCTACTGTAGGCAAAGGTATGAACCTAATCTCTGAAGATGTAAATTCTATGGAATGAGGTTTCTATAGTGGATTGGAGATGTCAACCTATTATAATCCATGTGATTCCTTGAATAAGTTCCAAGGATAACCATAAGGGATGAGTTTGGTGATAATGGTTGATGAAAAACTACTAATGATGACCATAGGATAACCTTAATATGAACCCAAGAGAATAATTGACGAGTTGACCCAAGAAAAACTCGGATTAAATGTAGCTTATCACCAGAAATCATAAGGTCGCAGCTACAGTCGACCATAGCATGACCATAACATGATCAAAATATCAACCATTTAGAAACCATATGGTCGCAGGGTATGGTCGCATATAGTGCAACCGTAGGGTAACGACCGTATGTAGTAACGTCGACACAGCATGCGACCATAGGGCCTATCAGACACCTATCAGTGATCTGTTTTAATTTTTTACTACTGTAACACATTACACATGAATCCTAACTTAAATTTATATAACTTTTAGATCATTAAATTGATTCAAAGAGAATTGTAAGGCTTGGAAGGAGATCAAGTTTCGCTAATAGTTGAGGGAATGATACCTAAACTAATTGGATAATAATAAACTGTTATTTTATTGAGTCCAATGCCATGACTGATTCTATACTTGTATGTTCGTAATGTGCATCTCACATGTCATCCACTACTACTGTTATTACTACTCATGCATATTTACTTTTGTCTATTTGCTACCATAATGATTGGTGATGCTAGGAATAGGCATGTGACTGTGTGTATGTGGTTAGTGTTCTTGGTGCAAGTGGAGCATCAGGGGGAGGACATGGCATTGTGGTCTTTGACTTGGTTACCAGACTCTAGCTCTATCTCTATTCAAGTCTTGCCCACTGACATCATCGTATCGCCATTATCTTAGCAAAACTATTACATCGTAGGGCATCAGGGGAGGTGGTCTCAGACAGTGTGGTCTCTAACTCTTCTAGGGGCCTTAGCTTTATCTTTATGGACGTATTGAGGGATGCTGGGGTGAGACCTTGGATACACTAGATGACAATTAAGACTGGTTAGTTGTGAGCCCAGTTTGTAAGCCCTCGCCAATAGGGGCTTACGTATTGGTATGAGTAAGGCATCAGGGGAATTGTTGGCGGTGTTTAATCCGGACACTTTAGCTCTATCTCTATTCCATGGTGGGTGCATGTGGGATGGCAATGGTGTTTGATCCATTGGGTAGATTCACACACTCATGTATAGAGGTGCGGTGGCCGCCAATCCATTCTATAGCATATTGAAAACTTAAAAACCAGAGCAAAGATATGACCTGAATGCATGCATATGTTTCTTGCATTGTTTTGTTTGCTCACTGAGCCGTGATATGTGCTCACCCTTTCGACATCGAATATTTTTAATTGATGATGTAGGTCCTACTGTAGAAGAGTACGTGAATGTGTCGACATTTGGATACATGGTAGCTATGGGCGTAGAAGCTATTAAAGATGTGTATGATCCTTCATGCGAGTGCAATCAATGCGTCTTTGATTAGTTTAGTTAAATTTTGGTTAACAGACATGTAATTGATTATTTTATTTTATGTCTTAAGTTACTTGGAGATAACTAGATTAACTATTTATTTAGTGCTGTTAGATACTCAGTTCATTAATTATAAATATTTTTGCTTATTTATTTATTATCTCTGATTATTACTGTGGAATTCGTGTGTGGTTGATATGGTGGGTACTACCTAACAGAGATCCTGGTCAAACCATTGGTTTATTGATGGTTTATCACACTATTCTGGTTAGTCCAGAATTGAGGTGTGACAACTTGGTATCAGAACTCTCTCACTTTATATCCATTGACCTAAGTACTTCCACATGAGTCATGAACTAAGTTAGAATAAATTAAAAATTATAATATAAACACACCATAAACACCTGTGTTGTTTGAGAGATAATCTAAGAAAGAGAATAATGCACGTAATTAAAGGAGAAACAAATTATATATATATATATATATATATATATATATATATATATATATGTGTGTGTGTGTGTGTGTGTGTGTGTGTGTGTGTGTGTGTGTGTGCTAAAACTTACCAAAATGAGAAAAAAATATATCCAAATCAGAGTACGATCCATAACCCGGACAGTTACTCTACAATATATAAATATAAGGAAATAAGTAGAGCAATCATGGGGCTAGAAGAGGAGGTGCCTCTCGGTCTTGATCTCGATCCTCGGCGTACACTCACGTGAGCCAAGCTACCTATACCTGGGTCACCTGCAGACTCTAGCAAGACTAGCCACCCTTTCATCAGTTGCTCGCTGAGCCTTGTGGCTCTCACGCAGTAACGCCATCGTGTCATCTGATGGTGGGCGCGAAAGACCAGCCGAGTGAAAAGTCAGAGAAGGGCCAGCTCTAGTAGAACGTTGTGGCGATGGAGGTGGTATGGCATCTACATCCATGTACATCCGATCATCATCCTCCTTATCATCGCTCTCGTGTGCCTCTGCTGCTGCTGCAGCTGGCACCGTTGCCGCCTCTGCATCTGTTGCCACTACCCGAGTGAGAGGACATCTCATAGTATTCCTCTCATCATTGTTGACCTGTATATCTTTCATGCCCATCCTACTGATGGCCTCCCAATCAATGTCAGCTGAGAAGGTGTCCTCATAAATCCTTTCATCCTCTAAGTTCACCTGTAGATGAGAGAGTAGAGTGGAGATCAACCGTCCATAGGGTAAGTTACCTCTCGAATCAGACAATGTAGCTCTGTGCATAGTCTGGATGATGATATACAGGAGACAGACCGGCTGCCTAGTGCATATACAGTACACTAGGTACTGAGTCAACTGGGAGACCATGTTGTAGTGAGCACCCTGAGGAATCAAATCATGCTGAATGATCTTACAATATACCCATGGCTCAGGACGTAGGTTAACAGCCTTCATCTCCCAGTGGTCGTTTCGAAGAATCTGGTTACATATCTCTGCACGCACCTTTGTAGACAATAATTGGGGATCCCTTGGTGCACAATAGACGAACTGTCCATCATTGAAAATTCCTAGGAGATCAGCTAACTCTTAACAGTTGAAAGAGATAGGAACCCCTTTCACCCAACTAGTGATCCGAAGCTCTCTACCCCTATCCACATCCTCTAGGTCACCCTCTACCGGTAGGTGACAATAGAACTGCTTCACTAAATCTGAGAGGGTTCAAGCCTCATACAGGATCACTAGAAGCCAGCCCATATCACCAAATCCCTCTCCACATCAAACATGGTTAAGTGGGCTAAGTTCATACATCGACCCCCTTCCACTTTCTTTAGATCAAACCATGGATATTATACCTCCGCTTCGATGGACCGGAAGCGATGCTGGTCATGAACTCGAGAAACTTTAGTGCGAACCATGATAACTGCAAGAAAAGAGAACAAGGAAAAAATAAGTTAGAGAAATTGTAAAATTGGACAACATAACAATGTAAATTGGAAAAAGCCTCACTTTCACCCAAACATTGGGCAGGAGGACTTACATAGGTCCCAAACCATCCTGCAAGGCTCATTTAATCGACAATTGAAATTAAATAGATTAAATTTGAGAAAATTTTGAAAATAGGGAAAAACCCCTAAATTCTAGATCAAAAGTGGGATTTTCAAATTTAAACCATACCAAAGGATGAAACTTGAATTTTCTTGAGGGCTTTCATCCGTTGGGTAGCCAATAGCAATAACCCCCAATAAAAATCAAAGTTTTAAGGACAAGAAGATATCAATTTGAAGAAAACCCTATATATGGGGAAAACTTACGTATGAAAGCTTAAAGAGGAAGAAAGAATAGAGATCATACAACAAGGAATGGAATGTAAATCGTTGATCGATGGAAAAATCATTAAGTTTGTACGGTTGATACTGTAGCAACCCAGTGGTGCTAAGCTGAGTTGAGACCGTAGGAGAAGGAAGGAGAAGTGAGAGGGAAATCTCAAAAAAAATAGGTTTTAAAATAATTTTGAATCATATGGTCGCATAATTCGACCAAAATCATCGATTGTATCATCAACCGTGTGATCGACCATAGAGTCTCGAAAAGTTGCCATGATTCTGATGGTCGAACCTATGGCCGCACAACATGCAACCGTAGGCCATCAACCTTATGACTGACTATTGTCTGTCTTTGATTCTGTTAGAGTTATTGCTTCATAAATTGTTTCTTCTCTCTCCTTTCACTGTGGGACTAACAAAATATTTTCATTCTATCTTGTCTCACATGTGTAGCCTTCCCAATACTATTCCACCCAAGAATTTGAATGGCTGGGCTAAGATTAACTAGAAAGAGACAGAGTGCAAACCTACCTCCACCACCTACGGAGGTAACGACAATGAAGGTCAAGAAGAGGAAGCAGGAGATGCTGGAAATTGAAATGTTGTGCCTTAGGATGTTCACACCCAGGCCAACCCAACAAATTTACCAGCACCACCAACAGATTTGACTACTACAGTGATGAATTTGGCACAACAGGTGCAACTAATACAGCAAATGTAAGGGAACATGCAGGCTATTATGGGAATTGCTTCTCCCACTGCTACCACCACACTGATGCCTGCGGGACAAGCTAGTACTATACCTGGGTGTAGTAATACGGTGCCCCAATCGTTTGCTATGAACAATGTGGTACCCTAAGCACCACAAACACCAGTTATACAAGCTCAAGTGTAGAATCCTGAAGCACCGCAAGGCGGGTACAACCAAGGTAATTATCAGTACCAACCGCCCATGTATGGAACTTATGCATAGTATCAGCTTGATCACTCCAGACTGATTGAGCGTCTTCTAAAGATGAAGCCAAGGGAATTCACTGGTAAGCAATCGAATCCTCTGTGGCCAGCCCACTGGATCGACAAGATGGAAATAAACTTTATTATGATGACTGTCAGCGAAGAAGAGAAAGAATTATGTGCCACATTTATGCTGAAAGATGATGCACACCACTGGCAGAAGTCCACTCGGAGTAATCTATTGACAAAGCGCACCCAATTATCCTGGGCTATTTTCAAGGAAGCCTTCTTCGAGAAGTATTTCTCCAGGAGTTTCAAAGATCAAATGGAAAAGGAGTTCTTGAGTCTGTACCAGGGACAAATGACTGTGGACGCTTATCAATAGCGTTATGAAGAGCTGTTCTTCTTTGCTCCCTCCAGCATGAAAGAGAAAGATACCAAAACCCGAAGGTTCATCATGGGACTTGGGGGAAGCATCCGAAAGCATGTTTTGGGGCTGAAAAAGAAAATATACAATGAAGTTGTATAGATAGCACGGGTTTTGGAGTCAAGCCAAAGGGAGAGCTACTTTGCTCAAAATAGGGGTATCAAGAGGCCTAATGGAAACTCATTCAATGGAGGAAACTCCAAGACATTTAAATCCTTCCACACTCAAGGTTTCAATACTGCATCTAAGACTCCTCCAACATCTCAATCGCAACTGAGGCAGGCTAATGCTGGAGTCAAATGCTTTAATTGTGATCAAATAGGGCATTATTCAAGAGATTGCCCTAAGCCATGGAAGAAGCTATAGCAAGGAAAGGTTTATGCTATTACTTCTGAGGATGCTACCGCATCGCCTGATGTGGTCACAGGTATGATTCAACCTTTTGTTTGAAATATCTTGTGTGATCATGTAGACTAAATTAAATCAAATCATAGGTATCGTACCTATTAATGGCATATCTGCCAAAGTACTCTTTGACTCTAGGTCTACTCATTCTTTTATATCTGTGTCATTTGAGAAGAAGCTAGATATACCCCTCAGACCCTTAGACTACAAGCTACTCGTACGATCACCTATGGGATTAGAAGTAGAATTAGACCAAGGTTATGGACCATGTCCAGTTCTTATAAATGGACGAAGTTTGGATTCCAACCTGGTGCAACTTGAGATGGCAGGCTTTGATATCATCCTAGGGATGGACTGGCTATCCCAGCATTCCACGAGTTTGCTTTGTGCTGAGAAAAAGATATCATTTAAAGACAAGGAAGGCACAGAGTTCAGTTTTATAGGAATCAAACTTTCCTGTAAATTAAAACTCATCCTCTCTGCATTAAAGGCTAGAAGATGCCTTGAGAAGGGTGGAGTTGGATACCTGGTGTCTGTTATGGATCTTACCAAAGAACCACCATGAATGAAAGATATAGAGGTTGTACGATATTTTTTAGACTTGTCCCTTGAATATTTATCAGGATTGCCACCTGATCGAGTGATAGAGTTCGTTATAGACCTATTTCTCATACCCGCATCAGTATCTAAGGCACCATACCAAATGGCTCCTACTGAACTTAAGGAACTAAAGGTACATTTACAAGAGCTACTAGACAAGGATTATATTTGACCCAGTGTATCACCATGGGGAGTGCCAATGCTATTCATGAAGAAGAAGGATGGTAGTATTCAACTTGATATAGATTACCAGGAACTGAACAAGCTTACGATCAAGAATTGGTATCCGTTGCCTAGGATTGATGACTTATTCGATCAATTGCAAGGTGCCAAAGTGTTCTCTAAAATTAATCTCCGATCAGGATATCATCAGTTGAAGATCAAGGAAGGTGATATTCCAAAGACAACATTCAGAACAAGATATGGACATTATGAATTTCTAGTTATATCATTCGGATTGACTAATGCACCCATAATTTTTATAGAACTCATGAATTGGGTATTCCACAATATGCTGGATACATCTGTCATCGTATTTATTGACGACATCCTAGTCTACTCCAAGGACAAAGAAACTCATATCACAAATCTTAAAACCACTCTGCAGCGACTAAGAACAGAAAAGCTTTACGCTAAATTTACTAAGTGTGAGTTTTGACTAAGTGAAGTCACTTTCTTAGGCCATGTTGTATCGGCTAAAAGAATTAAAGTGGATTATAGCAAGATTGAAGCTATTGTAAAATGGGAAGCACCTAAGAATGTTGCAGAAATTAAAAGTTTCTTAGGTTTAATTGGGTATTATCGATGATTCATGGAAGATTACTCCAAGATCGCCGTACCTCTCACTATTCTGACCAAGAAAGGAGAAAAGTTTATTTGGACCGATAAATGTAAGGAGTGTTTCCAAACACTGAAGGCAAGACTGATATCAGCTCTTATCTTGACCATATCGGTACCAGGAGAACCATTTATCTTGTATACCGATGCGTCTGGGTTAGGTTTGGGATGTGTGCTCATGCAAGGAGAGCAAGTAATTGCATATGCTTTCAGACAGTTAAAGACACATGAGAAAAATTACCCAACCCATGACTTGGAATTAGCCGCAGTAGTACATGTTGTCAAGATATGGAGACATTAATTGTATGGAGAGAAATTTCAAATTAAATTAGATCATAAGAGTTTCACTCATCTTTTTAATCAGAAAGAGTTAAACATGAGACAGAGAAGATGGTTGGAGCTGCAAAAGGATTACGATTGCGATATCTAGTATCATCCAAGAAACGCTAATGTGGTTGCTAATGCATTAAGCAGAATGGAAATGACAAAATCTTAGGAAGAAGCTAGTACAAATGCTGCAGTATGTGACACAGGAAGAGTATTCAGTTGTGGCAATGAACAGTTTGTGTTTGATAAACCAAGTGAATCAACTGATCTAGCCTTTATTCATCGATTTTTAAACATGTTTACTACATTGAAGATTGTACCTAATCTGATAGACGAAGAGAAAGCAGCTATTAAATCATATCCCTATCTGAGAACAGTGTAAGAAGACCTTGAAAAAGGTAGGACTATTCCTGACTTCACTTTGGACTTCGAAAAAGTACTAAGATACAAAGGAAGAATGTATGTTCCTGAAAGTGAAGACTTAGATATTAGACACACATTAATGAAGGAAGCCCACACTACTGCCTATTCGGTATAACCCAGGAGTACAAAGATGTATCATGATCTGAAGAAACTACATTAGTGGAGGGGAATGAAAGTAGATGTAGCTAAATATGTGTCTCAATGCCTAAATTATCAGAGAGTAAAGGCTGAACGATAAAAACCTGTAGGATTGCTACAGCCACTATCTGAACCAGCATGGAAATGGGACTTCATTACTATGGATTTTGTCGTGAGACTACCATTGACTTCCAGAGTAGTTAGCGCAGTCTGTGTAATGTAGACCGTTTGACTAAGATAGCTCGCATTATAGTTATACGACCTCAGTATACATTAGAAATGCTAGCTAAGCTGTATGTGGATAATATTGTCAAATTGCATGGTGTACCTGAAAGCATCGTATCCGACAGAGACCCCTGATTTACCTCAAAGTTTTGGGAAGGATTAGAGAAAGCTATGGGTACAACATTGATGTTTAGTACCACATTCCACCCTCAGATCGATGGACAGTCGGGGCGCACCATTCATATTTTAAAAGATATGTTTCGAGGTTGTGTGATTGATTTCAAAGGATCATGGGATGAGAAATTATCATTGATCGAGTTTGCATATAACAACAGCAACAGGCTACTATACAGATGTCATCCTATAAAGCACTGTATGGGAGAAAATGTCAAACTCCTTTATTTTGGAATGAAGTTGGAGAACGGAGAATGGTGGGACCAGACTTTATCAAGGAGACTTGTCGAGTAGTCTACATCATCAAGGAAAAGGTTCGAACAGCTCAGAACCGTCAGAAGCAATATGTAGATAATCGACATCGAGATCTTGAATTCATCGCAGGGGATAAGGTATTTTTGATGATATCTCCTATGCTTGGTCTAAATCAGTTTGGACAAAGAGAAAGCTATGTCCTAGATATATTGGACCTTATGAGATTCTGGAAAGGCGTGGAAAGGTAGCGTATCAGTTAACACTATCACCATCGCTATCTAGTGTACATGATGTATTCTATGTTTCACAACTGAAGAAGTATGTCAAAGACCCGACACACGTGTTAACAATGGATCCACCAGATTTGACTGAAGATTTGACGTTCGAAGTAGTTACTTTTGAAATCACTAGTCAGAAGGTACCACATCTTCACAACCGCGACATCTATTATGTTAAGGTTACTTGGAGAAGCCAAGACGTAGAAGAAATCACATGAAAAGAAGAGAATGCTATGCAAAAGAAATATCCTCACCTATTTGACTTCAAAGGTATGTGCAAATTTTGAGGATGAAATTTATGTAAGGGGGGAGTTGTAAGACCTGCACTCCACTAACCCGGTCTATCCATGTCGTGCCAAGTCTTCCCATCATTGCTAGACCAAGTGGACTAACGTGTGAAGTAGGATTACAAACCAGGTACGAAAAATTGACTCAACACTCTAAGAACTATGCGTAGAGTGGAATACCTGGGTAGGTATGGTCGACCATACGGTAAGAAACTAAGATCACAGACCAATGACCCTACAGTCGATGTTTTGACCCTATGGTAGATGGATTCTGTGACCATATGTCCGACTGTAGGACCCCAAATCAGACTCCAAATTTGAAAACTTTCCTAATTTGAGGAGGATCTCTTTCCTATTGTTAGAAAACTCTATATGGAGAGTTTCTCTTTATATAAAGGATGTCCCTCAATCCTTTTTCACTCTTTTAAAACATTAGTAACCCTAGAGGAAGAGAAGGAAGAGAAGGAGAAGGAAAAAAGGCTAAGGAGAAGGCGTTGCTGAGAAGATTTTAGTTATCTCTTATAGGTAAAGGTATGAACCTAATCTCTGAAGATGTAAATTTTACGGAATAAGGTTTCTATGGAGGATTGGAGATGTCAACCTATTACAATCCATGTGATTCCTTGAGTAAATTCTAAGGATAACCATGAGAGATGAGTTTGGTGATAATGGTTGATGAGAAACTACTAATAATGACCATAGGATAACCTTAGTATGAACCCAAGAGAAAAGTTGAGGAGTTGACCCAAGAAGAACTCGGATTGAATGTAGCTTGTGACCAGAAATCGTAAGGTCACAGCTATAGTCGACCATAACATGACCATAGCATGATCAAAGTATCGACCATATGCATTCGGGAAGAATTTAGAAACCATATGGTAGTGCGACCGTAGGGTATCAACCTTACGTAGTAAGGTCGACACAGCATGCAACCATAGGGCCTATTAGACACCTATCAGTGATCTATTTTGATTTTCGACTACAATAACACATTACACATGAATCTTAACTTAAATTTATATAACTTTTTGGTCATTAAATTGATTCAAAGAGAATTACAGGGCTTGGAAGGAGATCAAGTTTTGCTAACAGGTGAGGGAAGAAGACCTAAACTAGTTAGATAATAATAAACTATTATTTTATTGAGTCCAATGTCATGATTGATTCTATGCTTGTATGCTTGTAATGTCCATCTCACATGTCATCCAATATTATTGTTATTACTGCTCATGCATATTTACTTTTGTCTATTTGCTACCATGTTGATTGGTGATGCTAGGAATAGGTATGTGACTGTGTGTGTATGGTTAGTATGCTGGATGCGAGTGGAGCATTAGGGGTATAACATGACATTATGGTCTTTGACCTGGTCACTAAACTCTATCTCTATCTCTATTCAAGTATTATCCATTGACATCATCGTATCGCCATTACCTTAGCAAAACTATTACGTCGTAGGGCATCAGGGGAGGTGGTCTCAGACCATGTGGTCTCTGACTCTACCAGGGGGCCTTAGCTCTATCTCAATGAACGTATTGAGGGATGCTGAGGTGAGGCCTTGGATATACTGGATGACATTTAGGATTGGTTAGTTGCGAGCCCAGTTTGTAAGCCCTCGCCAATAGGGGCTTACGTGCTTGTATGGGTAGGGCATCAGGAAAAGTGTTCCGGTGTTTGATCTAGACATTTTACCTCTATCTCTATTCCATGGTGGATGCATGTGGGACGGTAATGGTGTTTGATCCATTAGGTGGATTCACACACTCGTGTTAGAGGTGCGATGGCCGCCAATCCTTTCTATAGCATATTACAAACTTAAAAACCAGACCAAAGATATGAATTGAATGCATGCATATGTTTATTGCATTGTTTTGTTTGCTCACTGAGCTGTGATGTGCTCGCCCTTTCGATGTCGAATATTTTTAGTTGATAATGCAGGTCCTACTATAGAAGAGTATGTGAATACGTCGACATATGGACACATGACGGCTATGGACGTAGAAGCTGTTGAAGATGCGCATGATCCTTCATGCGAGTGCAATCAGTGCATCTTTGATTAGTTTAGTTATATTTTGGTTAACGGACATGTAATTGATTATTTTATTTTATGTCTTAAGTTACTTGGAGATAACTGGATTAACTATTTATTTAGTACTGTTAGATACTCAGTTCATTAATTATAAAGACTTCCGCTTATTTGTTTATTATCTCTAATTATTACTGTGGAATGTGTGTGTGGTTGATATGATGGGTACAACCTAATGGAGATCCTGGTTGAACCGTTGATTTATTGATGGTTCATCACACTATTCTAGTTAGTCCAGAATTGGGGTGTGACATATTAAGACTTTGGTTTCAACCAATAAACCATGTCATTGCAGGTCAGTATGTAACCATCGACACATATAACTAGAAAATCAGTCTACATCCACTGATCTCTAAATGTACATAATTATCAATGACAATCTCAACCAACATAAAAGAATATACAACCCTGTCAAACTTCAGATACCATTACCTGGATACCTGTTTAATCCATAGATTGACTTTATAATTCTACAAAATATATCTTCTTTACCCTTACCATAGAACCTTGTAATTAAAGTATATAAACATCTTCTTTTAGATTTTCTTTGATCAAAACAATCTTTACATTTGTCTGATGCAATTCTAAAAATAAAATACACAACTAAGTCCTCAAAGTTTTGAAGTCAATCAATAATTTCTCTTATCTTTGTTGATTCCACTTTACTACAAGTCTTATTTTATAGCAATCAATTCTTCCACTGAAATCTCATACTTCCTTATATACCCATTTTGAGCCTATGAGTACATCGCTCATTGATAAAGGTACAAAATCCCAGGTCTCGTTGTTGTTCATAGACGAAAACACATCTTTTATGACCATTAATCATTCAAGAGTAATTTCATTACCGACAAATTGCTCAAAACCATTGGGATCTTCATCTTATCCAATACCAAAACATCCATTTTAAAATACAACAAGTGATTTGATAAAGTCATAGATCTACATGGTCTAGTATATTTTCTCATTACCTCATTTGGCTCTGCTACTATGGCTGAAGCATTGATCTTAATAAATATTTCAATAGTTATTTCATTACACTCTGATAACATTTTTATTATCTCAACTGGTTGCTCCATAGCCATTTCCATGTAATCTCATCAAACTTAAGAATATTGTTGAATCCTTCGAATCTGTTTTGACATCCCATAAAAAGATAACTTAATGTCTGAAATAATCATTCTCCCACAAGTGTTATGAAATCATGTCAGCTCTACAGTCCCAAAGAAGATAACTTAAACTGGAACTGACTAACTAGGCACTCTATTAATAATATAGGTTGTAATATCAATTCTTTCCCTACAGGATCAAATATATTCTCAGGCTTTTGTAAATACTTGCTCAAACTTTCCTAGGGAATAGACCAGCATCACATGGTCTCCCATAATACATACCCTTTCATTCAGATGCAATAGTTTTAATTCCTTCAATAAAAGTTTTCCATCTTAAATTTCATTATTTGAAAAAACACCTATGGAGTAAACTGTGACAAGAAGTCCTAGATGAAATCTCAATGTCCACCAAGTCCAATAAATCCTTATTGTGAGTAAACCTTCATTTATTTTAAATCTTATCATCTTCCCTTTTAATTAATTCTCACATATATACTTATTATAAACTTTAGAAAGGGGGTCCAGAATATTATTATTTACAATCTTACTTTGAACAATAAGCCTAAACCCTTATAACCAGGGCAAAAGGCAGTAATATACAGTTTAACTTCTAAAGATAGATAATCTAAAAAGAATAAATTAAAGGTTTTGGTACTCCTACGGGTTCAAACTACGATTAATGCCTAAGTATCTAATTCTTATTCCCTTTTACTTAAGCTTATCCAACTTTACAACCTTTCTTCACATTTCCCTTATAAGTCACACTATAAGATTTTTATTCTACTTAGAACTATTTTATCTTGTAGTTCCTTAATGTTCAATTCTTTGTCATAAAGTTTTTGACTATTCTATGGAAAAATGTATTTCTTTCTATTGGTTTCTCTACCCCTTTCGTATTTTGCTTTTGTTTGGATATGTTTTATGCACTATGATATTGGCATTCATATTTTTTGTTTCCTTTGAACTTCTATCTTTAGTTCTTTCAATTGAGGTTTACTATATCTTTTGAGTATTATAGGTCACCAGGATCTGACTATACAGTTCTTGTGAGGAAGTGAAAATCTAAAGTATCACCTAGAAATGTTCTATTGAATTACCAACAGATGTTCACTTATAACAACTCTACATTATGCTTCTTCACACTCCATTACCATCAAAACTAATATTGATGGGCTTGAGTAATAAAACATCTCTCCGCCCCTTTGAAATATCAAACCTTTCTTTGAATTTTACTAGGAATATCCCTTTTTTAATGTTCCTCATATGAACATTGTTTTACTTGATCTTAAGGACTGAACACCCTAAGGATCAGAATATAATTTTCTGTTGAGTACATCTTGGTTAAATAGTCCTAGACTAATTTTTAATTTTCATGTTAATTCATAGAACTGGCTGCAAATGATAGGCATCTTGAGGTATTTAATCACTACATGTCCACAACTATATTACTATGTAAATAATTATAAGTCTACGATTAATACCAAATAAAATTTGCTAGTAATAATATATACATAACATGTGCAAGCTAATTTATATCTTTAAAAAGTCAACCGAACTACACACACGCCTTTTGGGACAATATGTGCATTGGTCCTCTCGATAGAAGTGCAATAACTGCAAAGAGATAATGACTCTCAAAGATCTCACCACCTTTGGGTAGATGAAACCCCTTAAAGCCAAGATCCCTCAATCATATCCATGAGTTCTTTATATTCTTTGACAACGCCACCTTTGGGTGGATAGTGTCTTTCTTTATAATCTTAAACAACGTCACCTTTGGATGGATAGTGTTGCTCTTTGCTGCATCCATAAAAGTGGAAGTTTATATCAATATCACTTTTGGGTAAACACTGTACTTTCTGTTGCTTGTAGATACACAAATCCTGGATTTGACCATATTATAATAGAACTAAGTGTGTCACTTTGGTGGTTACCACAAAATTCTTACACAATAGCTATAAATTTTAATTTGAATAAACTTGGACAATGTCACCTTTCGATGAACACTATCAAACTGAAGCATTTACAAATACAGACATTTAAATTTAAATACATCATAATGAAACAAGGTTGCCACTTTGGTGGTCACACTAAGTTCTACCATGATATGAATAAATCCCAACCTGCAGCTCATGTGGGATATTTATTTAATCATGAATGCATTAAATTATAACTTTACAAGTCTAAATATTTAAACAACCATGCACAAGAGCTCAACAAACAATTTGGCACAATAACTTCAAGAAAAATCAGCAAAAATACTGTAAATTGAGTTTTCATAGGGTATTTTTCTATAATAATATATTTTTCAATGTATCAAAATATATATCAGATTGAAGAGCATAAAAAATGGAGTCCAATGGAATAAATCAGAGGTCAATCTAACCTTCTTAGCTTCCAAAATCGTAAGTTAATGTCATTTTCATTAAAAGTAGAAACCAAACAGATCCTTATGGGCTGTCAGATCAGTCCGATTTGGCTCGGGCTGAATTGATTTGTCCAGGATCGGTTCACCTTGGTTTGGATCAAACTGAACCGAATATACCTTTAACTTTTTTTTTTTGAATTATCTTGGTCCAGGCTGAATCAAATGGTCTTATGCAAAACCGAACCACGATCTAACCAGACGGTTCAACCACCGGTTCATACGGTCCAACCAAATGGATTTTCGAGTCAAATAACTAGGTTTTCAGGTCGAGGTGCTCAGGTCAGTTATCGAGCTAGCGGGTTCGGTCTCGAGTTACACGTGCTAGTCCGCACATGTGCCAGCGATATGGTCTCGGGTCTGGCTCAGGCCTGGGCCTTGGCTGACCTAGTTTGGCCAAGCTGGATTGGCTCTGGCTGGCTAAGCTTAATCGGGTTGGGCTGCCTTCGGCTTGGCTTGGCCCGGGTTGAGGCTAGGGTTTTTTATTCCTCGTCGAGTCAACTCAGGGAAGAATCGATGCCGCCAGTTATAATTTTTTTAATTTCTTCCCTCCAGAGAGTGAATCTCACTCTCCACTTTTGACTACGAGTGAGGGCACATCCTCGTCACGATTGTCTCATCGAGCCCTTTGATTTGATAAATATAATATGACTATATTCTGATATCGGATGGTTCGGCGAAAGACGAATCTTTGACAAATCCGATCGCCAATCTCAAATATAATTTTCTCGTATATCATTCCATTAAAAAAACCATCGATTCTAGGTCTGTCTAGTTGGCTCTGATACCAACTGTTGGATATTATTGTACTTAGGATTGTAATGAAACTCATTCCAATCCATACAGTTACCCTAGAACACAATGGAGAAGCCATTAACTATGAATCATAATGACATACATGTATGTGAAGGTTGATTCATCTATGCTGCAAGCTTTGATCAAAATCCCTCGGCTACAGTCTTCCACAGCCTCTAGAAGATATCCCTGATGTCTCTTGCTAATGGGTGCAGAGAGAACTTGATTAACTATAGTTGTGGGGGCTCTAACCCAATATTTATAGAATACTACTGTAACCCTAAAACCCCTCCCACAATAGAATTAAGGTTACCAAACCTCTTTCATACCATGTGACGAACCAAACCAAACCGATTCTACCGTGTACATTAAACTCCTACTGAGTAACTGGTTTAGGTATTTAATTAAGCCCACATATAAGTCTAACAAGAACACATGAGACAAAAATTTAATATGTGATGAACATCTGTTAGACAAAGAGGAATCTAATTTTCAATGATGGCAAATTTAGACTTAAAATGTATCAATCTCAAAAATTCATATACGCCTTCAGATTCAGTACATAAGAAAAATAAATTTAGAAAAAAGAGCTTGATCGAAATTTAAAAGAATATAGAAAGCTTTGACATCACATGGAACTTCAATGAACCTTTCCGAAAACAAATAAAAACAAACTAAATCGAAGAAAACTGGTCATTGACCCCTGGATCAAAACAATCAAAATTAAGCATATAGGTATTGAAAGAAATACCTAATGATGAACCAGCAAGGTTATCCCCATTAATTGGAGATGTATCGACGCCCGAACACTATGGAGAAACAAAGCAAAGCTATTGGACCAGGCATTAAACATTGAAAAGACTTTTACCACTGGAACATCATCATCCATTTGAAATCATGATGGCTATCACTGTAAGACCTGTATCGAACTAACCGGTCTTACCACCTTGTATCAGGTCTACCTATCATGGTCGAGCCAAGTGGACCAAGTGTGTGAATAAACCACAAGAACAGGTATGAAATTTAACTCAAAAACAGTTAAATATAAGTGTGTGGACGCATGCCTAAACAGGTGTAACCGACCCCACCTCGAAAGAGTCCAACCCATGACTTTTTGGTCGTGGGGTCGCACATTTTAAAAACATAGGGTCATGGATTTTGCGACCCTACTTGTAACCCTACACCCTGGGGTTGCATGTTTTAAAAACGTAGGGTCACGGATTTTGCGACCTTACCTGCGACCCTACGAAAACAGCCAGAAACCGAAAATTAGGACTCCTTCCTAATTCGAAGGGGGGCTTTCCTAAACTCATTAGGCCTTATTATGGAGGGTTTTTCTCTATAAATAGGACATCCCTTAGCCTCTTTCACTCCTTTAGAACTTTAACTGAAAGAGAGAGAAGAGAAGAGAAGGAAAAGAGAAGGAGAATTTAAGAAGAAGACCAAGGAAGAGGAAAGTTTAGAGGAAACTCTGAATCTCAGCAAACCTAAGGTATGAACCTAATTCCGTACATGAATTAAGAGCCTAGAATAGTTTATGAAGAAGATAGGATTAGGAGAAACCCAAATCATCCATCCATGGACAAATTCCAAGTGAATCCATGGAGCAAATCATTGTGGACAATGGATGGTGTATAAAATTATAGTTTTGAGTCATAGAACAATCATAGGATGGACCATGATGATAAGCCAAAGGATCCAAACATGAAGGAATGAAGTTGAGAGTAAAAGGTCGACCATGAATACATGTGGTTGCACGTAGGGTCACATGATATTCGACCCCACGAAACCACATGTTCGACCACATGCCCTCGGGAAGATTCCAGGGAGGGTGTGGTCACACGTAGGGTCGCAATATGTCAGACCCTACCTGTGACCCTACACCCTGGAGTCGCAGAAACTGCTACCCCAGGTGCTACCCTACCCTGCGACCCTACACCTGTGGTCGTAGAAACTGAGACCCCAGGTGCTACCCCACCTGCGACTCTTCAGCTTCTGTTAGTCTAAACTTATGGGAATTAATTCTAAAATCTATCAGCTTGATTAGGTTTTCAAGTGATTTAAAAGTGATTCATAAAGCTTGAACGAGGATCTACGCTCAATCAAAGGTGAGGGAACAAGACCTAAACTAATTGGCTAATAATAAACTGTTTTTGTTTATTGAGTCAAATACCATGAATGATTCTATGTTTGTATAATTGTAATGTGCATATCACATGTCATCTACTATTCATGTTATTACTGTTCATGCATATTTAATTTTGTTTATTTATAATATGATGTTGATGATGATGCTAGGAATAGGCATGTGAATGTTTGTGTGTGGTTAGTGTACTTGATGCGAGTGGGGCATCAGGGGGAGGACGTGACACTGTTGTTCAGCCTGGTCACTAGACTCTAGCTCTATCTCTACTCAAGTATTGTCCACTAACATCGTCGTATTGCCATTACCTTAGCAGAACTATTACGTCGTAGGGCATCAGGGGAGGTGGTCTCGGACCGTGTAGTCTCTGACTCTGTCGGGGGGCCTTAGCTCTATCTCTATGGACATATTGAGGGATGCTGGGGTGAGGCCTTGTATACACTGTTTGACATTAGGATTGGTTAGTTGTGAGCCCAGCTTGCAAGCTCTTGCCAATAGGGGCTTACGTGTTGGTATGGGTAGTGCATCAGGGGAAGTGTGAAGCAGTGCGGTCCTAAGCACTTTAGCTCTATTCCTATTCCATGGTGAGTGCATGTGAGATGGCAATGGTGTTTGATCTATTGGGCGGCTTCACACCCTCGTGTATAGAGGTGCGGCGGCCATCAATCTTTTTTATTACACATTGCAAACTTATGAACCAGACCAAATATATGAATTGAATGCATGCATATGTTTGTTGCAATGTTTTGTTTACTCACTGAGCTCAAGTTGGAGAGCTGATCCTCGCGCGCGTAATTTTTTTAGTTTCTGATGTTGCAGGTTTTACGGTTGAAGATTATGTCAACATGCCAACATATGAACATGTGGCGGCTATATTGAGCAAGCTGTGGCGGACTATTATAATTCGTTAAGCGAGCGTTTCCACTGTGGATACGCTTAGTGTTTAATTTTCGTATTTGGATATTTGTAATATGTATTAAACTATGTTTTGGTTACTTGGAGATAAATAGAATATTAATTATTTATCATGACTAGACCTCAGTTTATTATCTGTAAGACTTCCGCTATTTATTTTATTATCTCTGATTAATGTGGAATGTGTTTTAGTTTAACATGGTGGCGATAGCCTATTCGAGATCTTGGTTGAACCGTTGGTTTATTGACGGTTCATCACACCATTCTGGTTGGTGCAGAATTGGGGTGTGACAACTTGGTATCAGAGCTCTCAGACCTTGCCCATCAAACTTGAATACTTCCACTGGAGTCCATGAACTAAGTTAGGATAAATTAAAAGCTTTAATATAAACACACCATAAGCACTTGTGTCGGTTGAGATAAAACTTAAATAAGACAATAATGTACATATAAAAGGTGAAACCATATGTATACACAAACAAAAAGAGAAAATTCAAAACTTATCTTGATAAACGAATAATATAAGGTACTATTTAAAAGTTTGGCAGTTATCTAATTATACAAAGGATATATTACAGTAACAAGAAGGAAGCATCTGTAAAGTAGAAAAATTAAAATACCGAGTTAGTACTCACAAGATGTGAAACTCGATGTATGACAAAGAAAGAAGAAAAATGGCTAGTAACGCCTAAATCCCTGTAGAGGTCAAGGGAAAAATCTCAGGCTAAATCCAACAGAGATAGGAAAACAATGGCCATACACCAAAAATGAGAGTAACTATAAAAGAAGATAAAACTATACTCCTGGGTGATGTGGAGACTCAGAGTGAGATCCGTCATACGCTGATCCGTTACCCCCTGAGCATTAAGGGGATGTTGCAACTTGACCCCACCACTATCAGGGTCGAGAATGGGTAATAAAAACTCATCTGAGTAGATGCTAAATAATGATAATCAGATTGGAGCAAATCAACGAAGGTAAACAACCAGGCCACTCCAGCTAATCATCTAGACTACTAAGTACCTTGGCCATAGTTGTAATAAATTTAGCCAGACAAAATACATGAGCAACAACAAACGATATCGACTATGCAAGTTGCCATGGGAATCACTACCCAAGTTACCAATGCTATACCAATACCTCCAGGTCAGGCCATGTACAGTACCAATTTGTATCAATACTGTACCCCAGCACCTGTTAGCTATAACACAATGCCTACCATACAGAAAGTCCCAGTAATGCACACCCCAGTGTAGAAACTTATTGCACAACAAGCAGGGTATCAAGGTGGTTACCCTTATCAGTCACCAAGGTATGAGATAGCTACCCCATGGCAAAATTATCTGAGAAGGATTGAAGAATATTTTCTAAAGATGAAGCCTCTAACATTTTTGACAAGGGATCAAATCTATTGTGGCCATATAAATAGATAGATTTATATAGGATGCGGTGCATTATTGACTTACTCTTATGATTATAGAGGATGCACATACCTGATTTTAAATTCTTGTGCCTTGATAGGATACCTTATTGATTCAACCTGTCAATTGGAGTTATAGATATTGTTTCTTTAGTATTAGTCCTGATTATACCAATCTGAACCACTCTCATGATCGACACCATGAATAGAGATATGAACTACATGAATAGTTAAATGTTTAATCATGTTGAGTGTACATCTTCTGATTTATACCTGATTTACTGATGTACGAAAATTTTCTCCAGATTTACTCCTGTAGTGCCTTGACCAATGGCATTATATACTCGATATAACCTATAACCATGAAGTTAAGAACTGTAAAACCTCTATTTTTATATATTTGGACCACCATGCAACTTGACAATCTTTTGATGCCAGTTGGATTACCATAGATTTACTCCTGATCCTTTAAACCTAAGTTCATTAGATAAAGCAAGTGTTCGTCATTACCTTGAATTCGAAAGAAAAAAATGAATTACTTTTGGATAAACATTCTGATTCTTACATTTCTCGACATCCATTGATAAGATGATTAGTTAATAAAGAATTATGGGAAGGAAGATGATTAAATTCAGATTATATTCTATAGCCAAGAGACCTCAGATGAAGTAATGGAGAATCTATTTTGAGATTGCTGAATGGATAGATATGAGTCATGTCTATAAAAGAGTATATGAGCAAAAAGTGAGAACTATCAAGAGTAGCCAGTAAAGAAATAGATAGCACTCAAGTAGAGTTAAAGATGGCTATATCGGTATGAATTTTGACAAGCCAGAAGATTCCTAAAGGCAAATCTAAGAGTGGATACAAGAATAAAGTCAAAAATCTTTGCATTTATAGTATTCGGATTAGTACAAGTAATATTGAGTTATGCCCAATGTCGAGTGTGATGCTTAAGAAAAGACCAAAAGAGTTTGGCTGAATTAATAAGAATATAAGCATATACCCTAATGCTTATAGATAGACTTGGGATATGTAATGAGTAAATAGACAGAAGATGTTTTTCTAAATATATGATAGAATGATAAAAGAAGGTGTAAGCTAATTAACTTTTTGGTATATGAGATTATTAGCGATAGTCTTTGAAAAACTAAGAGATGAAGGAACTACACAAGCTCTTAAGACCTTATACCAGATTTTGCTAGTTCAAGCCTTTTGGACTAGATGTTGTATTGGATGAGTGTTATGAATAATATCCGAATCATATGGATGGACAGAATTTGGATGCAACCAAATTCGACTTGAGATGGCAGACTTTGATGTCATCTTGGCAAACTAGCTGTCTTAACACTCTACAAAGTTGTATGTGCATAGAAGAGGTTATCATTCAAGAATAAAGATGGCATATAATTTAGTATTATTGAAAGTATGTTGCCTAAGAAGTGAAAGTTGATCCTCTCTATGCTAATGGCGAAGAGATGCTTTGAAGAGAAAGGAGTTGGATATATGGTATCTGTGGTATACGTTACCAAAGAAGCACCACAGATGGAAGATACTGATGCCGATGTATTTCTGGGAGACTTACCTAGGTTACCATCTGATCATGCGATCGAGTTCATCATCGACTTGTTACCAAGGACGATACTTGTGTCAAAAGCACCTATAGAGTAGCTCCTATGGAGTTGAAGGAACTGAGACTCAACTACGGGAGTTATTAGACAAGGGTCCTAATAGGCTAAGTATTGCATCACGGGGAGCACCAATGCAATTCGTGAAGAAGAAGGACGATAGTGTCAGATTATGTATAGACTACTGGGAACTAAACAAGCTCACGAACAAGAATCGATAACTACTACCTTAGATCGATGACTTGTTTAAATAGTTGCAAGGAGAAAAGGTATCTTTTAAGATTGATCTTCAGTCAAGATATCATTAGCTGAAGAATTTGGACAGCAATATCTCGAAGATAGCTTTTAGAATCGGGATTGGATATTATGAGTTCTCGATTATGATGTTTGGATTAACCAATACCCATACATCTTTTATGGAGCTGATGAACTGGGTGTTTCATGACATGTTGGACACATCGGTCATAGTTTTCATAGATGATATTTTGGTTTATTCCAAGAATGAAGCAACTCATACAATGGATCTTAGAACAGCTTCCCAACAGCTGCAAAGTAAAAAGCTTTATGCCAAGTACAAGAAATATGAGACCTGATTAAACAAAGTGATCGTCTTAGATCACATAGCATCATAAGAAGGGATTAAAGTGGACCCTATTAAGATAAAAGTAATCATATGGTGAGAAACACCTAAAGAATATTACGAAGATCAGAAGGTTCTTGGGGTTTAGCTGGTTATTACAGACGATTTGTAGAGGACCACTCTAAGATCGCAAAACCTCTTACCAAGCTAACCAGGAAGGGAGAGGAGTTTAATTGGAGTGACAAGTGTGAAGAATGTTTTCAAACACTAAAAGCAAGATTGATATCAGCTTCCATCTTGATCGTTCTGGTACTAGGAAAACTTTTTACCCTATACATCAAAACTTTCAGATTGGATCTAGGATACGGGTTGATGCAAGGTAAATAAGCGATTGCATATGTTTCAAGACAACTGAAGGAGCATGAGAAGAGTTACCCTACTCATGACTTGGAATTACCGGTGATGAATTATGCAATCAAGACTTGGAGACATTATCTATACGGAGAAGAATTTAGATTAAATGGGAACACAAGAGTTTTATTTATCTCTTCACCAGAAAGAGTTAAACATGAGACAGAAAAGATGGTTAGAACACTTGAAGGATTAAGACTGCGATATTCAGTGTCACTCAAGCAAGGCTAATGTAGTAGCTAAGGCCTTAAAGAAAAAGGGAATTATGAAGTCTGAGGAAGGACCCAGTATAAATGCTGCCTTATGTTTCACAGCAACAAATTCAGATTAGAAGAATAGTAACATATAATAGAAGCTAGTGATGATCCAGTTGAGTGAGAACTTATGGATGAACTTATGGAGCAATAGTTCCTCGCTTGCGTTCACAACATTAAAGGTCATCTTTGAATTGATGGATGAAGTCAAGTAGCAATTTTGTTAGATCCGTATATAAGAACGGTGCAAGAAGATTTAGAGAAAAGAAAAACCTACCCTTGACTTAGGTCCTGAGATACAGAGGATGATTATGCATATCTGAAGTGAAAAACGTTGATCATAAGATACAAGATAATGCTAAAAGCCCATTCTATTCTGTATTGGGTACATCCTAGAAGTACAAAATATACCAAAACATGAAGAGATTATTTTGGTGGAAGGAAATGGAAGTAGTTGTGGCTAGATGCATGTTTCAGTAACTGAATTATCAACAAGTAATGGCTAAAAGACAAAGACCAACATGGCTTACTACAACTACTATCGAAGTCAATCTGTAAGTGAAACTGCATTACAATGAACTATGTCACTGATTTGCCACTGACTCCCAGGTCGGTTGACGCAGTTTGGGTGATTGTTGATCGCCTGAGAAAGATAGCTCATTCCATTGCTATACGACCTCGGTATGCTTTGGAGCAACTAACTAATCTATATGTGGATAATATTACCAGATTGAATGGTATGCCTGAGAGCATAGTGTCGGTCAGAAGCTCATGCTTTATCTCAAAGTTTTAGAAGGATCTACAGAAAATAATGGGGACAAAGTTGAAGTTTAGTACTGTAGTTTACCTTAAACCGACGGACAGTTGGGGCTGACTATACAGATCCTAAGAGATATGCCCCGAGCTTGTGAAATTGATTTCAAGAAGCTTGAGTTGAGAAGTTACCGTGAATTGAAGTTGCTACCAAGCTACTATGAAAATGTCACCTATGAAGCATGGTATGGTAGAAATGTCAAACTCCTCTATTTTGGAATAAAGTTGGTTAATGAAGAATTTTAAGACCTGAGTCTATCGAAGAAACCTGTACTGGCAAACAAGATTGAAAAAAAAGGTCCAAGACAGCTCAGGATTGCTAGAAGAGACACCAAGACCTTGAGTTCGTCATAAGTGACAAAGTGTTTTTGAAGATATCACTTATGCATGGTTTTAAAACAATTCAACAAGAAGGGAGAGTTGTATCCTATATATGTTTTGGGACCTCATAAAATTTTGGAGAGACGTAGAAAAGTTGCATATCAACTAGCATTACCATTGTCCATGTCTAGTGTGCATGACGTATTTCGCGTGTCTCTATTGAAGAGTACGTTAGAGATCCATATCAAAGATATTGACCACTGATCCACTGGATTAGATAGAAGATTTAACTATTGAAGTGGTACTAGCCTAGTTCACAAGTTAGAAGGTACAACATCTCCGAAGCTGGGATAATTATTATTATATGAAGGTAACCTAGCGAAGACAAGATGTAGAGAAGATTGCATGGGAGGAAGAAGATGCAATGCGGAAACAGAATTCCCGCATATTGACTCCGAAATAAATTCAAATTTTGAGGACAAAATTTATTTTAAGGATGGGGGAGTTGTAAGATCCGTGCATTTAAATTTCGAGGACGAAATTTATTTTATGGGTGGTTGAGTTGTAAGACCTATATCGAACTTGTATCAGGTCTACCTATCATGGTCGAGCTAAGTGGGCCAAGTGTGTAAAGAAACCACAAGACCAAGTATGAAATTTAACTCAAAAATAGTTAAATATGAGTGTGTGGTCGCATGCCTAAACAGGTGTGACCGACCCCACCTCAATAGAGTCCAACCCATGACTTTTTGGTCATGGGGTCGCACATTTTAAAAATGTAGGGTCACGGATTTTGCGACCCTACCTGTGACCCTACACCCTGGGGTCGCATGTTTTAAAAATGTAGGGTCACTGATTTTGCGATCCTACCTGCGACCCTACACCCTGGGGTCGCATGTTTTAAAAACATAGGGTCACGGATTTTGCGACCCTACCTGCAACCCTACGAAAACAGTCAGAAACCGAAAATTAGGAAACCTTCCTAATTCGAAGCGGGTCTTTCCTAAACTCATTGGGGCTTATTATGGAGGATTTTTCTCTATAAATAGGACGTCCCTTAGCCTCTTTCACTCCTTTGGAACTCTAATTGAAAGAGAGAGAAAGAGAAAAGAAGGAAGAGAAGGAGAAGAGAAGGAGAATTTAAGAAGAAGACCAAGGAAAAGGAAAGTTCAGAGGAAACTCTGAATCTCAGCAAACCTAAGGTATGAACCTAATTTCGTACATGAATTAAGATCCTAGAATAGTTTATGAAGAAGATAGGATTAGGAGAAACCCAAATCATCCATCCATGGATAAATTCCAAGTGAATCCATGGAGGAAATCATTGTGGACAATGGATGGTGTATAAAATTAAAGTTTTGAGCCATAGAAAAATCATAGGATGGACCATGATGATAAGCCAAAGGATCCAAACATGAAGGCTTGAAGTTGAGATGGAAAGGTCAACCATGAACACGTGTGGTCACACGTAGGGTCGCATGATATTTGACCCCACGAGACCACATGTTCGACCACATGCCCTCGAAAAGATTCCAGGGAGGGTGTAGTCGCACGTAGGGTCGCAATATGCCCGACCCTACCTACGACCCTACACCCTGGGGTTGCAGAAACTGCTACTCCAGGTGCTACCCTACCCTGTGACCCTACACCCTGTGGTCGCAGAAACTGAGACCCCAGGTGCTACCTCACCTGTGACCCCTCAGCTTCTGTTAGTCTAAACTTATGAAAATTACTTCTAATTAAAATTTATCAGCTTGATTAGGTTTTCAAGTAATTTAAAAGTGATTCATAAAGCTTGAACGAGGATCTACTAGCAATCAAAGGTGAGGGAACAAGACCTAAACTAATTGGCTAATAATAAACTGTTTTTGTTTATTGAGTCCAATGTCATGAATGTTTCTATGCTTGTATGCGTGTATTGTACATTTCACATGTCATCCAGTATTCCTGCTATTAATGTTCATGCATATTTAATTTTATTTATTTATAACCTGATGATGATGATGATGCTAGGAATAGGCATGTGAATGTTTATGTGTGGTTAGTGTACTTGATGCGAGTGGGGCATCAGGGGGAGGACGTGACATTGTGGTTCATCTTGATCACCAGACTCCAGCTCTATCTCTACTCAAGCCTTGTCCACTAACATCGTCATATCGCCATTATCTTAGCAGAACTATTACGTCGTAGAGCATCAGGGGAGGTGGTCTCGGACCGTGTATTCTCTGACTCTGCCGGGGGGGCCTTAGCTCTATCTCTATGGACGTATTGAGGGATGCTGGGGTGAGGCCTTGGATACACTGTTTGACATTAGGATTGGTTAGTTGCGAGCCCAGTTTGCAAGCCCTCGCCAATAGGGGTTTACGTATTGGTATGGGTAGGGCATCAGGGGAAGTGTGATGCGGTGCGATCCTAAGCACTTTAGCTTTATCCCTATTCCATGGTGGATGCATGTGAGACGGCAATGGTGTTTGATCCATTGAGCAGCTTCACACACTCGTGTATAGAGGTGTGACGGCCACCAATCCTTTCTATTGCACATTGCAAACTTATGAACCAGACCAAATATATGAATTGAATGCATGCATATGTTTGTTACATTGTTTTGTTTACTCACTGAGCTCAAGTTGGAGAGTTGACCCTCGCACGCGTAATTATTTTTAGTTTCTGATGTTGCAGGTTTTACGATTAAAGATTATGTCGACACGCTAACATATGAACATGTGGCGGCTATGATGAGCAAGCTGTGGGAGACTATTATGATTCGTTAAGCGAGCGTTTTCACTGTAGATACGCTTAGTGTTTAATTTTGGTATTTGGATATTTATAATATGTATTAAACTATGTTTTGGTTACTTGGAGATAAATGGACTATTAATTATTTATCATGACTAGACCTCAGTTCATTATCCGTAAGACTTCCGCTATTTACTTTATTATCTCTGATTAATGTGGAATGTGTTTTGGTTTAACATGGTGGCGATAGCCGATTCGAGATCCTGGTTGAACCGTTGATTTATTGACGGTTCATCACACCATTCTGGTTGGTGCAGAATTGGGGTGTAACGATCACTGATCTTTCTTCTCCATTAAAATAACATCATGATCAAGGTCACTGGAGCAAAACACAGATGGATATAAATCAAAGGTCCTTCCCTCTCCTCTGTAGCTTCTTCTTCTTCTCAATCTTCTGCTGCTCTCTATGATTCCTTCTTCTTCTTCTTTTTTCAAAAAAAGAATGGTGATCTGAGATTTCAAAATATTCCCTCAAAACTTTGTACCTCTCTCTCTCTCTCTCTCTCTCTCTCTCTCTCTCTCTCTCTCTCTCTCTCTCTCTCTTTCTCTCTTGCCCTTTCTTTTAAATGGCAAAGCCACCACTACCCCTTCTAATTTCCTCTTGAAAAAAACATTCTCCTTTTCCTCTTTCACTCTCAGTAATCACCTCACCCAGCCGAAAACTCACTCACTTCTTACCTCACCCAATCGAAAAACCACTTCTATTTTCTCTCACCCCTCTTTTCTCAAAATGCCTTTTTTCACTCGAAATGAAATCGTCTCATGCCTGGTATCTGCTGGAGACATGGTTGCCGGCCTCCGATGCGGGACACATGGTTTGGACATAATGCAATGTCCCTCAAAAGTCCACCACAAGAGACCGTTCTTTTTTTTTTTTGGCTAAAGATCAACAAATTGGATTAAAATAAAATGAGATATAGTAGTTACAAGTCTAATACTGGCTATCCCACCTTCGGCATTGCCATCAACAGTATCCAATATTGACCACTATTAAATTTGAAATAAACAAGTGCTAATGGAATCTATATATAGGTCTGTGTGAAGCATCCCACATAGCCTCTCTAGCTACAAAGTCAAGATAGCTATCCCATTGCTTTGAATTCCTGTCATGCACCACTTGCTTTGCAATTTTGTCAACTACCATATTTGTTTCCTTGAAACAATGAGTTATTCTCACTTGAACCATACATATACTTATAAGGGCTTGCCACTTCTGCTTAGCTATCCATGGCACAATGGAAGTATTAAGTAAGCAGACAACTGAGCTTGAATCACTCTCCAACCAGATTTTGTGATAACTTCTTTGCACAACAGCTGAAACTCCTCAAATAGCACGTTGTAACTCAGTTACAAAATTTGTTGCTACTGCAATAAATTCATAAAAAGCTAACAGAATTTACATTGGTAGTTCCTAATCACACCACCGTATCTAGCGTCTCCAGGATTACCCAAACAGCATCCATCAACATTGACTTTGCACCAAGGTTCCATAGGTGGTTGCCAAAATAGTTCTGCTATTTTCATTTGTTTACAACCAATAATAGAAAGCTGCAAGCAAACGAGCTATATTAAGGTCTGTCATATTGCCATGCATCTGTCATATTGCCAATTTTGCATGGCTTCGTAAGAGAGAGGTCTCTACACTTGTAAATAATACTATGGTGAATTCTTTGCAGTTGAATAGCATAATTATCAAAGCATGTACGGTTTCTTACTTGCCAAAGTACCACTAATACTATGTAGAACAAACATTTCCAAACATGCTTAAAAGGAACCACCCAACTCTTCATTCTCTACCATTGTTGAAAGGCTTCTAACGAACCATAATCTAGCCACAAGACGCCAAACTATGCCGCAGCTTCCTTCCATACTGTCCTTGTTACTAAGCATCCATAGAAAACATGTTCAAAAGTCTCCTCAACAGCGTAACACAAAAAATAGTGTGATGTAATATAAATGGCCCTCGACTTTAGCATGTCATCCAAATGTAGCTTACCATGTCTCCAACGCCAAGAGAAAAAGGCATCCCTTGGAATAAGGTTATCCCAAATTTCTGCAGACCATGATACCTTCTCATTTATTTTCCTTCTCAAATTCCAAGCTGATCAGACAGTAAACATTTCATTCAGTTCTCCACACCACACAAGTTCATCAGAAATTCCTTTTCCAAGTGGAATTTCAGATGCCACTTGGAAGTAATGTTTCAACCTTTGAGAATCCACTACAAGACAACACCAATCACCATCTATGATGAACCAATTTAGAAAGCAATTAGAGTGCAAAGGTGTCTTGGTGTCAATATTAAGTTGATCCTGAAGAGAATAATCACCAAGGCATCTGTCTCTCCATATATCAATATTGGATCCATCCCCCACTATCCATCTTGAGTGTTTCTTTTGCAGTCCAATTATGAAGATCAGCCTGCATCAAAGCCCAAGCCTACAAAACCCATTTGGCCCAGGACCAAGGTATGAACCAAGCTAAAAAAGAACCAATGAACCTAGCCCTAGCTCCTTGAAAGTAGCCCCTTTTTGGTAACCTTTCAAGTCCCTAGTGGAGAGTGAGGTAGCATTTTCTATTCAATGTTTCTAGAGTCTTCTCTACATTGGAGCTTGCATCAAGACATTGAACCTAGTGTTAATACATTGGACCTTGAATCAAAACTTTGAAACTTACATCAATGCTCATTGGAGTAACCCTTTGCATTGGAAGAGTCCATTATTTAATCTATCATTTATTATTTTCTATTTTGTATTTTCAGCCCTTAGATTTAAGGGTATGATTATCTTTTTATTTTCTCTATTATGCCTATAAAAGGCCACCAAAGTTAGCTTGCAATGCAGAGACAATTAAACTGATTCTTATAAATGAAATTTTCCTAAGTGCAATTCTTGAGCCTAGGAGAGTTCTCCCTTGAAACCTTGAAGAAGTTTCATTCCATCCTAAAAGAATTGGAATTTTGTTCTTCACCAACATCCTAGAAGCGTTGTAGACCACCTTTGGAGTTGATTTACATCCTAGAAGAGAAGTTAGTCACCCTACCTTCATTTCCATCAATTATTTTCTTTTTCCTTAAATAAATTCCAAAATCCGTTCCTGCACTTCACCTCCCTTTTGGTTCATTTGATTTTGTATAAATCCATTCTCCCGATCCATTATCTTTAAAAGCCAAAGTAGGTTTACATCAGTTTCACTGTCCAATCCTAGAATTTCTTTATACTTGTCCACACTGGGGATTCATCTAGTGGGCGACGAAGTCCTCCCGTTCTCCCCATGTAGTAGCCTCTCATGAAGTCACTTTACGGTGAATTTTCCTTCTGTATTTTCCCTAACATCTTAACAAGTAGCGCTTCATTAATATCTGTCAAGCTCCTAATCCAAAGACCCCCTTCTTGCTTAGAACAACAGACTACATCCCACTTCACTACCACAGGCTTTCGTTTCATCAGGTTTCTTGACCAGATGAAATTCCTCATCCATTCTTCAACCATTTCAATG
Source organism: Protea cynaroides (assembly GCA_028583415.1). Lineage (NCBI taxonomy): Eukaryota > Viridiplantae > Streptophyta > Magnoliopsida > Proteales > Proteaceae > Protea > Protea cynaroides. The sequence continues at coordinate 76,416,971 of CM053266.1, read as the reverse complement.
ATAGTATGAGGCCACTTATAAATTAAAAAAGTATGTAGAAATGAGCTACATAATACTGATCGAATTAATTGTGCTCGTCCTGCATAAGACAATAATCTTCCATACCAAGTGGAAAACTTTTTCTTAAACTTGTCGAGAATACGATACAAAAATTCCTTTTTTCTTCTTCCTTTAAATAGCTCAACTCCCAAGTATTTTGTAGGAAAACTTCCCTCAATAAACTTGAAGCTATTTAATAAACTCTACTTATTACTACGATTCACCATATCAGAGAAAAAATATCATACTCTTGGAGGTACTAATGCACTGCCCACTGAAACTTTGATAAGTCTCAAGCATGTTAATGAAATGTACACTTAAGCTTACCTTTACCTTCATAAATACAAATACATCATTAGCGAACGTGAGATGCGTTGGAGCAACCACACCTCTACCTTTGAAAATAGGATCAATCCATCCCTGTTAAGACATGAATTTAATTCCTCGACTTAAAACTTCTTCTATAATAACAAAAAGGAGTGAGGAAAGAGGATCCACTTGACATAACCCCCTCTTAGCTTTAAAATAGCCAACTAGTCACCATTTATCATTACACTCATTCTGGAAGACTGTAACATAGCAGCCACTCATGCAAAAAAATTTTGAAAAACCAAATTTTCTTAGAACTGCATATATGAAATCCAATATCCAGTTTCAAGGCCATACTCCCTTGATTGGACTTTCTATGCATGAGGGTGACAAGTTTAGAAGCCATTCCAACATTGTTGTGAATTACTCTTCCTTTAACAAACACTCCTTGCTCCTTTGAGATAATGTTCCCTACAAAATTCCCCTGTCTAGATGTGAGAATCTTTGGTATAATTTCATACACAAAGTTTCCAACAGAGATTGGTCTAAACTCAGATAACATCAAATGGCATTTTTGAATCTGAACGGTCTCTTTTTTTTATCTTTTTTCTTCTTTAGATTCTAGCCTTCAATGCTATTGATTATCAGTTCATTCCCTTTTGATCTACCGAGCTAAATGTGTATTGATCTACCAATTTAGGGTTTTGTTTCGTCTATGTCTTCCTGCTCTCTTGACTACTGAGTCAGTGGTTGGATCTGCATAAAACACATTTCTACTATGACCGGTGATGGATTTAAATTGTCCATACCATTTGAGATATCTTCCATTGATTCTTTGATGAGGTTTATACTTTTTGCTTCTGAGGCCATTTCATAGTGTTACTTGTAGATCTAGATCTCTGGTTTTTTTTTTTTTTTTTTTTTTTGGTCGACGATCTTAGTGTTTATGTTTTTTGTTTCCTTGTTTAGATTTGGTTTAATAGGAACTATTTTAAGATCCACACTTAAAAAAAGAAAGAAAAAAAATGTAGATCGATGGAGAGCGATTCCGTAAAATAAACTCGTCAATATGAATAGAATCTTGCCCGCGATTGGGAACCCAAAGCAAACCCTCCCCTTTGAAACAAAACCTCTGCTGCCCTCTTTTTCAAGTTTATTCTTCCTCGATCTCCTTTCTCCTCTGCTCTCCCTCTCTCTCTCTCTCTCTCTCTCTCTCAACTTTCTTCTCTACCTATGATTTGAAACCCAAAACAAACCCTCCCTTCTGAAATAAAACGTCCGTTGCCTCTTTCTCAAGTTTCTTCTGCCTCCATCTCCTTTCTCCTCCGTCGTTCTCTCTCTCTCAACTTTCTTCTTCCTCTGCTCTCTCTCTCTCCCCTCTGAAACAAAAAGTTTACTTTCAGCGCCATGGTGAATGGGAGTGAATCTGCTTTTCAGATTAAAAAACACCATTTGCTAAGCTGCTTTTGTTTCAAAACTTTGTCTCCTATGGTTGACTTTTTAGGGACGTCCGATAATGTCCAAGCCACGTGTCACGTATCGGAGGCCGACAGCCATGTCTCCAGCAAATACCAGGGATGGAGACAATTTGAAATCAAAGATGAGAGAGAAGAGACAAAATGGGGAAAGAAGTTGAGGTGACCAGCCTATTGCCAAGGAGCTTATGAAGTATGATAATGAGATCCTCTTCATCCTTTAAAATGTTGCCCCTTTTGATGTCTGGCCTCAGATAGTTCAACCATCGTTTCCTACAACTCCGGCCGCGATGCCTCAAACCTGAGAAGATCCATGCATGTAGTGAAGAAGAATTGAATTGAATTGAATTAAGTTGAAAAGCAAATTTGTTTAGTTCTTAATCTTTTCCTGCCTTGAGAGCGAGCTCTCTCCGTTTTCATTCTCCATAAATGTTAATGTAGCTTGTGAGTATTCTATCTTCTTGAGCTTACCATGCTCCTCACTTAAGTCCTTTGGCAGAGCATGGGCATGCTCTTTTAGTGTTCTCAGAAGCCATTTCCTTTCTTGGGCTCTTAAGAGATAAGACAGACAATCACACAACCGTTCATGCCCTATTTATAGGATTCACATTCTCTCCTCCCAGTGATTCGGGAGGAGGGAGATGCCCCCATTGGATGGCCTACATGTGGGGCTCGGGTGAATCCGAACCCTCCATCCGAGTCGAGACCCCCTGTCGGCTCAGCTTGTCGACTCGGTGTCGACTCGAATGGAGGGCTCGGGTTCACCCAAGCCCCACTTATCGGCCGAGTCCTATGTGTCGACCATCCATCCAGACTGCCGCCCCTCCTCCGGAATCTCTGGGAAGAGAGGATTTGAATCCCTATTATATCATAGTTCTTACTTATAATCTTTTTCTTATCAGATGTTGAATTTCTTTCTGGCCTCTCATTAAGCAATAATTGCTCTTACCAAAAAAAAAAAAAAAAAGCAATAATTGCCGTCCCTCCGATGTTTATCTATTTTTCATAACGTAAATCATTCGAGTCAGCATCATGAAATTTGAATCTCATTATTCCACCTATCGGTCTATCAGTCTGCCCACTTGCTACAGCAACTATCTATTCTTCTTCCCAATTCTTCAAATTTCTATTAGATTTTTTTTCCTTTTTTAAAAAGTTTAAATCATAACCTATTAAAATTGCCGACTAATACTCCCATTTTATTGCTCGGGACTCCAAACAGTCCCATCAATTTAACATTTTGCATCATAATGATAAGTTTAACTAAACGATTTTGATTTGCGAAACATTGACTATTGCATATTTGGTTTGATCGGTATGAGTCTTTAATTGGTCTTTCTATTAATCGGTTTAATCGATCTATTATTGTGTATAATCTGTTATCTTTTTTTTTTTTTTTAAAATTTTTTTATGTAAATCAACAAATAAAATCTATAAATTACAAACTTTTATAATCTATTATCTTATTTGGTCTTATATTCGATTATACAATTGGTCATTATTTATTCTACATTCACCATATACTAGTTTATTTTATATTTTTCATTAAAATTTGAAAGAAAAATTTAAGTTCTTAAATAAAAGAATATAGTCATATCTTAAAAAAAAGAACATAGTCAGATTGAAATAAACAAGGAGAAACAGGAAACAAACAAACAGTCACGAACAAGAGAGGTTTACACTTTACTGGTTTAGGCATTTTGCATAGAGTAAAAATTAAAACCTAAATCGGTTAACCTTCAAGAGAGTGAAAAGAGAGCGATAAAGACAAATTAAAAAGTTAAAACATGGGAGGAAAAAGTAGCTGGAGAAAAAAAAAAAAAAATTTATATGAGTCTTTATTCGCTCTTTAACCGGTGTATATTAACTCGGTTTCTAATTGATCGATTCAGTCAGACGACTATTGAATTTCACTCTTGCAACCTGAACGACCTGTTATTAATGGGTCCGAATCTAAGATCAATACCTTTAATTAAACAGTAAGATTCAGTACGATTTTTAATCGACCCGTCAAACTCGTGAGACACAAATACAGTCCCAAAATTGACATTAAAGATGTAGATTGCCACTTGATCAATTTTACCCATCAAAAACCAGCAAAAAAAAAAATTCTATATGCCGACACCATAAATTTACTAACGTGTCTCCCGCCGTCCATTAGTTCAGTGATTTCAGTCGTCCATCGGACTAGATTACAGTATGCAAGCCGACCACCCAGTTGTTCGTCAATTGAATGACAGGAAACAATTCCAGTCCTTTACTTATAATGGTTGATTGTCACTTCATACTAGACCAGTTTATTACCTACCACCAGATGCCTGATTGACAGCACGCCACTGACCAATTTTCAACTTCAAAAGCACCAAAAAAATTTCGCATGCTGACACATTCGAAAAGAGACTGTCACGGGGTTTTGGTATTAGATCCATTGATTCTGGTCGATTTGGTTTAGTTTTGTATCTGATCGAACTCTGATCTGAATTCTGATTCTAATTTTTTACAAGACTATTTTAACGAGAATAAAACATGTGTTAATTTTCTATTAGATTGGTACACCTGATCAGACATATCAGTTTTGGATGTATTTGATACCATTTCCAAATACCTGGATTTAAAATTTCAACACAGGTAGTCCAGAATCTAACAACTATCAAGTGGCCGAACTTGAATTTCCCTCGATTGATACGAGGTTGGTCACTTGGTTATCATTATCGATGAACAATCATCCTAGAGGTCGACCATATATTGCTATTCTTTTTTATTTTTTGGATCAATAAATTATATGTAATTAAAAGGAGAGAAAAATCTATACAAACAAGACCACAATTTGATGATTTCTCTTCGAATCTGAATCTGATGGATTGGTGTGGTTAACTTTTAAGATTATTTCGAATGAGATGGGGGATATAATTCGATTGAAGGATCAAATCAAGATGAGGGAGTCACCTCTTTAAGTTTCTTTCCCATCAAATGTGATAAATGGTGGCATAAAAAGTTAGCGAACTTGATCATAGTCTCACAGATTGAGTTTTCCTTGAACTTATTCAAGATCCATCTCCAAATACAATGGAGGGATTAGTTTTAGTGAGGGAATGGCCTGCACTTGAGAAGAACTACCTTCGAGATCTTTTGAAGAAAATTGGCCGTGGAAGAAAAGGTGATACGAGTCCTCCATAGTTCCAACAATGGAAGCAGTTAGTAATTCAAACGTTCGTGGAGGCAAGAAAATTCTGCGTAGGACGAGTGCAAGTCAACACCTTCCAAGCAATGAAACCTGTTCTACTTGTGAAGATTTTGGAAAAGCACGATAGCCTATCAGTGGATCAGTTAATAGGGGATTGACCAAGATAGCCTATCAGTGGATCAGTTAATAGGGGATTGACCAAGAGGGTGTGGTGTCCTCTTCCACTTATGCTTCTTCAAGATTCCTGTTTAACAAATTACAATGTAGTGAGGACTTTCGAGTTCACTCAAGAATGGTTATCCTAGCCCGATTCATTTCGATGTCCCAAGAGATCATACTCTTTCCTTGTTCCAATTAAAACCATCCTTTCTGTGTCATTGGATTGTCGTGACTACTGTTGTTGCTGTTGCATTTCGACCATAAGTAGTTTAACATAGCCTCATTTACTTGGTCCCTGTTATGGATGGTTATTCAAGAAGCTAGAAAGAAGAGGGGAATTTGGGAAGAAAAGAGTTGCAGAGCTTACGTCGAGGGTGGGGAACCTCCTTAGGAAAGACTGAGAAGATTTCATTACTTTTTATATCCCACTAATACATCTGTTGGTCCTACTTATACTATTTGTATCTCAACCACATTTTGTTGTAGTAGTTACATTCAGTTACAAACCCACTAATACATTCTAACTAATTTTTCCATTTCTTGAGCACGTAACATTACCATCTGCTTGGTGAGAACCTTGTCCTCAAGGTTCAAACTAAAATGCAGTAAGGATATCTCCACAGTATCTCCACACATCCGATGCATAAAACCTTCTTAAAGACCAATTGCACTATCAATAGTTTCTCAATATTCTGTTAGAAAATTATGTGTTTAGGGTTTCAATGAAACTCATTCCAATTCCATGCAGTTGCCCTAGAACACAATAGAGAAATCATAGACTATGAATCATAAAGACATACCTGTTTGTGAAGAAATTAATTCCATACGCTCATTGACGCTCCAAGCTTTGATCGAAATCCCTCGGCTACAGTCTTCCACAGCTTCCAGAGGATATCCTGACGTCTCTTGCTAATGGATGCAGAGAACTAATTAACTGTGGCTGTGGAGACTCTAACCCTGTATTTATAGAATACAGATGTAACCCTTAAACCCTTCCCACAATAGAATTAGGGTTACCAAACCTATCTCATACCATGTGACGAACCAAACCAAACCGGTTATACCGTGTCAATCAGACTCCCACTGAATTAACTAGTTTAGGTAATTAATTAAGCCCACATAAATCTAACAATCTCCCACTTGGGATATATTAATTACAAAACTATCGTCAACCAGTGTGGCCACGGAATCCAACACACTAAATCGTCACTAACTTTGAAACATTCATCAAGCTTCCCAATGCGAGCAACAGCGAATAATACACCTTAACATATGGTGTATAAACTTCTATCAGCCACAACAGAGGTCTACTCAATACATGAATCACCTGAGATAATGCATGAAAGTAAACTCCCATGCGAGTCCAAACTTGATTAAAGAACCTTAATCAAAGTGCCCCAAAACCTTTATGGACAACTTAACATGGTATTTAAATATTCTGAAATTATAATACCATACTTTGGTTAGACACCACCTTAAATCTTTGGCTAAATACTGCCTTGAAACTTTGGCTAAATACTGTCTTGAAACTTTGGCTAAATACTGCCTCATATCTGTGACATGTCAAACACATAACTATGTATGTAAAATAGCAATAACGCAAATGCTAATGTAAACAAAATCATAGTTACAAAAAACTGTACCCATCAAACCATGAGCAATACAATCAAACACAGTAAGCAATGTGAAAACACAAGTATAAACATAAAGAGTCTCCCACTGATTAAGCATATCTAGAGACTCCCACTGATTCCTAGATCTTTGGCCACTTAAGTCTCTGATAAAATTATTTATTTTCAACCATTCTTATATTGGACATACCGTCCCTTAAAGACTTCCACTGACAAAACCTTCGTCTGAGAATCTACAACGATATAAAATCTTTTGACATCTTTCTAACTTGAAGAGATTCGATCTCTATTATGCTGTGAAATACTATATTTCTTATTATTCTTTGAGAAGAACACAGCTGAACCACTGTCAGAACACATCTCAATAGGTTAAGAAGTGGAGTCTACAACCTTCAAATTAGAGAATAAATTTTCACACAAGATTCTTGCTTGTTATCATTATATAGAGTTACAAAACCCTATCACCATGACAATGAACCTTGAAGTTGATTTCTTGTCATCAATACAATCATTATAAATTACATCAAAATAGCCTAGAGTGTTACTACTTCTATAAATGAACATATAATCTTTAGTCTCTGCATATACCGCATGACCTTTCTATTCACAATGTCCAGTAAGCTATACCAGCATCTAACTGAAAACATCCTATGACACTCAATGAAAAGATTACAACCTTAAACATATATCAAGCTCTCTACACATTGTAGATGCTAATACTCAATATCATTCTTTGTCTATAATTCTATCAATTTATCTCCTTTACTAATCTTAGCATCCGTAACTTACTAGTTATACATGCATACTGAACCTTCGAAAACACGAACAATATTTATACTTTGAGATAAATTCAGAATTTTATTTTTCTTTTCACGAGAAAACTCAATTCCAGGTACAAAAGTACTTGCTCATACAGTTTTACATGTTGAAGTTATCAGACAGAAAAACATTGATTTCAACTAGTAAACCATGTCACTACAGGCCAATGAAAACCATCAACACACATGACAAGGAAGTGAATCCACTTCCACTGACCTATAGATATATATAATGGTCAATGACAATCTCAACAAAGTTGAAAGAAGATACAACCCTGTCAAACTTTAAATACCATTATCCGGATACCTATTTAATCCACAGATTGACTTTATAAGTCTACAAAATATATTTTCTTTATCCTTACCACAAAACCTGTGATTAAAATATATAAACATTTTTTTCAAGATTTTTTTTTATCAAAACGATCTTTACATCTACCTAATGCAACTCCAAAATAAAATGAGCAACTAAGACCTCAAAATTTGAAGTTCTCTTTCTCTTCCCATTGTGTGATTCCACTTTTCTATAAGTCTTACTTTGTAGCAATCAATTCTTTCCTTATAGGATCAAATACATTCTTAGGCTTTTGCAAACACTTGTTTAAATTACCAGAAATAGATCAGTATCACATGGTCTCCCAAAACTCTCTCATTCAGATCCAATAGTTTCAATTATTTTAATAAAAGTTTTTCCACCTTAATTTTTCATTATTTAGGAAAACAACCATAGACTAAACTGTGACAAGAAGTCCTACATGAAATCTCGATGTCCACCAATTCCAATAAATCCTAGTTGTGAATAACCTTTACTTACTTTAATCTTGCCATCTTCTCTTTTAATTAATTCTCACATATATACATGTAATAAACCTTTGAAGGAGAATTTCAGAATATTATTCTTTCTAATCTTTCTTTGGACAACAGTCCTAAACCCTTATGACCAGGGTGGAAAATTACGATATACAGTTTAACTACTAAAGATAGAATAGATTAATGCTTAAGTGTCCAATATACTGCACATTCTTGCTTAGAAGTTTCATAATCCTTATTCCTTTTTCACTTAAGCTGTCCAACTATATAAATCTTTCTTTACATGTCTCTTCTGGGTCACTCTACAATTATATTATTCTACTTAGATTCATTTTATCTTGTAGTTTCTTAATGTCTAATTCTTTGTCATAAAGTTTCTGACTATTCCATGAAAAAATATTTTCTTTCTATGGGTTTTCTTATCCCTTTTACAACTTGTCTTTGTCTGGGTATATATTATGCACTATGACATTGGCATTCATATTTTTCTCTTTTCTTTGAACTTTTATCCTTAGTTCTTTTACTTTAGGGTTCACTATATTTTTAAGTACTATATGTCACCAGGATCTGACTATACAATTCTTGTGAGGAAGTGAAAAGTCTAAAATGTCATTTACATAGGTTTTAATGAACCTATAAATATTTACTTATCCTTGAGCTTATCATTAATACTTAACAGCTCTACCTTGTACTTCCTCACATTTCAAATACCATCTCTTATCATCAAAAACTGATACTTATGGATTGAGTAATAAAACATCTCTCTGCCCCTTCTTGAAAAAATCAAATCTTTCTTTGGATTTCTCGAGAAATATCATTTTTCAATGTTTCTCATCTGAACATTATTTTACTTGATCTTAAGGACTGAACACCCTAAGGATCAGAATACAATTTTTCTATTGAGTACATTTAGGTTAAGCAATCCTAGACTAGTTTTTCAATTTCCATGTCAATTCATAAAACTGACTGTCAAAGACAGACATCTTAAGGTATTTAATCATTACATGTCCACAACAATGTAAATAATTATAAATATCTACGATCAATATCAAATATAATTAGCTAGCAAGAATATATATACATAACATGTGCAAGCTAATTAATATCTTTGAAAAGTCAACCGAACTACATACACATCCTTTGGGACAATATGTACACTGGTCCTCTCAATATCTGTGCAATAACTGCGAAGAGATAATGACTTTCGAAAATCTCACCACATTTGGGTGGATGAAGACCCCTAAAGCCACAATCCTTCAACTATGTGCATGAGTTCCTTGTAATATTTGACAACGCTACCTTTGGGTGGATGATGTCGTTCTTTATAATCTTAGACAACGCCACCTTTGGGTGGACAGTGTCATTCTTTGCTGCATCCATAAAAGTGAGAGTTTATGTTAGTGTCACTTTTGTGTGAACACTATATTTCCTTATAGTAGTTTGTAAATGCATAAATGCTAGATTTGAGCATATTATAATAGAACTAAGGTTGTCACTTTGGTGGTCACACCATAATCCTTACACAATAGCTATAAATCATAATTTGAATAAACTTGGACAATGTCACATTTGGGTGAACATTATCAAAACTGAAGCATTTACAAATACATATTCTAGAATTTGAACACATCATAATAAAACAAGGTTGCCACTTTGGTGGTCACACCAAGTTCCACCATGATATGAACAAATCCTAAACTGCAGCTTATGTGAGATATTTATTTAACCATGAATGCTTTAAAATATAATTTTACAAGTCTAAACATTCATATGAACATGCACATTAGCTCAATCAATCAATTTTGTATAATAACTTTAAGAAAAATCAACAAAAACATTACAAATCGAGTTCCCATAGGGCATTTTTCCATAATAACATATTTTTCAATGCATCAAAATGTACCAAAATATATATCAAATTGAAGAGCATTAAAAATGGAATCCAACGAAACAAATCGGAGGTCAATCCGACATTTTTAGCTCCCAGAATCATTGTTTAATATTCTTTTATCAAAACCAGAAGCCAAACAGACCCTTACAGGGAAATTCTGTCTGGGTCGATTCGGTTCGGTTCGGTTCGATACGGTTTGTCCAGATCCGGCCTGACTACGGTTCGGTTTGAACTGAACCAAGTATACCATTTTTTTTTAATTACTTTGGTCCAGGCCGAACCACATGGTTTGGGGGCAGACCGAACCACGGTCTGGACCAAAGGTTCAACCACTGGTTTATCCGGTCCACCCAATCGGGTAAAAGGGCCAAAAATCCGGTTATCGGGTCAAATATATGGGTCAATTGGTCGGGCCAGTGGGTCGGGTTACCAGGTCAGCCTATCGGGGTAAAGAACGGGTGTTTGGGTCGGGTATGCTGGTCGGGCTGGACCAGCTCTGGCAGAGCCGGTCTGGGCTGGGTGGACTCTGCCCGAGTAAACCAGCTAACCCGTTAGGGTTAGCGATTCGGCGCCGGGTCGACCCGGCGATGACTCGGCACCGTCAGGCATTTTTTTTTCTCCCACCCGCGAGTGAGATCCACTCGCGGATTCCGCCGGTGAGTGCCGGCGCGTCCGGCGGCCGACGCCGGTGATTTTTATATCGCCGGATCCGTTTCTTCGAGACCTTTCCAATGGTGTGTAGCTTGACTTATTTTGTTGGTCGAAAATTTTTTCGTCTATAGAAATCTTTGACAGATCTGATCGAGATTCGATCCAAAACTTGAAAAAAATTTCTTTTTTAATTTGACCATTCATTATCAGTCTTTATAATTGATCTCCATCGATTTTAGGTCTGTATGGTTAGCTCTGATACCAACTGTTAGAAAATTATGTGTTTAGGGTTTCAATGAAATCCATTTCAATCCCATACAGTTGCCCTAGAACACATTAGAGAAACCATAGACTATGAATCATAAAGACATACCTGTTTGTGAAGATTAATTTCATACGCTCATTGACGCTCCAAGCTTTGATCGAAATTCCTCGGCTACAGTCTTCCACAGCCTCCAGAGGATATCCTGACGTCTCTTGCTAATGGGTGCAGAGAATTGATTAACTGTGGCTGTGGGGACTCTAATCCTGTATTTATAAAATACAGATGTAACCCTAAAATCCTTCCCATAATAGAATTAGGGTTATCAAACCTATCTCATACTATGTGACGAACCAAATCAAATCGATTATATCGTATCAATCAGACTCTCACTGAATTAACTAGTTTAAATAATTAATTAAGACCACATAAATCTAATATATTCATGAATTTCGCCATTACTATATTTGATTAAATGAAGGTACCTAAAACTGTAATAGAGATAGTATGTCACCGTGAATGCTAGACAAATATAGTGATTCTGTGCTTTCCGTACTAAACCATCTCTATCCCCACAACAGGATTGTCAATATATATCGAATCTTGTGATCATTCTTCTATTTGGTAAACACCAGAATAATGATGGTAGTTCTTTGAGTTGTCGTTCACTGGGAGTAAGCAAGGTCATTTTGGGGTTATAGGAAAATCTAGAAAAGAAACTCAAGACGCTAAGAAGGGTTTCAATTTTTTTTTGATAGAAACGAGAATGACATGTGAGGCCAAGGTCAATGGGATTTTGTGGATTTAAAATTACAATCAAATCTAGTTTAGCTGGGAGAAGATGAACAGAACAATTAAGAACCAACTGAAGGAAAAAAACTTAAGAAAAAAAAGAAATCAGATGATGCAGCAAACATGTGAAGATGACCATCTCCGGTGGCAAACATCAAAGTCCAGAAGAGAGGGTTTCAAAAGTGGGTTTATTTTTCTAAAATCGACGAAAAATTTCTACGTTCTAAAAAAAAAACAAAGAGAGAGAGAGAGCAAACGCAGACGGAGAGAAAACCCCTTTTTTTTTCCCGTGGTTGGATTTGTTGAGATGGAGAGAAATTTGTGTGATCTTCCATCTACACTGACGATGGAGCTGTGACACGTGTTGAACCTTACAAGAAGATTAGGTGGATTCTTGCAGCTGAAGTAAACTCGAGATGGTACGCCACTCCTCTGTTGAGGTACAATTTTCAGAGGAGGAGGAGGCCATGGCAAAATCAGATCTAGATGGCCGACGCTGTCAAGAAATCTCTTTCTAATTGCTGAAGCTATGTGTAATGGATTCTTGTAGCCGAAGGAAACTCGAGATGGTACACCACTCCTCTGTTGAGGTACAATTTTTGGAGGAGGAGGCCATAGCAGAATCAGATCCAGCAATCTTGATGGTGCCAACCTTTGTTGTGTTACAATGTTGGGAGGGGGCCATGGCGTAATCAACTGGGAAATGCTAGAGCTGTCTTTAGGAATAAACAGATGAAACTGAACAAGAAATTATATACCATAGTTTAATCTGTTGTTTGAGGTCGTAAAGTAGATTGAAAGCCATTGAAATCGAACCAGAAGGTAATCAAAAGCTATGGTTTGACATTGATGGTCCTCAGGATGATGAAGAGCCGCAAGACTTGCAGATATTGAAGAACCAAAGCGTGTTGAACCAAAATAATACATTGACAAAGCTTGCTGCGGTGAGTTGATTATTTCAAGAACATGATTGCTCAGGTGGACGGTGCCATCCTTATCGTCTCCGGCTTGCCCCAGACTAAGAAGCATATCCTTCTTGCTAAGGTTGTCTTCCTCAACAAGCAGGACCAGGTCGTCTATCTCATCCAGCTCGTGAATTTGGAGATTCGTGAGCAAAGACTGCTTTTGGGTCTGGATTAGGGCGTTGGGTTGCGATTGAGGAGGTATTAAGGGCACAGGGGGTTGTGGAAGGTTAGTGGTAATAGATTCGGTAGGCGGTAGGTTGGTGGTCACAGGAAATTGGATCGTAGCAACTAATGAAGAGGAACTATTTAGGTGAGGGACTAGTCAATCAAGCTTTGCATCCATGGCATCCAAGAGCTGAAAGATTTTCGATAAAAACTGTTGCTGCTTACCAAACATTGTTTGCAAGGAATCCAATCGTTGATTATTAGCGGTGGAGGTTTCTTGAAGCTGTTTGATTGAGTCGTCAAGCAAACGGAAACGCATTCCATCAGCCATGACACTCTGAATGAAAGCATCAAATGTTACAGATGGTTATTCAAGAAGCTAGAAAGAAGAGGGGAATTTGAGAAGAAAAGAGTTGCAGAGCCTACTTCAAGGGTAGGGAACCTCTTAGGAAAGACTGAGAAAGACTGAGAAGATTTCATTATTTTTCATATCCTACTAATACATCTGTTGGTCCTATTTATACTATTTGTATTTCAATCACATTCTGTTACAGTAGTTACATTCAGTTATAAACCCACTAATACATTCTAACTAATATTTCCTTTTCTTGAGTACATAACAGTCCCTCTAAGGATCTGTTACGGTTGGAAATCGTCCGTCGGTCTGCGATCTGAGTAACCTGCAATCACAGAGATGAGATAAGGGAGTTAGGCGACTAAGCCCCGGGTACACTCCGATGCCTAAGTCAGATTCCCAATGTAAGCAGTCAAGAGATAGCTTTCGCTATCTCCAGTTTAAAGAGAGTGGGACGATGAAAGAGTTTGAGCGTGCGAGAATGAGAGAGATTGTGAATAGTGAGATGATATTACCTTGAGGGATCGTCCTCTACTTATAGAGATTGGGAAGAAGCATGGAGGCGCCAGGACTCAGAGAAGTAGATCGCTAGTATGACTGCCAGGTGTCGCTCTGAGGAGCACCCAGGTCATAGACTCCGAGCAGGAGTAGGAGACCATAGCCAAGGAAGCTAAGTCGGTCAACCACAGGAATGACACGTGTCGTCAAAGGGTGGTTGTAGGGCCGTGATAGTCGGCATCGTATCATACAAAGAGAAGGACTCCTCTGTCGTGACATAGTCGCATTAGGACACTAACCTCCGATCGAGAAACGTGACCGAATAGGTATGCAACTCCGACCGCTTCACCGCGATGAACGGATTGTGACTTCTGAGCGGCATAGGCCGAGCCAACATAGAAATAGTGGTCGGCTCCGGAGATGGGCTTGACACGTGTAAGATTTTAAATGGATGAGATATTTCCCACATAACAGGATCATTCTTCTGATAATGTTGTAGAGGTGGCTTATGTTACACCCCAATTCCGCACTATTCAGAATGGTGTGATGAACCGCTAGCAAACCAACGGGTCAACCAGGATCTCGAGTAGACTATATCCGTGTTATCTGAACCCCATACATCCATAACCATAATCAGAGTAAATACACAATAACGGAAGTCTTATAATAAAATGAACTGAGAATCTACTGTGATATTAATATTTAAATAGCAATTTATTCTGTATCAACTGAGACATAAATAATTATCAAATACATGTCTTTATTAAATCCAAATAAAGAAATCTAGAAAATATCGAATCGAATACACATGAGTTGCACTCGCAAGAGGAGTCATGTGTACCTACTTCAGCTTCAGCTTCCATCGCCCCTACGTTTCCGTATGCTGGAGCATTCATATAATCTTCAACGATATAACCTGCATCATCAACTAAAAATATTCGACGTCGAGGGGTGAGCACACATCACGGCTCAGTGAGTAGATAAAACAATGCAACATTACATATGCATGCAATCAATTCATATCTTTGGTCTGGTTTATAGTTTTGCAATGCGCAATAGAAAGGTTGGGTGGTCAAAGGTTAATGTTTATTGACCCCGCCTCTATACACAGGGTGTGGAAGTCCGCCCGAAGGTTAACGTTTATCGTCGTCCCCATCCACCCTAATCATGAACATTATATAACAAAGGTTAACGTTTATTGCTATATAGTGCCATACCAACACGTAAGCCCCTGTTAGCGAGGGCTTCCAAACTGGGCTCGCAACTAACCAATCCTAATGCCAAACAGTGTATCCAAGGCCTCACCCCAGCATCCCTCAGAATATCCATAGAGATAGAGCTAAGGCCCCCCGGTAGAGTCAGAGACTACAAGGACCGAGATCACCTCCCCGGATACTCTACGACATAATAGTTCTGCTAAAGTAATGGCAATACGACGATGCTAATGCACAAGACTTGAGTTAGAGATAGAGCTAAAGTGCTGATACCCGTCAAAGGTTAACGTTTATTGACGTTCTCATCACACCTCCCCTGATACTCGCTCGCATCAAGTACACCAACCACACACATACAGTCACATGTCTATTCCTATCATCATCATCATCATCATGTTACAAACAATAAAGTAAATATGCATGAACAAATAATAGAAATATTGGATGACATGTTGTATACACATTACAAACATATTCGCATAGAGTCAAGCATGGCATTGGACTCAAGAAAAGGAAAACAGTTTGTTATTAATCAATTAGTTTAGAGTTCTGTTTCCTCACCTTAGCTTGCTAATAGAAACTTTTTCAAGCTTTATAATCACCTTTATATTGTTATTGTATTGCTAGAAGACCTAACAAAGTCGATAGAATTTAATTAGAATTAATTATGAATTTAAAAACTATTCTGTTAACTGAGGGTCGGAGGTAGGGTCGGAGTCCTGATCGACCCTGGGTGCGACCCTCCCCAAACTCTGAACTTCCCGAACACTGAGGGTCGATACTCAGGATCACCTAGGGTCGGATGGTCATCGACCCTCGGTGCGACCCTCGGTGTACTTTGATCAATTTTCCTCTTTTTAGTTCATTCTTCGTGCTTGGGATCCTATGGCTTGCTCCTACATTCCATTCAACATTCATTCCATGGTCTGGAACCACGAATCATCCACCTAAATAGCTTTCATGCATTCTCCTATGGTTTTTCATGAAAATCTAACCATGGGTTGATGGTTTGGATTTCTCCGAGATCACACTCTCATAAATATATAACCTAAGGTCTGTAGAAACTCATGGAATTAGTATCCATACCTGAAAAGAATACTCCTTCTCTGCAACTCTTCTCTTTTGGTTAAATTTTCTTCCTTGCTTCTCTTCTTCTTCTTTTCCTTCTCTTCTCTTTCTCTCAATTCAATTAGGGTTGTGAAAGGAGTGAAGAGGCTTAGGGACGTCCTTTAAATAGAGTAGGAACACCCTAAAATAAGTCCCTTTGAGATTAGGAAAGAATCCAAATTGAAAATTAGGAAATTTCCTAATTTCAGTTTCGGAGGCAACCGAGGGTCGATGGGAGGGTCGATGATCCCGTCGACCCTAGGTTCTCTAAGTTGTCCGACCCTCCCTTCAAAACTGAGGGTCTGACTTTCTGTTTTGGGGGGTTCGACCCTCCTTGGCTGGGTATGCGACCCTTCCCCTAATTTAAGTGTTTTTGGGTCGATTTGATACCTGGGATCTCGATCTCCTTCACGCCATTGGTCCATTTGACTCGACCATGATGGGTAAACCTGGTTCAAGGTGGTAAGACCGGGTTAGATTGACACGGGTCTTACAACTCCCCCCTACTTATAAAAATTTCGTCCTCGAAATTGTACGTACCTTCTGAATCATATAAGTGAGGGTATTGCTTTCGCATAGCATTTTCTTCGTCCCATGTAATTTCTTCCATGTCTCTACTTTTCCATGTGACCTTAACATAATAGATATCTCGGTTGCGTAGACGTTAAACCTTTCGACTGGTAATTTCTGTTGGTGTTACTTCAAATGTCAAATCATCAGTCAAATCTGGTAAATCTATTATCAACACGTGCGTTGGATCCTTGACATACTTCTTCAATAGAAAAATGTGAAATACGTCATGCACATTCGACATAAATGGTGGTAGTGCTAACTGATAAGCCACTTTACCACGCTTAGCTAGAATTTCATACGGCCCGACATATCTTGGACTTAGTTTCCCATTCTGTCCGAACCTTTTCAATCCTCGCATAGGTGATACCTTCAAAAATACTTTATCACCTACGACGAACTCCAGATCTCTGCGTCGAGTATCTGCATATTGCTTCTGACGATTCTGAGCTGTTCTCACTCTTTCCTTGATAATGTCGACCACTCGACAAGTGTCTTCAACAAATTTCGGCCCAACAATACTACATTCTCCAACTTCATTCCAAAACAAAGGAGTTCGACACTTCCTGCCATACAGTGCTTCATAAGGTGACATCTGTATAGTAGCCTGATAGCTATTGTTATAAGCGAACTCGATCAATGGTAATTTTTCATCCCATGATCCTTTGAAATCAATTACACATGCTCGTAGCATATCTTCTAGAATCTGGATTGTACGCTCTGACTGTCCGTCTGTCTGTGGGTTGAATGCAGTACTGAACTTCAACGTTGTACCCATAGCCTTTTGCAATCCTTCCCAAAACTTGGAAGTAAATCGTGGATCTCTATCAGACACAATGCTTTCTGGAACACCATGTAATCGAACAATATTATCCACATACAGCTTTGCTAACCTTTCCAGTGTATACTGAGGTCGTATAGGTATGAAGCGAGCTGTTTTAGTCAGACGGTCCACAATCACCCAAACTGCGTCAACTACTCGAGGAGTCAGTGGTAGTCCCGTGACGAAGTCCATAGTGATGCAGTCTCATTTCCATGTTGGTTCCGATAATGGCTGTAACAGTCCTACGGGTCTTTGTCGTTCAGCCTTTACTTTTTGACAATTTAGGCATTGAGACACGAACTTGGCTACATCTGCTTTAATTCCTCTCCACCAATATAGTTTCTTTAGGTCATGATACATTTTTGTACTTCCAGGATGTATCGAATAGATGGTGGTGTGGGCTTCTTTCATCAGTCGGTGTCGAATGTCTACACTTTCTGTCTCGGGTACACATATTCTTCCTTTATATTTCAGTACTTTCTCTTCGTCCAAGGTGAACTCAGGGTTAGCCTTACCTTTTTCGATATCTTCTTGTACTGTTCTCAGATAAGGATCTGATTTGATAGCTGTCTTCACTTCATCCATTATATCCGGTATAATCTTCAATGCAGCGAACATGTTCGAAAACCGATGAACAAACCCTTGGTTGGCTGATCCATCCGTTGTGTCTATCACATACTGCTCATTTCCGTGATTGAATACCATTCCGATAGTACACATTGTTACAGTTGTGCTAACCTCTCCTTGCGATTTTATCATTGCTTTTCTGCTTAACGCATCTGCTACTACGTTCGCTTTTCCCGGATGATACTGGATATCACAATCATAGTCTTTCAATAGTTCCAGCCATCTTCTTTGTCTCATATTCAACTCCTTCTGATTAAATAAATAAGTAAGACTTTTATGGTCCGACTTAATCTGAAATTTCTCTCCATATAGGTAATGTCTCCATATCTTGACAGGATGTACTACTGCCGCTAACTCCAAATCATGGGTGGGGTAATTTTTCTCATGTATCTTCAATTGTCTCGAGGCATAAGCAATTACTTGCTCTCCTTGCATAAGCACACATCCTAATCCCAGTCCTGACGCATTAGTGTATAAAGTAAATGTCTGTCCTGGAACGGGAATAGTCAAAATCGGAGCGGATATCAATCTGGTCTTCAACGTTTGGAAACTCTTCTCACATTTATCGGTCCACACGAACTTTTCACCTTTCTTAGTCAAACTGGTGAGAGGTACGGTAATCCAGGAATAGTCTTCTATGAATCTCCGATAATAACCAGCTAGACCCAGAAAACTTATAATTTCTGAAACGCTCTTTGGTGCTTCCCACTTTACAATAGCCTCGATCTTGCTGGGGTCCACTTTGATTCCTTCAGTGGATACTACATGGCCTAAGAAGGCGACTTCACTTAGCCAAAACTCACACTTTGAAAATTTGGCATATAGCTTCTCTTTCCTTAAACGCTGTAGGGCGGCGTTTAGGTTCTTGATATGAGTTTCTTCGTCCTTGGAGTATACCAATATATCATCAATAAATACTATAACCGACGTATCCAACATATCATGGAAGACCCGGTTCATAAGTTCCATAAAAGTTGCTGGTGCGTTTGTTAATCCAAAAGACATGACCAAGAACTCATAATGTCCGTATCTGGTCCTGAAAGCTGTCTTAGGAATATCACCCTCTTTAATCTTCAATTGATGATAGCCCGATCGAAGATCGATCTTAGAAAATACCTTTGCTCCTTGCAACTGATCGAACAAGTCATCGATCCGAGGTAGTGGATATCGATTCTTGATTGTCAGTTTATTCAGCTCCCGATAGTCGATGCATAATTGAACGCTACCGTCCTTCTTCTTCACGAATAACACCGGCGCTCCCCATGGTGATATACTGGGTTGAATATAACCCTTGTCCAGCAGTTCCTGTAGTTACACTTTCAGTTCCTTCAGTTCAGTAGGAGCCATTCTATAAGGTGCTTTTGATACTGGTGCGGCTCCAGGTACAAGGTCTATCACAAACTCTGTGGCTCGGTCGGGTGGTAATCCTGGTAGTTCCTCCGAAAATACGTCGGGATAGTCCCGCATGACTTCAATATCTTTCATTTGTGGTGCTTCCTTGGTTAGGTCGACCACTGATACTAGATACCCGACTGCCCCCTTCTGAAGGCACTTCTTAGCCTTTAGTGCTGAGAGTATGAGCTTGCGTCTACGGGGAAGTTTGGTTCCCGAAAAACTAAATTCTGCTCCTTTTTTGTCTTTAAATGTTAGCTTCTTTTCGGCGCATAATAGGTTTGCAGAATGCCGAGCTAACCAGTCCATTCCCAAGATGACGTCAAAGTCTGCCATCTCAAGTTGTATCAAGGTTGCATCTAAGGTTTTCTCGCCAATGAGAACTGGACATGGTCCATAGTCTTTCTCTAATTCCACTTCTAACTCCATCGGTGACCGTACAAGTAATTTGTAGTCTAATGTTTTGATGGGTAAGTTTATCTTCTTTCCGAATGACACAGATATAAATGAATGAGTAGCTCCTAAATCAAAGAGTACTCTGGCGGGTACGCCATTTATAGGTACGATACCTGTGATTTATTTTACTTAGTCTACATGCTCATACAATGTAATTACAACTTTAAAAAGTTTCAGTCATACCTGTGACCACATCGGGTGATGCGGCAGCATCCTCGGATGTAACAGCATATACCCGTCCCTGATGTAACTGCTTCTTGGGCTTTAGGGCACTCCCTTGCCATATGTCCCAGTTGGTTGCAGTTAAAACACTTCGGGCTTTCAGAATTTGGCTTTGGTTGAGGTTGAGCTACTGGAGTAGTCTTGGTTGCAGCAGTAAAATTCTGAGGGCGGAAAGGCTTATATGTCCTGTTATTGCCTCCGTTGTAAGAATTTCTAGCTGGCCTTTTGATACCCCGGTTCTGTGTGAAATAACTCTCCTTCTGGCTCGATTCAATAACTCGAGCTATTTGGACAGCTTCATTATAAATCTTCTTTTCTAAGCCCAGAACGTGCTCTCTGATGCTTCCTCTCAGTCCCGTGACGAACCTACGGGTTTTGGTGTCTTCTTCCTGCATACTAAGTGGTGCGAAGAAAAACAGCTCTTCATAACGCTGTTGATATGCATCCACTGACATCTGTCCCTGATATAGACTCAGGAACTCCTTCTCCATAGAATCTCTGAAGCTTCGTGGAAAATATTTCTCAAAGAAAGCTTCTTTATAAACAGCCCAGGTCAGTTGGGCATGCTTGGTCAATAAGTAAGCCCTAGTCGATTTCCACCAATGATGTGCGTCACCCTTTAGCATGAAGGTGGCACATAATACTTTTTCTTCCTCTGTAATAGTCATCATGAGGAAATTTCTCTCCATCTCGTCTATCCAGTGTGCTGGCCATAATGGATCAGACGGTTTGCCGTTAAATTCCCTGGGCTTCATCTTCAAAAACCTCTCAACCAGTCGAGAGTAATCCATCTGATTTTGGGGGTATGCCCCAAACATAGGGGGTGGATACTGATAGTTAACCTGAGCTGCTTCCGGACCTGGTACTGGAATTTGTGCAGCAGGTTGCTGAGGTGTTTGAGGTGCTGGGTGGTTACCCACCGGTGCTGCACTGGCTTGTCCCGTCTGCATGGGTGTAGCATCAGCAGCCTGGAACATGATTCCCATTGCAACCTGCATTTGAGCCTGTGCGTGTTGCATCTGTTGCAGCTGCTGAGCTAGGTTCATAACTACGGTTGCTAGTTCCGGTGGTGGAGGTGGCAAATTTGTAGGATTTGCCTAATCTGGATTTCCTGGGACATATACATTCTCCTGGCTAGTTTCCTCCACAGGTGGTGTTGGTGGAACTGCATTTCGGCTCTGTCTGGTTACTCTTCTTCCAGACATATTTTCCTTCTGAGATGGGTGGTGCCTGAAAATCATCAAAATAACTGAGAAAATCATTGACACTCCATGTAGGCACGTTAACCGATGTAAATTTTCAAATTTCAATTCATTTTATGAAAAAAATACTGTCTTTTCTATGCAGGGTCGATGGTGAGGGTCGATGGTATGTCCGACCCTTAGTATCCGACCCTGGGAATGACCTGTTCTTCCTAAGAGCTGAGGGTCGATGTAAGGGTCGATTGGTGTCCGACCCTCAGTTCCGACCCTTAGTTTTCTGTCAGATTCCCGAGAGCCGAGGGTCAATGGGAGGGTCGATGGTTCTGGTCGAATTGTCAGACCCTCAGACCAAAAATCAGATTTTTAAGATCCGATTTTGTGTCATTTTTTATTATTTCCCTCTCGTTTCAACTCGTCTCTCCCTTCTGAGTTGCTACAGTGCCACTCCACTAGTTTTGGTCAGCTTGAGTTCGGGTTTCGACGTCCACATCATCCCTATAGGTATGTTTTCTCATTTTTACCTGTTTTTAGGTTTCCATTTCTAGGTTTTTGCCCATTTAACTGGTATTCTTCAAATTAAACTTTTTCCAACCGTAAAAATTCGATTTTTATTGGGGGCTTTTGTTATTGGTGTCTCAAGGAACGAAAGCCCTCAAAAATTTTTGAGTTTCATCGGTTGGTTATCGAAAAACTTGGATTTTTGCTCGTTTGCCCTAATTTGTCGAAATTTTTTTCGATTTCTTGAAATTCCTTCAAATTGGACTTCATTAGTTTCAATTTCCCATTGTGTGAGTGTTGTAGGATATGTTAGAACCTACGTAAGTCCTCCTGCCTGCGTGTACGGGTGAAAAGTGAGGCTTTCGGCCAATTTACCACAGGACATAATGTCAAATTTTGGATTTTTATCCTATTAACTCCTTGTCTCCCTTTTTCTTTCTTATCTGCAGATACCATGGCTCGTACCAAGATACCCATAGTTCGTGATCCGCTTCGTTTCCGCTCCAACGAAGCCGAGGCACAGTATGCCGACTATGCCCGTAAGAAAGTGGAGGATGGTCGTATGGTGAACTTGGCTTAGCTAGCCTTGTTCAACGTAGAGAGAGCATTCGGTGATATGGGGTGGCTCCCTGTCATCACTTACGACACGTGCACATGTCCGGATTTGGTGCGCCAGTTCTATTGTAATCTCCAGGTGGTGGGGAACTACAATGATGTCGAAAGGGGTCAAGAGTTGCGCATCACCAGCTACGTCAAAGGGGTGAATATCTCATTTGACTATCGGCAACTGGCCGACCTACTAGGCATTCCTTATGATGGCCCTATGGTGTACTGTGCGCCTGGAGAGCCCCAGTTTGTTTCCATGGACATGAGGGCAGAGATCGACAGTCAGCTGCTACGACCTGATCGCTGGAAGATGAGAGCTTGTTACCTTCGTCCAGCTCCACGGGTCTTCTGCAAGATTATCCAGCATAATCTGATTCCGTAGAGTGGGCACTATGAGAGGGTTTCTCAGCTGACCCAGTTTTTGATATATAGTATCTGCACCAGACAGCCAGTCTGCTTTCCCTACATCATCATGCGGACCATGATTAGTGCTACATTGTCCGGTCATAGGGATAATCTACCCTATGGACGTATGATTACTGTTCTACTGACCTGCCTGGGGGTTGACTTAGCTGATGAGAAGATTCAGGAGAAGACCTTCTCGTCGCTTCTAGATTGGGAGGCTATCTGCAAGATGGGACTATGGGATGCCCAAGTCAGTGACGAGGAGAGGAACGAGATGGTGCGTCCTCACACTCGTATCGAGATGGCTAACGCTGAGGCCGCTGCTGCCGCTGCTAGAGCTCATGTGGATCCTGTCGATGATGACGATCGTATGTATATGGATGTCGACTCGATACCACCGCCTTCACCTACGCATGCGGCTGGAGTTGGTACTTCTTCTACGGCGGATCCTGTACCTGAAACTGGTCCTTCTCATGCGGCTGGTCCTTCACGCCCACCTCCTGACCTGATGGAGATGTTGCAGGAGATCAGGGAGGCTCAGCACAGATCTGATCTGAGGATGGAGGAGTTACTAGACGCTCAGTGTGTGAGAGTGGATGAGCTGCTAGCCGCCCAGCGCGTATCAGACACGCGGATGGGAGAGCTCATAGAGGTTCAGCGTGCGACTGATAGGAGGGTAGCCGATCTTACTACTAGTCTACAGACGACCCAAACTCAGATAGCCTGGTTGACTAGAGTCTATGCCGAGGACTACGACAGAGACCGTGAGGCGCCACCTCCTCCTTCACCTCCAGCTTCTTGATTGTATTTATTTTCTTTGTACTACAGAGTAAATGTCCGGGTTGTGGACTGTACTCTGCTTTAGTTATATATATACGTTTTGCTTCTCTCTCTGATTGTATGTAACTTGTTTTCCCTTTAATAGATGCATTATTCTCTTTTTAAATTTGGTCTCAACCATCACTGGTGCTTATAGTGTGTTAATATTACGATTTTTACTTTATCCAATCTCAGTTCACAATTTTCTCGAATGTATGTTAGTTCAGCGGACAAGGCCTGAGATGCTCTGATTCCAAGTTGTCACACCACAATTCCACACTATTCAGAATGGTGTGATGAACCGCTAGCAAACCAATGGTTCAACCAGGATCTCGAGTAGGCTATATCCGTGTTATCTGAACCCCATACACCCATAACCATAATCAGAGTAAATACACAATAGCGGAAGTCTTATAATAAAATAAACTGAGAATCTACTGTGATATTAATATTTAAATAGCAATTTATTCTGTATCAACTGAGACATAAATAATTATCAAATACATGTCTTTATTAAATCCAAATAAAGAAATCTAAAAAATATTTAATCGAATACACATGAGTTGCACTCGCAAGAGGAGTCATGTGTATCTACTTCAGCTTCAGCTTCCATCGCCGCTACGTTCCCGTATGCTGGAGCATTCATATAATCTTCAACGATATAACCTGCATCATCAACTAAAAATATTTGACGTCGAGGGGTGAGAACACATCACGGCTCAGTGAGTAGACAAAACAATGCAACATTACATATGCATGCAATCAATTCATATCTTTGGTCTGATTTATAGTTTTGCAATGCGCAATAGAAATGTTGGGTGGTCAAAGGTTAACGTTTATTGACCCCGCCTATATACACAGGGTATGAAAGTCCGCCCAAAGGTTAACGTTTATCGTCATCCCCATCCACCCTAATCATGAACATTATATAACAAAGGTTAACGTTTATTGCTATATAGTGCCATGCCAACACGTAAGCCCCTGTTAGCGAGGGCTTACAAACTGGGCTCGCAACTAACCAATCCTAATGCCAAACAATGTATCCAAGGCCTCACCCCAGCATCCCTCAGAATATCCATAGAGATAGAGCTAAGGCCCCCCGGTAGAGTCAGAGACTACAAGGACCGAGACCACCTTCCCTGATACTCTATGACATAATAGTTCTGCTAAAGTAATAGCGATACGACGATGCTAATGCACAAGACTTGAGTTAGAGATAGAGCTAAAGTGCTGAGACCCGCCAAAGGTTAACGTTTATTGACGTTCTCATCACACCTTCCCTGATATTCGCTCGCATCAAGTACACCAACCACACACATACAGTTACATGCCTATTCCTATCATCCTCATCATCATCATGTTACAAACAATAAAGTAAATATGCATGAACAAATAATAGAAATATTGGATGAGATGTTGTATGCACATTACATGTAGTACCTACATGCAAATTTCGGGACGAAATTTCTTTTAAGGGTGGTGGAGTTGTAAGACCCGCACTCTGAAAACCCGGTCTAAACCTTGGTTTTGTGTCGTGACAGGTCTTCCGATCATCACCGAGCCAGACGGGGCAAGCGGATAACAAACAGGTACGAAATCGGACCAAAGTCGACCAATTATACCTGGTTTTAGGTATACCGGTCGATGGTACCGGATGATGGTACCGGTCGACCGGTATGGCCTGCACAGCTATGTGCGGGAATTTGGAAATTGGTCTCTGCGGGTCCCACTTTCCTGATTTCGAATCCTAGAAGTTTCCTAATCCTAGTAGGGTTACTAAACCCTATTTCTAGCCTATAAATACACCCTTAAACCCCTCAAATCCTTTCCATTGTCTTTCCCAAACCCTAGAGAAGAGAAAGAGCTTGGAGAGGAGAAGGAGCTAGGAAGAAGAAGGAGGTGCCGCCATTACCGTTTGACGAAGCTCTCGCTACGCCTGTCAACGGTAAGTGTTTGATACCATCTTCTTACCCTATGTTAGTTATGTGGGTGGATCAATACCATGCAAAGTAGGTATTGATCTAAAACCCTAAATTGGCCAATAAACCCTAAGTTGCCGTCAAACCCTAGATTCGAGTTTCGAGATGATATTCATCGAAACGAGACTTGAATGAGTTGGGAACAGCTCTAACTCAAAGCCTAGACTTAGCATGGATAGGAGAAACCCTGAAAATCCATGGAGGATGATCGACGGCAATCGAAGAACCCATGTATGGTCTTCCGGAGACATACCGGTCGACTATACCGGTTGCACATAGTGCGACCGGTATGTTGCGACCGCTACCTCTCGGGAGGTTATCTGTGGGGGACCGGCTGACCATACCGGTCGCCAGTCTTTCCCACAGAGCTGCGACCGGTACATGCCACCGGTCAGCTCTGTGAGGGCAGTTTGTGATCCATGTTGGTTTCCGACCAACATGAAACCCTAAATAATATATTCTAATGAAACCCTAATATTATGTAGGACGCTGTGACTTATCGTTTGGATCTTGCGACGTGGAGCAAGTTATTGAACGAGCGTCAGGTAAGGGAATCTGACCTAAACCTAATAATTAATGGACAGTAAATCGTTGTTAATCATTGTATATCTATGATGTGATGTTTGTGCATATTCACATGCCATCCTTTACTTTCAGTTATTATTATTGTTCATGCATTCATAGGATGTGATTGTTAGGCATGTGATTGTTTTCGTTGGTGTGTGGAGTGGGGCATGGGCCTGGGATCGCTCTTCACACTGGCACCTTTTGTAGTATTCTATCTTAACATGCTTGGTACGGATAGGGTATCAGGGGAAGATCGTGGTACGTTGGTCTCCGATATTGATGTTGTCCCGACCATCGTTGGGTGGTACTGAGGATTCCGAGTCGACGCTGCCTTGTCCACGATGCTTTAGCTCTATCTCTATGCCGTAGGGTGTCGTGTTGGGATAGGGTCTACCTGCGTATTGTTTCTATCCTAGTGGGTTAGTTGCGGATAGGGTATCAGGGGGAGGTGAGGTCTAGGAGGTCTCCGACCCGGCCTGCACGCTCTAGCTCTATCTCTATGCCGTAGACGGCTGTCTTTGGGATAGAGCATACATTGTTGACATATAGGATTGGTTAGTTGCGAGCCCCGGTTTGCGAGCCCCGGCCGATAGGGGCTTAGGTACTGGTATGGGTAGAGTATCAGGGGAGGTGCGGGTATACCTTAGCTCTATCTCTATTCCATGATGGGTGTATGTGGGTTGGTGGTTGTGTGATTGCCGTGCGACGCCACACACTCGTGTATAGAGGTGCGGGGGCCACCAAACCTTTCTATAGCACATTGCAAACTTAAAACCAGACCACAAAGATAAAATGATTGTTACTCATGCATAATCTTGTGAAACCGTCCGATTGACTTCTTCGAGCTGTGTTGTGTGCTCACCCTTTGTATATACATTGTTTTAGATCCGGATGCAGGGTTATACCGTGGATGATTACGTAAACGCTCCGACGTATGGTGGTGCTTCGCGACGTTAGACGTGCGGGCGGGACAGGGACGAGCATGACGCTTCATGCGAGTGCCCTTTCGCGTGTACCTGATGGATTTTATTTATTGGTTTCAGTTATTTTTGTTTGTTATTAAGAGATGTAAAAGATTATTATTTTATGATTGAATTTGAATAATGGGATATTTATTTAAATTATCAATAGATACTCGGTTCATTCTATTTTAAGTCTTCCATTTGTATATTTATATTCGATTGTGGTTATGTGTAATTGGTTTGTATGGGTGAACACGGCCTATTCGAGATCTGGTGTGAACCGTTGGTTCAATGACGGTTCACTCACACCATTCCGGTTGGATCGAGAATTTGGGGTGTGACAACTTGGTATCGAGCTCTCGGGCTCTGTTCCAACAAACCATCTTTCACTTAACGGGGTCGATGAACCGAGTTAGGAAGTTTAAAAATTTTAATACAAACACACCCTAAGCATTGTCCGATACACGAGACGGACTAAGAAAGAGAATAATGTACTATTCTAAATGTGAAACTTAATCAGTGCACATACACTAGATAGGTGAACCATGAAACTTCATTAAATGGGAAAAATAGTATCAAAAGTAATAGTGCGACGGGTACAGTCCACAAACCGGAAAGTTACCTGTTATATAAATAGTCAAAAGAAAAGTAAATGGAAAATCATGGGGTAGGAGGCCCGGGAGGAATGGGGTCCGCTATGTCGTAGTCCCGCTCGTATGCGACCCTAAGCCGATGCACCTGGTCCCGAGTCACTCGTAGACCACGAGCCGGGCGTCCCAACTCCCGACCCATCGCTCGGCGAGATTCCGGGATGACCCTCCGGGTGTCCCCCGATCTCGATAAACATACCCAACACCGAGTCGGGAGGGGGCTGAGATGGTCCAGCCATGGGAACGGATGGTGGTGGTGGGGCTGGTGGAGCGTGGGGCGGCACCGGTGCTTCCCCAACTACATCGTCATCATCATCCCCCCATCTCCGCGCATAGGCCGCATTGGCGCGGCGGCCGCTTCGCTTCGGGCTGGCTGCTACTCTCCCAAGTGGACGAGGGCGAGCCTCCAACTCGTCATCGCTAACGGGCAATCAACCATCCGCATCCTGTTTATCGCATCCCGGTCGATGTCGAAGTCATGGAGTCCTCAACGGCTGTCTCTCCTCTGGAAACTCACGCCCGGGCGGCGAAGAAGGAAAGTGACGAGGCGGCCATAGGGAAGGTTGCTGGCCCGATCGGCCACGGCCGCTCGATGCATAGTCCGGATGATGAGGTATGGAAGTGAGATCCGCTCTCCGGTGCGGGCCGCAATAGGTGACGTCTTGGGTGAGCTGGGACAACTCGTTGTAGTGACCGCTCTGTGGCACTATATCGTGCTTTGGATGATGCGGCTGTAGACCCGAGGTATAGGTCTCAAGCTAGCTGCCTTCATAGGAGCCCCGGGGTTGAGTATCTGTTGCGCTATCTCTCGGCGCAAATCTTCGGTCAAATAACCTTTCGCCTTGGGGGCGCAGTATACCAAATCCCCATCATTGGGAACCCCAAGCGAATCAGCCAACCCGGTGGGTGTTGAAGGAGATATGTACACCCCGGACGTAACCGGTGATGCATAGATCCCTACACCGGGTTCGGGTCCTCGACATCCCCTTCGAGCTCCCGGATTGGCATAAAAATGCTTGACCGGATTAGGGCGTGTAGTCTCGTGTAGGAGATAACCGGCAGCCAACCTAGAGCACCAAAAGCCGTCTCTACATTGAACCGGTGCAACCGTCCCACATTGACCCGTCGCCCGGATATAATACCCTTGTCATCAAACCCGGGGAAACCGAGCCCGAGCTTCCAAAGAGCGAAACTAGAGCTCATCTAGGCGAGGGGATAGGTGGAGAGGGAACCCGAGAACTGGAACCGTGTGATCGCTTCCCGAGGTTGCGTCTAGGAGCCATTTAGAATCTGCAAAACAAAAGAAAACAAGATAAAAAGGTTAGAAATTTTCGAAATTTCGGCAGCATAACGGCTATAAATTGGGAAAAAGCCTCGAACTCACCCAAAAACATGGGGAGGAGGACTTACGTAACCCCCACACTCTTCCATAAACCAATCACAAGCAATTATAACAAGCAATTTCAAGAAATTTCAAGAATTAAGAAAAAAATTAGAAAATTTTCGAAATTTTTGAAAACCTAGGTCAAAAAGATGAAAAATTCGATTTTTATGAAAACCGTTCGGTGAAACCCCAAATTGGTTGAGGGCTTTTGCTCTTGGGGGTCCCTAAACCCTTTCTAAGCCGAAGGAAAAGAATTCCTACGGTTAAAACATCTCGAACAAAGAAAAACCTAGATTTCTACATAAAGACGATATGAAAATCTCCTAAAAATATGAGAGAGAGGGTAGAGACCTACCTGGAGACGATATGCTAGGTCTTGAATGGAAGGAATCGGCCTCAAATAGCACCGGTCGAACTGTAGCAACTCGGAACCCAGAGAAGAATCGCCACCGGAGAGAAGGAGAAGGAAAAAGTGAGAAAAATCTCACTTTTTCGCGATTTTAAAGCCATTTTGGGCATACCGGTCGACGGTTATGCCTATACCGGTCGACCGGTATCAACCCAGGTGTGCGACCGCTATGTCTCGGCCAGAAAATTTTTCTGACCGGTCGACTATACCGGTCGCAACACCGTCTCTGAGTAGCGACCGGTATCTCATAGACATGCGACCCGGTATGTCTCGGCCAGAATTTTAATTTTGACCGGTCGACTATACCGGCCGCAAGATATTTCTCCGGTGAGCGACCGGTATCTTTGCGACCGGTGCGCCCCAAAAGAGTCGAGAAAAATGTAAAATTTACAAAATTGTGCAAATTGAAATGTTACTTCTCGACTATTCGCCGCATTATTCAAGACTAACACTACTATTACCGATGATTCTCACGTGTTATGTCTTCTTCTCGGATCCAAATAAATAGTCCGAGATGGCGGTGGAAACGGTCGAAGGGGTAGAAAGCATCATCATGCCGAAAGCGCCCGGAGGAAGAGCAAGGCTGAGCAAGACCAGGTTAGAGAAACCAGCCCCGAAGAGGATGAGGAACAGGTCCCGGAAGTACCGACGAATTACCGGGACCACCTCACGGGGATTCCGAGACCATAGTTACAAACTTGGTCTATCGGATGCAAGCTCAACGAGAAGGAATTTCCGAGTGAGGTACTAGCGATGCTCGGTCGGCAGGTTCTGTTCCCGGCGTAATACGCCCGGGTCCGGAGAGAAAATGTCTTCGCAACGGGTGCGAGTAGCCCAAGGCCAAGGGCCCAAGCACGGAATGTACCACCACCACATCGCTTCCCGTCGCCTTCTGCGTATCCGGGGGCATATCCGTATCCACCACCATGGTACGGAGCGGATACCCGGGGACAGCACGATCTTAGCGGTCGGTGGACGGGTTCTTGAAGTTGAAACCGTCATCATTCACCGGCGAGAACGGGGAAACCATTGTGGCCAGCACGGTGGGTTTCGGGAAATGGAAAAGAACTTCCGGTTGATGACGTGTACCGAGGAGGAGAAGGTTCTATTTGCCACTCACATGCTTGAGGGAGGACGCGAATGCTTGGTGGAATTCCACGCGGGCATATTTGGAGAACCGGGTATGCACTAGTTGGCCGGGAAGTGTTTAAAGCGGCTTTCTTCGACAAATACTTCCCAAAGAGCTTCGAGGGATTCAATGGAGAGAGAGTTTCTCGGCCTACAACAGGTCGGTCATTTGTAGATGCTTATCAACGAGGTACGAGGAGCTATTCTTCTTCGCACCGGTCGGTATGCGGGAAGAGGAGACAAAGATACGTAGGTTCACCATGGGACTACGTGGAAGCATTAGAGAGCATCTGTTGGGTCCGGATAAGAAGACCTACAACGAGGCGGTGCGGGTTGCGAGGGTGATAGAGTCCGGTCGGAGGGACAGCTTCTTCGCTCAAAACAAGGGAGTGAAGAGACCTCTTGGAGAGAACTCGAGTGGCGATAATACTAGACCATTCCGCCCATACGGGGCGGGGCGCTACAGCACTGCGAGAAACAACTTTGGCACCACCTTGCCACAATTAACCAGGCCCAACCCGAATATTAAGTGTTATAACGTCGAAGAATCGGGACATGTTGCAAGGAACTGCACGCTACCTAGGAAGCAAGCTCCCGACAAGCCGAGTTTATGCAGTCACCACCGAAGAGGCAGCCGCATCACCCGATGTGGTAACCGGTACGACTTTATCCCTTACTATTTGGTTTATTCTTTCGGTTGCATGAGCATATAGAACTAAGGGGAAATATATTCCGGGAATTGTAAATGTAGCCGGTTTACCCGCCGAGTATTATTTGACTGCGGGGCCACGCACTCCTTTGTTTCTTTCTTTTGGGAAGCGAATGGAGTTACCAATCAAGCAATTGAACCCAAGCTTGATAGTTCGCTCTCCACTAGGAGTCGAAGTGGCTTTGACCAAGTATTATGGACCATGTCTTTGTAAGTATCGAGGGCGAGACTTAGAAGCAAGCCTAGTAATACTTGAGATGGCAGATTTTGATGTCATTTTAGGAATGGATTGGCTAGGCCATCATTCGGCCGTCCTTTTATGTGGTGAAAGGAAGCTTATGCTTATTGACAGAGAGGGAAAGGAATATAGTTTCGCTGGAATTAAGCTATCTAGGAAGCGAAAGTTGATCCTCTCCGCCCTAAAGACTAAGAGATGCTTGGAGAAAGGGGGAGTGGGTTATCTCGTATCTGTAGTCGACCTCACAGCAGAGTCACTCAAGATGGAGGATATAGAGGTGGTTCGGGAGTTTCCGGATGTATTTCCGGAGGATCTTCCGGGCTTACCACCAGACAGGGCTACAAAATTTGTGATAGACCTTATACCAGGATCGGCTCCGGTGTCTAAAGCGCCATACAGGATGGCCCCAACCGAGTTAAAGGAGTTGAAGACCCAATTACAAGAATTGCTGGATAAGGGCTTCATACGACCTAGTATTTCGCCTTGGGGAGCACCTGTGTTGTTCGTCAAGAAGAAAGATGGAAGTGTACGGCTATGTATTGACTATCGTGAGCTGAACAAGTTGACGATCAAGAATCGGTATCCTTTGCCTAGGATCGATGATCTGTTCGATCAGCTGCAGGGTGCAAAGGTTTTCTCAAAGATCGATCTCCGATCGGGGTATCACCAATTGAAGATCAAGGCAGGAGATATTCGAAGACTGCTTTCGGGACGAGGTATGGGCATTATGAGTTTCCCGGTTATGTCTTTCGGATTGACCAATGCTCCGGCGTCGTTTATGGAACCGATGAACCGAGTGTTCCATGACATGTTGGACACTTCGGTCATCGTATTCATCGACGACATATTGATTTACTCTAAGGACATGGAGACTCATACAGCGCATTTGAGAGCAGCCCTACAACGGCTGAGGGATGTGAGGCTTTATGCAAAATTCAAGAAGTGCGAGTTCTGGCTGAAGGAAGTAGCTTTCTTGGGCCATGTCGTGTCTGGAGACGGTATCAAGGTTGATCCAAGCAAGATAGCCGCTATAGTAGGATGGGAAGCACCGAAATCTGTTGCAGAGATTCGTAGTTTCCTTGGGCTGGCTGGTTATTATAGAAGATTCGTGGAAGATTACTCCAGGATCGCGGTTCCACTCACCAGATTGACCAAGAAGGGAGAGAAATTTATATGGACAGATGAGTGTGAGAAGTGCTTCCAGACTTTGAAGTCAAGACTTGTCTCTGCACCTATCCTAACCATTCCCGAACCAAGCGTACCGTTTACTCTATATACGGATGCTTCAGGGTTGGGTATTGGGTGTGTTCTGATGCAAGGAGAACGGTGATCGCTACGCATCAAGACAGTTAAAAGAGCATGAGAAGAACTATCCTACGCATGACTTGGAGCTAGCAGCGGTTATTCATGCAATCAAGACTTGGAGACACTATTTGTACGGTGAGAAGTTTCAGATCAAATCAGATCACAAGAGCTTAACGTATCTCTTCACTCGAAAGGATCCGAATATGAGGCAGAGAAGATGGTTGGAACTGTTAAAAGATTATGATTGCGACATCCAGGTACCACCCGGGTAAAGCAAATGTGGTGGCTGGCGCCTTAAGCGAAAAGTGGGCATCAAAACCTGAGGCAGGACCGAGTACAAATGCCGCATTGTGTGCTGCAGCCTCGAGTTCGATGGAAATTGATGAAGACCATATTATCGAAACTGCAGAAGATCCGGTTGAGCAAGGCTTGATTCATAAGTTCACTATGATGTTCGCTGCATTGAAGATCTCGCCGAGCCTAATTGATGAAGTCAAGGTAGCAATCCTACAGGATCCATATCTTAGGACAGTGCAGGAAGACTTAGAGAAGGGTACGTGTAATCCTAGGAAGTACCAAGATGTACCATGATCTAAGAAGACTCTATTGGTGGAGGGGTATGAAAGCCGATATAGCTCGTTTCGTGTTTCAATGTCCGAATTGTCAACAAGTTAAAGCGGAGAGACAAAGACCCGCGGGTTTACTACAGCCATTACCGGAACCTGCATGGAAGTGGGATTGTATCACTATGGATTTCGTCACGGCCTACCTTTGACACCAAGGTCGAGTGGATGCGGTTTGGGTTATAGTAGATCGGCTCACCAAGACAGCTCGATTTATTGCGGTCGGACCTCGGTATACCATGGAGAAACCGGCCAAGTTATATGTTGATAATATAGTCGGACTTCATGGCGTTCCGAAAGTATAGTATCCGACGAGAGATCCCCGTTTTACATCGAAATTCCGGGAAGGATTACGAAAAGCTATGGGAACAAAGTTGAAGTTCAAGATGCGCTTTCCATCCTCGGACGGACGGACGGTCGGAGCGAACCATTCAAATTTTGGAAGATATGCTTCGAGCTTGTGCATTAGATTTCAAGGGAGCTTGGGATGAGAAGCTATCACTTATCGAGTTTGCTTACAACAATAGTTATCGGGCTACAATTCGGATGGCCCCATATGAAGCTCTCTATGGGAGAAAATGTCGTACACCTCTGTTATGGAATGAAGTGGGGGAAAGACGAATTGTAGGACCGGAGTTTGTTGAAGAAACTTGCCGAGTGATTGATCGGATCAAAGAGAGAGTAAAGACAGCTTAAGTTCGACGAAGCACTATGCGGATAATCGACGTCGAGATCCGGAGTTTGCGGTGGGTGACAAAGTGTTCTTGAAGGTGTCACCGGTGCGAGGTCCGAAACGGTTTGGTAAGAAGGGGAAGCTATGCCCCGGTATGTGGGACCATATGAGATATTGAATCGACGTGGTAATGTAGCATATCAATTGGCTCTACCACCATCTATGTCTAGCGTTCATAATGTGTTCCATGTGTCATTCTGAAAGAAGTATGTCGAGATCCATCGCCTATCTTGAGCGCTGATCCTCCAGACTTGACTGAAGACTTAACTTTCGAAGTGGTGCCCGTAATGCTCTCAAGCCGAAAAGTTCAGCAACTTCGAACCAAGGATATCCACTATGTAAAGGTGCATTGGAGAAGCCAAAATGTGGAGGAAATTACTTGGGAAGAAGAGAGCGCGATGAGAAAGGAGTACCCTAACCTTTTTGACGATCAAGGTACGTTCAAATTTTGAGGCCGAAATTTCTTTTAAGGGTGGGGGAGTTGTAGTACCTACATGCAAATTTCGGGACGAAATTTCTTTTAAGGGTGGTGGAGTTGTAAGACCCGCACTCCGAAACCCGGTCTAAACCTTGGTTTTGTGTCGTGACAGTCTTCCGATCATCACCGAGCCGGACGGGGCAAGCGGATAACAAGCAGTGCGAAAATCGGACCAAAGTCGACCAATTATACCTGGTTTTGGGTATACCGGTCGATGGTACCGGATGATGGTACCGGTCGACCGGTATGGCCTGCACTATGTGTGCGGGAATTTGGAAATTGGTCTCTGCGGGTCCCACTTTCCCGATTTCGAATCCTAGAAGTTTCCTAATCCTAGTAGGGTTACTAAACCCTATTTCTAGCCTATAAATACACCCTTAAACCCCTCAAATCCTTTCCATTGTCTTTCCCAAACCCTAGAGAAGAGAAAGAGCTTGGAGAGGAGAAGGAGCTAGGAAGAAGAAGGAGGTGCCGCCATTACCGTTTGACGAAGCTCTCGCTACGCCTTCAACGGTAAGTGTTTGATACCATCTTCTTACCCTATGTTAGTTATGTGGGTGGATCAATACCATGCAAAGTAGGTATTGATCTAAAACCCTAAATTGGCCAATAAACCCTAAGTTGCCGTCAAACCCTAGATTCGAGTTTCGAGATGATATTCATCGAAACGAGACTTGAATGAGTTGGGAACAGCTCTAACTCAAAGCCTAGACTTAGCATGGATAGGAGAAACCCTGAAAATCCATGGAGGATGATCGACGGCAGTCGAAGAACCCATGTATGGTCTTCCGGAGACATACCGGTCGACTATACCGGTTGCACATAGTGCGACCGGTATGTTGCGACCGCTACCTCTCGGGAGGTTATCTGTGGGGGACCGGCTGACCATACCGGTCGCCGTCTTTCCCTACTGAGCTGCGACCGGTACATGCCACCGGTCGGCTCCGTGAGGGCGGTTTGTGATCCATGTTGGTTTCCGACCAACATGAAACCCTAAATAATATATTCTAATGAAACCCTAATATTATGTAGGACGCCGTGACTTATCGTTTGGATCTTGCGACGTGGAGCAAGTTATTGAACGAACGTCGGGTAAGGGAATCCGACCTAAACCTAATAATTAATGGACAAGAAATCGTTGTTAATCATTGTATATCTATGATGTGATGTTTGTGCATATTCACATGCCATCCTTTACTTTCGTTATTATTATTGTTCATGCATTCATAGGATGTGATTGTTAGGCATGTTATTGTTTTCGTTGGTGTGTGGAGTAGGGCATGGGCTCGGGATCGCTCTTCACACTGGCACCTTTTGTAGTATTCTATCTTAACATGCTTGGTACGGATAGGGTATCAGGGGAAGATCGTGGTACGTTGGTCTCCGATATTGATGTTGTCCCGACCATCGTTGGGTGGTACTGAGGATTCCGAGTCGACGCTGCCTTGTCCACGATGCTTTAGCTCTATCTCTATGCCGTAGGGTGTCGTGTTGGGATAGGGTCTACCTGCGTATTGTTTCTATCCTAGTGGGTTAGTTGCGGATAGGGTATCAGGGGGAGGTGAGGTCTAGGAGGTCTCCGACCCGGCCTGCACGCTCTAGCTCTATCTCTATGCCGTAGACGGCCGTGCTGGGATAGAGCATACATTGTTGACATATAGGATTGGTTAGTTGCGAGCCCGGTTTGCGAGCCCGGCCCAGTAGGGGCTTAGGTACTGGTATGGGTAGAGTATCAGGGGAGGTGCGGGTATACCTTAGCTCTATCTCTATTCCATGATGGGTGTATGTGGGTTGGTGGTTGTGTGATTACTGTGCGACGCCACACACTCGTGTATAGAGGTGCGGGGGCCACCAAACCTTTCTATAGCACATTGCAAACTTAAAACCAGACCACAGCATAAAATGATTGTTACTCATGCATAATCTTGTGAAACTGTCTGATTGCCTTACTGAGCTGTGTTGTGTGCTCACCCTTTGTATATACATTGTTTTAGATCTGGATGCAGGTTATACTGTGGATGATTACGTAAACGCTCCGGCGTATGGTGGTGCTGCGACGTTAGACGTACAGGCAGGACAGGACGAGCATGACGCTTCATGCGAGTGCCCTTTCTGCGTGTACCTGTGATGGATTTTATTTATTGGTTTCAGTTATTTTTGTTTGTTATTAAGAGATGTAAAAGATTATTATTTTATGATTGAATTTGAATAATGGGATATTTATTTAAATTATCAATAGATACTCGGTTCATTCTATTTAAAGTCTTCCGCTGTATATTTATATTCTGATTGTGGTTATGTGTAATTGGTTTGTATGGGTGAACACGGCCTATTCGAGATCCTGGTGTGAACCGTTGGTTCAATGACGGTTCACTCACACCATTCTGGTTGGATCAGAATTTGGGGTGTGACATTACAAACATATTCGCATAGAGTCAAGCATGGCATTGGACTCAAGAAAAGGAAAACAGTTTGTTATTAACCAATTAGTTTAGAGTTCTGTTTCCTCACCTTAGCTTGCTAATAGATATTTTTCCAAGCTTTATAATCACCTTTATATTGTTATTGTATTGCTAGAAGACCTAACAAAGTCTATAGAATTTAATTAGAATTAATTATGAATTTAAAAACCATTCTGTTAACTGAGGGTCGGAGGTAGGTCACAGTCCTGATCGACCCTGGGTGCGACCCTCCCCAAACTCTGAACTTCCCGAACATTGAGGGTCGATACTCAGGATCACCTAGGGTCGGATGGTCATCGACCCTCGGTGCCACCCTCGGTGTACTTTGGTTAATTTTCCTCTTTTTAGTTCATTTTTCGTGCTTGGGATCCTATGGCTTGCTCCTACATTCCATTCAACATTCATTCCATGGTCTGGAACCACGAATCATCCACCTAAATAGCTTTCATGCATTCTCCTATGGTTTTCCATGAAAACCTAACCATGGGTTGATGGTTTGGGTTTCTCCAAGATCACACTCTCATCAATATCTAACCTAAGGTCTGTAGAAACTCATGGAATTAGTATCCATACCGGAGAAGAATACTCCTTCTCTGCAACTCTTCTCTTTTGGCTAAATTCTCTTCCTTGCTTCTCGTCTTCTTCTTTTCCTTCTCTTCTCTTTCTCTCATTTCAATTAGGGTTGTGAAAGGAGTGAAAGAGGCTTAGGGACGTCCTTTAAATAGAGTAGGAACACCCTAAAATAAATCCCTTTGAGATTAGGAAAGAATCCAAATCGAAAATTAGGAAATTTCCCAATTTCAGTTTCGGAGGCAACCGAGGGTCGATGGGAGGGTCGATGATCCCGTCGACCCTAGTTCTCTAAGTTGTCCGACCCTCCCTTCAAAATTGAGGGTCTGACTTTTTGTTTTGGGGGGTCCGACCCTCCTTGGCTGGGTATGCGACCCTTCCCCTAATTTAAGTATTTTTGGGTCGATTTGATACCTGGGATCTCGATCTCCTTCACGCCCTTGGTCCATTTAACTCGACCATGATGGGTAAACCTGGTTCAAGGTGGTAAGACCGGGTTAGATTGACACGGGTCTTACAACTTATGTTGATCGGGGGCTAATTGAAACTTGAAAGTCTCGAGTTGAGATGCGGTACTGCGATGGTTGCATTGGAGCTTGACTCGTTATGGAGGTACCTAGCTTCTTACTATGAATCAGGTCTACTTCATATCCTTGTCTTTGCCATAGAGTTTTAGGACATTTGATTGGTTGTACCATGGGTTCTACAACACTCATAATTTTAGGAGCATGCTCACAGAGAAATTTTTTCAATACAAGTCTCGATTTGGGGTTCAACACTCCCCTTATATTCCAAAAGATAATCTTCATTGTTGACCCTTTAACTGCAGGTCTCTCTTCTAGGCACCTTTGACGGTGTCTCCACATTCTTTTTCCCTTTCATATTTTGTTTACCAGTAGATCTCTCCACCTTTGTAAACTCATTTCCATTATTCTACAAAGATTCATCAACTGCAATAATATCTTCAAAATTAATTATTGCTACTCTTTCCTACTCCAAAGTAGTAACCGAATGATTCCCATAAAGTGTGTTAGACACCCCTTGATTAGATTTTCTTGGTCTCACCGAACTTACCATATGCTCTGCTCTTCAGTTGGTTATGTCACATTGATTGAACTTCTATAAATTTCCTTAGTCATCAGTTGCTGTTGTTTGCCAACTCTCATAATAGACATAATTTGCACCTCTTTAGAAACTACATCTCTCACCGAAAGAGTTCTTACTTCATCTATTGAAGTAGGTTCATGAATCTCCCCTTCTTTCACAGATCCCATGCCTTCCTCACCTTCTTCTTCCACCATATCAGCCCAAGAAACCATGTCCTGCCAAGCCATGTTACTAGTTGCAGCACTATTAAGAGGTGAGCTACTAGCCAGAGTTAGAGGAGAGCTTCTCGGAGCAACATCACTAACTAAAACATCCCTTGGCTTATGAATAGAATCTCTCAACCCTTTTAGATCCTGTTCATTTGTTCAATTCTCCTGAAGGTGCCCAGATTGACCACATATTTGATGTCTCATTAGCTTCTCCTCAAAAACTATAGGTTGCTTGAAGTAAAACTGAGAGGTTCGGCCACCAATCAGTTTTCCTACAAGAATTTCATTCACTTTTGGCTTGTTTTTATTAATCTCCATACATACTCTTGAAAACTTCCCTTGAGGTCTATTGGGTCAATCTGTACATGGATATTGGATTCCCCACAGCACTAACAATTGAAACAAAAGTGATTGCTACCAGTATTCATATGGAAGGTCAGGTAAGCGAATCCATTGTAGATTCCTAGTAATAGACTGCTTACTGACATTGAAATTAGGCTCCCATCTCTGAAATTTGTTGGTCTGACCATTCAATTTTGTAGCCCTACGCTTCCAAACAAAACACATATCCTCATCAGCAAAGAACCTAAATAGGAAAAACCCCTACCAAGGCTTACAAGTTCAAATTTGATAGATCCCCATTGAGTTTTCACTGCCTTTTCAATATCTTGTGGAAGCAGCTCTCTAGCATCCAACCTGCCAGTTAGGGAATGTTGGAACTTTACCAACTGTCTCTCATATGCTTCCTGAGGCACCATGACTCTAGTAATCCCTCCAACGGTCATAGGATGGGGCTGTTTTCCACTGATTGTCCTCTAGTAACGACAGCAAAAGATCTAGGTCTCACCAGATTAGGGGCAGAAACTGGTACCTCCACTAGTTTTGGTCAATGTCTCAGAGTGTTGTGACTAGTCATCATCTCCTTTCCCTTTACTTGCCAAGTCTACCTCCTTCGTTTACTGCTAGTCACCTTATGAATCCTTCTTCTTGTAGTAGCAAGTTCATTACCTGCTTCCCCCACACCACTCTGCTGAACTGGAATGTAACCTACCTACTGATTATCGAAGACCATCAGAAGATTTGGTGGACCAACCTGATATGCTACTTGGTTTTTGGTACAAAGCATTACCCCTCACAGCATCCCTCACTCTAGCAAAACCAAGCTTGTAGGAGTGTTAGGGACAGTCAAACAACACACATGTGATAACCCTAATTAAGGTAAGGTTTGTGTTATTTGCACCTTCCCTCCAGATTCAATCGTACTTCTGATCTGCCTACTTCCCTGTAACAGACAGATGTCATAAGGTCTACCCTCGACATTACAAAAGATGCAGGTGGAACCCTATATTTAGCCATCATCGTTGTAAGATCCGCACTCCACTAACTTGGTCTAACCGTGTCGTGTCAGGTCTTCCAATCATTCCTGGAGCAAGTGGACTGAGCGTGTGAAGATAGATCACAAACCAGGTATGAGAATAGAGTTAAAAACACTAAAAACATACCTAAGGTTGCATGCTTGGGTAGGTATGGTCGACCATAAGGAAGGGAACCAAAAATCTCAAATCTAGCACCCCACGGTCGATGATTTTGACCCTATGGTCGATAGTTTATGCGACCGTATGATCGACCATGAGAACCCATATCAGACTTCGAGTTTTGAAAACTTTCCTAAACTAAGGGATTGCATTCCTAATTGAAAGAGAATTCTATATGGAGAGTTTTACACTATATAAAGGACGTCCCTCAGCCCTTTTTCACCCTTTTAGAACATTAGTAAACCCTAGAGAAAGAGAAGGAAGAAAAGGAGAAGAAGAAAAAGCTAAGGAGAAGAATTTGCTGAGAAGAGATTGGTTCTCTATCACAAGCAAAGGTATGAAACAAATCTATGAAGATGTAAACTCTAAGTATAAAACTTCTATGGAAGATAGGCAATATCAACCTATTATGATCTATGTGATTTCCTTGAGAAAATCCCAAGGAGAACCATGAGGAATGAATTTGATGATTAGGGTTGATAAGAAATTACTAATGATGGCCATAGGATGACCTTAGAATAAACCTCATTAAAGAACAAAAGAATTAACTTAGGAAGAACTCGAATTTCATGTAGACTGTGACCAGAAATCTCAAGGTTGTAGCTACAGTCGACCATAGCATGACCAGTATGACCAGAGGATCGACAATAGGCATTGGGAAGATTTCAGAAATCATATCATCGCAGCTACGGTCGCACCATATGCGACCGTAGGTATCGATCGTAGACAGTAAGGTCGATACAACATGACACCATAGGACCAATCAGACACCTATCAGTGCTCTGTTTTGATTTTTGACTACTGTAACATGTCACATATGAGCTCTAACTTAAATTCATATAACTTTTAGGTTGTTAAATCAATTCAAAGAGAATTTTAAGGCTTGGAAGGACATCGAGAATTACTAACAGGTGATGGAACAAGACCTAAATTAATTAGATAATAATAAACTGTTTATTTTTGTTGAGTCCAATGCCATGATTGATTCTATGCTTGTATGCCTGTATGCCTGTATGTGGATCTCACATGTCATCCAATATTTCTGCTATTACTGTTCATGCATATTTAATTTCGTTTATTTATAACATGATGATGATGATGATGCTAGGAATAGACATATGAATGTATGTGTATGGTTGGTATGTTAGATGCGAGTCGAGCATCAAGCGGAGGATGTGGCATGGTGGTCTTCGACCTGGTCACCAAACTCTAGCTCTATCTCTACTCAAGTCTTACCCACTAACATCATCGTATCGCTATTACCTTAGCAGAACTATTACGTCGTAGGACATCAGGGGAGGTGGTCTCGGACCGTGTGGTCTCTAACTCTGTCGGGGGGCCTTAGCTAAATCTCTATGGACTTATTGAGGGATGCTGGGGTGAGGCATTTGATACATTGTTTGGCATTAGGATTGGTTAGTTGTGAGCCCAGTTCGCAAGCCCTCTCCAATAGGGGCTTACGTGTTGGTATGGGTAGGGCATCAGGGGAAATGTTGGCGGTGTTTGATCCAGACACTTTAGCTCTATCTCTATTCTATGGTGGGTGCATGTGAGACGGCAATGGTGTTTGATCCATTGGATGGATTCACACACGTGTATAAAGGTGCAATGGCCACCAAACCTTTCTATAGCACATTGCAAACTTATAAACCAGACCAAAGATATGAATTGAATGCATGCATATGTTTGTTGCATTGTTTTATTTGCTCACTGAGCCGTGATGTGTGCTCACCCTTTCGACGTCGAATATTTTTAGTTGATGATGTAGGTCCTATCATTGAAGAATATATTGATGCACCAACGTACATTGCTACGATGGATGTAGAAGCTGAAGAAGATGAGCATGATTCATCATGCGAGTGCAACCAATGTGTTTTTGCTTAAGTTTAGTTATAATTTGAACATCGGATAAGTAATTGATTATTTATTTTTATGTCTTGTGGTTTGGAGATAATTGGATTAAATACTTATTTATCACTGTTAGACTCTCAGTTCATTATCTGTAAGACTTCTACTTATTTGTTTATTACCTCTGATTATTATTGTGGAATGTGTGTGTGGTTTGATATGGTGGATACGACCTA
Source organism: Protea cynaroides (assembly GCA_028583415.1). Lineage (NCBI taxonomy): Eukaryota > Viridiplantae > Streptophyta > Magnoliopsida > Proteales > Proteaceae > Protea > Protea cynaroides. Next base: position 76,373,894 of record CM053266.1, on the reverse strand, counting down.
TGCGAGATCCTGGGTGAACCGTTGGTTTATTGGCGGTTCATCACACCATTCTGGTTAGACTAGAATTGGGATGTGACAATCGTCCCTTCCTTCATTGTCCCTCCTTCGTGAGTAACAGAAACTCTAGTTGAAGACAACATATGATTATTATAAGTCCCTCCAATAGAACCACCAGTTGAGAATCTGTTAGAAAATATTTGACAATGTTGCATTGTATAACCCTATCTCACATACAGACAACTAGAACTCAATGAGAAAAGTAATCAAACAAGATGGATTAACTTGTACCTTTTGCAGACGATTGATTTTCGACCATTACTTGTGACAATCCTTGGGTTGGAGCTTTCTACAGCCAGTTCAATGGATCTTCCTTCTCCTCTGTAATGGGTGCTGATGGAAAGAACACAATTATGGCTGTGGGGACTCTTAACCATAGTATTTATAATACTATTCCATAACCCTAATTCATTTCCATAATTAATAGGAAATGTATATCTCTGGTAGGTGACAGTTTTGGCATATACATGCCTACCGAATAATGTGAGATCCCCACGGGCTAATTAAGCAAGTAAATAATGTCGACCATTAAGATCTTAAATAAAGATCTTATAGTCTCCCACTTGGGCTACATTAATTTACAAGGCTATTATCAACCAGTGTGGCCATGGAATCTAATTATTCAAATAAATTATTATAAACTTGATCCAACCAACAACCAGACCAATTCAAATAACAGTAGAAAATATGCCTCAATATACGGCATACAACTTTTTGTCATTAAGGACAAAAGTTTACTTGATGGTTTGAATCGCCCTGAGATAATATCATGAAAGTAACCTTATCATGAGAGTCCATAACTTGATCGAATCACATTCTATCTATTTGACTTGAAAACCTTATAGGAAATTAACTTGATGTTATCTAATATCATAGTGAGAAGCTACTAACCTGGGTGAACAATAAAATCTAGCTTATCGCCTTTAAACCTTGGCTTAATACCGCCTTGTTGTCCTTTTGGCTGAATACTACCTTTGTCATTTTGGTGAAATACTGCCTTGTGAAGTTTGGACATGTCAATCACATAGAAATTATGTCCAGAATAGTAATAAAATAAATATTGAATCATGAAATAATACCATGGTATAAAATAACTATGCCTATAAAATCCACAGGCAAAAGAGTAAATACAATCAAGTATCAATAAAATATAAAAAGTCTATACCAGCACATTAAAAGACTCGACGACATCCATACTAAAAATATGACCCTTCAAGACTCTCATTGTTAAAGCCTAAAACAAAGGATCCACTACCATATTGTCCATTGAAATGTGTTTCACAATAATATGATTCTCATTGACCTTTTCCTTTACCACTAGATACTCGATCACTATATGAAGTAGTTGATTTCTTGTTGTTCTTTTAGAATAATACAATAGGCTTGTTGTTACAATATATAGCAACAATGGTCTGGAGATGTTATCCATAACATTCAAACTAGAAATAAAGATCCTCAACCAGATTGCTAGCCCTGTGGCCTCAAATAGTACCACGAACTCTAACTGCATAATAGAATAGGTCAGAATAGATTGTTTTACATTCCTCCATGAAATAGCTCCTTTAGTCATTACAAAATATATCTTGATGTGGACTTCCTGTCATTAGTACATCCATTGAGATCCGCATTAGGATATCCAACCACCTCTAGGTTATCAACACTACCATATATATATGCATGTAATCTTTATTTTTTTTTTTTGCTAGAAGTCTAGATTTTTATTAAAGAAAAAGAAAAAGAAAATAAGCCCTAATAGGGTGTAAAACCTCCACCTTTGCATTGCCATCAGTAGAGGCCACCCCGGGAAACCAAACTAATGAAAGCGATATCTAGGCCTATGGGAAGCATCTCACACAACCTCCCTGGCAACTACGTCAGGACAAGCATATCAGACAAAAGAAATTGTATCATGAGTTGCCGTCCTAGCTAACTTATCTGTTACAACATTCGATTCTCAAAAATAGTATGTGTATCGAACACAGCAATGTGCCAAGTTAGTAGATAGTACCCTCCATGTTTGTAGCCAGAATCAGGGGAAACCAAACAAAAGATAAGCATCCACTACAAATTTGGAAGCTTATTCTAACCATATATGCATGTAATCTTTCATCCTCTGCAAATAACACAGAACCTTTTGTGCCTCTGTCTAGTGAGCAATCCCTGTATCTGATTGAAACCATCCCAGTATGCTCACTATAAAGGCAATGTTGTCTACAAAATTGTGCATACATCAGATTCTCTACTGTAGATACACATTGTCTGATATAGATCTCCTTTCAATATCATTCCTAGGGCACTGCATCTTTTGAGCACACAATCAATGAAAACCCTCTTAGACAGTCCTAGTAGTTTATGATTTATGTTACGTCTGATCTCAATAATGAGAATCCATGTCTTCCATCCCAAAATTCTCAGACAGAAAATGCTTGGTCTCTGCAAGTAACCATGCCACCACTGGCTAATGTTATGACATCAACATACAAACCCAAAAAAATAAACATACTCCCACTGATCTTAGGATATATGCATTGATCTATGGACTCTCAATGAAACCAAAAAAGATATAACTTGATACAACCTAGTCAAACTTTAGACACCACTGCTTAGAAGCTTGCTTAAGACCATAGGTCGAATTGTTGAACTTGCAAATCAAGCCATCTTTGTCCTTTACCTCCAACCTTCTGGTTAAATCACTCCGTTGAGAAAATGGTTTTTACATTTTATCTGATATAATTCCAAATCAGATACTAGAACTAAGACCAACAAATTTAAAGTCAATGCCTTCTCCCTGTATGATTCGTCTTTGCAACAAGTTTTACTTTGTAGCGATCAATTCTCTCATTGAAATTACACAGCCTTGTATACCTAATTTGAAACTACAATATACAATTCTTCAACAAATGCACAAGATCCCAAACCTTGCTGTTGTTTAAAGATAGCAACACATCTTTTATGAACATTAATCACTTAAGGGCAATATAATTATCGATAGCTTATTTAAAACTATTGGGATTTTCCTCTTGTTCAATGCCAAAACTTCCACTATGAGGTATAGTATATGATTCGATGAAATGATAGATTTTTATGGTCTAGTAAATCTTCTCACTACCTGTTCTAGCTCTGTAATTATCTTATTACTCTACGATAATATTTTTGTTATCTCAACTGGTTGTTCCATAACTATTTTCCTGGGGTCTCATCAAACTCTAAGTTTCTTGGCTATGACTACCCACTAGCATCGTTAATGAATTTAGCATAACTGGTTTTTGCTATCCTATTTACTGAGTTGGGATAGTAAAACCAAAATCCTTTAGAGCTTATTGGAAATTTCAGAAAATAACAGCTCAATGTCCTAAAACCAACTACTCTTTCATGAGGATTATGAAACCATGTTTCCTCTCTACAATCCCAAACATGAATATTGCTTAAACTGTGGCTGAATTACTTGGCGCCCTATTAATAATATAGGTTACAGAATTCATCGCTCCCCACAGAATCAAATACTCTCATGCTCTTGATCGCATCTACTTGTCACTTCTTTTGTTTTTAAATCTCAAACACGATTCCTAGTCTATAAATCTTAGCTCCAATAAATATTTGGACAAAACTACCATGGTATAGATCAGTATGACATGATATGTCTGAACACTTATCTTATTTTTTAGATTTAATAGTTTTAATCATTTGATAAAGATTTTCTACCCCTATTTTGAATATTTTCCACCAAGTCCAACAATATCTTATAACGAATAGTTTTATTTTCCTTTTCCTTTAAAGATTCTTTCATATATATTTATATTAGAGGTTTTTGAATATTATTCCTTACAGTTAGAATATCATTCTTTATAGTCCTCTACAAATTTTCCTTAGATACAGGTCTTAAATGTCTATACCAATGATGGAAGTTAAAAGTACATAGTTTACTTCCAAAAGTAGGTAAACTACCTAAAGTGAAGTAAAGGTTTTGCTACTCCTATAAATTTAAATTATGACTAGTATTTAAGTCTCCAATCTCTGGTACTTTCTCACTTAGAATTTTCATAGTCCATATTTTTCTCATTTAAGCCTGTCCAGCTTTATAATTTTTCTAAACATGTCCCATCTTGAAAAAAATGTTTTCCTTTTTATTATTTGAATTTCTTTCCATAGTGCCTTTGCTTCCTTAGGTTGCTACAGGTCACCAGGATTTGACTTTGTAGTTTTAGTGAGAAAGCAAAAGTCAAATAAATCACCTTCGAAGGTTTTCTTATCCTTGAGCTTATCAGTGTTCACTGATACCTCCAACTTGTGCTTCCTCACACTCCATTACCATTAAAAGTGGTACGGATGGGCTTAGGTAATAAAATGTTTCTTCGCCCCTTTTAGAAATCTCTAATATTCTTTGAATTTCTCTTTGAATAACCTTTTGTAATATTCTAAGATGTGTTTTACTAATATTGTCACTTCTGTCAAATTTTGTTTCAGTCATTTTAAATATAAGATGACTCTTTAACCCCTTTTAATTACTTTAAATTTTGCCTAACATTCCTTTATGTATTCCTTGGCAGTATCTTTTATCACGATACTACCTTGCATAGCCTCTGGAACTGAATTCCATATAAGCTACAAGGGTTTCCTGTTGGAAGATTCTCGATTCTTCATTTTCATAACCTTAGTAGGAGAATGCTACTCTCAAGGATAAAGGCAACAGTTTTATCCTCTCTAAGAATTAGGTCTAAGTCCAAAAATCCTAGTTGTTTTAACTGCCTTATACTATTTTTCTATAATTTGATCAAGACAAAATAGGAAGTGAAGCAAGAATTGTACTAGGGATTGAAATTCAGAGATAATAATCACTAGATGAGTTTATTTATAAATCCTATACATACAATGTCACACCCCGTTCTCGACTTATCGATACTATGAAATGTAACGGGATCTCCTTATCCTATTAGTACTAGAAATCCCCTTCCAGGATCACACATCATGGTATATCAATCCCATTAAAACTTACAAAATTATCATAATAAATTTAAACATCTCAAATTAATAATTAAAAAAATAATAATAATAAGAGAGTAAACATAGCAGAAGTCTTGTTATTCAAATACCAAAATTATTTAGCTTACATCTACTAGTTCAAAGTTCCAAAATATCTAATCTCAATAATAACCAAAAAATAAATAAAACATTTTTTAAAGTTTATCTATCAAATAAACATATCCCTAACAACAATCTTACAAGTAGTCTCTACAGAAGACATAGAGAAACATAGATATCCTCCTCAGGCACACTATCATTATCACACCCCAATTCTAGACTAACCAGAGTAGTGTGAAGAATCATCAATAAACCAACGGTTTAACCAGGATCTCGTATACGTTGTACCCAACTTATTAAACTACATATACATTCCACGATAATAATAAGAGATAATAAACAAGTAAGTGGAAGTCTTTATAAATAATGAACTGAGTATCAAATAATGATAAAATAAATATTTAATCTAGTTATCTCCAAATAACTCAAGACATAAAATAAAATAATCAATTACATGTTCGGTAATTAAAATAGCTAAACTAATCAAAGATACATTGATTGCACTCGCAAGACAGATCATGCGCATCTTCCACAGCTTCTACATCCATAGTTTCCATGTGTCCATACGATGGTGTATTCATGAAATCTTCTACAGTAGGTCCTGCATCAACTAAAAATATTCGACGTCGAAAGGGTGAGCACACATCACGGCTGAGAGAGCAAACAAAACAATGCGTAAACATATGCATGCATTTAATTCAATATCTTTGGTCTGGTTTTAAGTTTCCAATGTACTATAGAAAGGTATGGAGGCCACCGCACCTTTATACATGAGTGTGTGAATCCGCCCAATGGATCAAACATCATTTTCTTCCTACATGCACCCATCATGGAATAGAGATAGAGCTAAAGTGCCCGAATCACACACCGCCAACACTTCCCTTGATGCCCTACCCATACCAACATGTAAGGCCCTATTCGTGAGGGCTTATAAACTGGGCTCGCAACTAACCAATCCTAATGCCATCCAATGTATCCAAGGCCTCACCCCAACATCCCTCAATACGTCCATAGAGATATGCTAAGGCCCCCCGGCAGATTCAAAGACCATACAGTCTGAAACCACCTGCTCCCCTGATGCCCTACAACGTAATAATTCTACTAAGATAATGGCGATACGACGATGTCAATGTGAAGCATGGTTTAGGGATCAAACACCCTTCCCCGCACCACACACAAACCACACTCACAAACACTTACTTATTCCTATCATCATCAATCAACATGGTAGTAACAATAAAGTAAATATGCATGAACAGAAAGAGCAATAATATTAGATGACATGTGAGATGCACATTATAAGCACACAAGCATAGAATCATTCTTGGCATTTGACAAAATAAAATAAACATAGTTTATTATTATCCAATTATTTTAGGTCTTTCTCTCACCTTTTAACAATACTCGATCTCCTTCCAAGCCTTGTAACTCTCTTTGAATCAATTTAGTAACCTAGAAGTTATATGAATTTAAGTTAGGATTCATGTGTAATATGTTACATTAGTTGAAAATTGAAATAGATCATTGATAGGTGTCTGATTGGTCCTATGGTATTGTGCTGATGTCGACCTTACCTCGTACGGTCGTTACCCTACGGTCGCACTATGTGCGACCACACCGGCGACCATACATTTTTTGAATTCCTCTCGAATAGCTATGGTCGATACTCTGGTCATCCTATGGTCGACCGTAGTTGTGACCATACGAGTTTAATGTGGTCTCTTACTTCCAATACGTATTCCTCTTCTTGGCTCATCGATAGGGTCCTCCCTAATCATCATTCTAAGGGCAAAATTCTTAGTTTTACCACATTAATTAATCTAACCCATTCTCCAGAATCCCCTTTTTAGATCTGCTTAGAAAATCCCATAGTTAAATTCTTACATTGGGTTTGGTATTACAATATTACATTAGAACTCTTACTCTTGATGTTCTAAGGCTACAGAGACAAGGTTTATACCTTACTTATTGTAGAGAGTCTATAAAACTCCTTCTCTTAGCCTTCCTCTTAGTTTTCTCCCCTTCTCCTTCTCTTCTTTCTCTTCCTCTAGGGTTTGATAATGTTCCAAAAGAGTGAAAAATGATTAAGGGACGCCCTTTATATAGAGAGAAACTCTCCATATAGAGTTCTCCAATAAGAGGAAAGAGATCCCCCTCTTATTTGAAAAGTTTCCAAACTCGAAATCTAATTTGGGGTCCTACGGTCGGACGTACGATCGTAAAATCCATACCATACAAATGAAAATATGGATCACACGTTTAAATTATCGTTGGTCTTTATTTCTCATCGTATTGTCGACCATACCTACCCAGGTAGTCAACCATACACTTAGTTTTTAGTGTTTATGAGTCGATTAGTTTGCCTAGTGTGAGGACAATGGAAAACCGATGATCCTCCTCCTCGGGATGGAATGTGGTATCCGTATCGATGAAGATCGATTGTATCTGTTGGAGTCGCCACCTAGATTAAGGTCTAGGACATCTAAAAATGTAGCCTCACCCTAAGGTAAGACTTCTATTGACTCGTGATCCAATGTATCAGTTCTTTGGTCTGCCAGAGATCGGGTAAGAATTCAGGGTACGGTTATGGGAAGGTGTTAGGCACCCACACTGCCCAATCAATATCGGCCTCCTAAACTTTCCTTAAATTCTAATTTTGACTATGCTTGGTCAACTGGATGACTAGGGTTCAATGGGGGATGTCCTAAACCAAGTTGCTAAGTTATTTTAACCTAGGGTTCAGCCAATCATGTTTTAAAGCAAATAAACAAGCAAATGTAATGTACAATATTATACAGTGAACCGAACCAAAGATGGTTCGGTCTTGGACTGAATCTGAGATGTGTATGAGATCTCAAACTGCCTACGTATTCCAATCCTGGAAATCAAGTCTAAAACGTAGTTCGAAAATGGTTTTGTGATTAAAGATTATGGAAGTGATTTATGCATGTGCTTCAATTAGATTCTTTGTTCAAGTTGAAGTTTATGCTGGATGTATGGTTGATGGGTGGCTTTGTACCGTATTTGGGATTCCCAAATTGCCTATGTATTCTAGGGTGTGCCCTAGAAATCAGGTACGACGTAGTTCGAAAGGGTTTTGAGAGTCGGATTTGGAATGTGTACCAAAATCCTTCTAATTTTGTCAATAGGATCTAGGGATGAGACCTAAATTCCTACCATTTTTACTTGGGATGTGTACCAAATTCTTTTTATATTTTTTAATAGGATCTAGGGTTGAGACCTAAATTCCTACCATTTTTATTTGGGATGTGTACCAAAATTCTTTCTATTTTTGTCAATAGGATCTAGGGATGAGACCTAAATTCCTACCATTTTTATTTGGGATGTGTACCAAATTCTTTCTATTTTTATCAATAGGATCTAGGGATGAGACCTAAATTCCTACCATTTTTATTGTTTCCATTCTTAGGTTTTTAGGGTTTCCTATCCCTTTTCATTGGGATTTTTATTTTTTAAGGTTTCATACCCTAATTATTCTCTTTATTCTAGGGTTTATTTTGCCCTAATTATTCTTTCCATTTTTAGGGTTTCACTACCCTAATTGTTCAATTCTTTCCATTTTAGGGTGTATCTTGCCCTAGTTGTTGTACAATGTAAACAATCTAACATAGCAATGTGAGTGTAAGCATCCAAATATAGCATGTTGGAAATATATTCAAATTTAGCAACAAATCAGTCAAAGATGGCAAGTGAGTATGTGAATCAATACAAACATGGTAAGTGTGCATCCAAACATGACAGTAATCATCCAATATGGCATGTGAGCATGTGTAACAGACAAATATAGCAATAAGCATGTGTAGCATTCCAAAACAACAAGAATCATGTAAGCATCCAAAGATAACATGTGAAAGCATTCCAAGTATGGCATGTGAGCAATGTGAGCATCAAATATGGTAATTATGTGGCATCATATTTATCAAAACAACTTGTATGCATGATATTCAGATTCGCTTAAATTAATCATAATGAAGATGATGAAGGTAATTCGGGAGCAGCTGTATAGATTGGTTATTGGAAAATAAAAAATGGAGATGGTAGATGTTAATGGTTGCAATCTGATTTGTATGGCTGTAGATAGATCGTGAGGAGTGGTGCATTGCTGTTGGGATTTGGTGATTGGATGGATGTATATTGGGTGATGAGTGATATGTTGGTGAGCAGGTGTAAGGTGAGAGATTTGATGAGGTGTTGCAGGATGAAATTGGTACTGCAGATGATAGCAAACTGTCTGGCCATGGCTGAGTTTTGATTAATGATGCAGGCTAGACAAGAGTGAAGAGATGGGATTGTGAGTGTAGCTGGACAGGTGTTTAGATGATTATGTGAGTGGAAGCTTGGGTTTGGTGCTTGGTGGGGCTAAAGCAGCAATGGGTATGACACGGTGGGGAATCACGAAGATGGAGTTACGGTGTTGATGATTTTTCCATGGCCAGGTAGCCCCGTGCATGAGGATTATAGGTTGCAAGCTTGGGTGGCTGAGAAGGTACAGGAGTGTGTCGGTTGGAGTAGATTAGGTGTTGCTGGGTTTATATGGGAATGGTGGATGGTCAGGTGGGTTGGTTTTGGACAGGATGGCTGGGTAATTGAAGATATGGGCAGCAAGTGGAATTAACAACATATGTATATAAAAAAAAACTTAATAGAAAGACAGAAACAAACCGACTTACCTCCTTCTCTCTCTATGTTCTTCTCTACTTCTTCTTCTTTTCTGCTCTTCCCCGTTCATTCTTCTCTTTCCCGCAGCTCTCCATTTTCTTCTCCCTTTTTTCCCCAAAACCGTGAGCATCTCCCCCTCTTCACGTTTTTTTCTTTTTTTTTCTTAATTTCTCCCTCTTTTTCTCTCTTCTTCCCTTCTTTTTCTCCCAAAACGTTGCCCCAAAAGCTTTTCACATTTTTTTCTCTTTCCCCTCTTTTTTCTCTTTTGGAAATCCTCTCAAAAAACCCCCCTCCTTCTCTTTCTCACGTCTCTTTTATCTCCCCCTTTTTTCTCTTTTGGAAAAAATCTAAAAACCCTAAATCTTCTCCCTTTTCACGTCCTCTTTCTCCCCCTTTTTTTTCTCTTTTGGAAATCATCTAGAAACCCTAAATCTTCTCCCTTTTCATGTCCTCTCTCTCCTTTTTTTTTTCTTTTTTTCTCCCAAAACCTAGCTCTCCTAAAACCCCCACGTTTTTTCTCTTTCTTCTTCCTTTTTTTTCTCCAACAAAATCTTTTGGATATTCTTAGAAAAGCTCACGTTTTTCCTCTTTCTTCTTTCCTTTTTTTTCTCCAACAAAATTGTGAGGACAAAGATGGAAATCTTTAGAAGTCGCCACCTAGATTTAGGTCTAGGACCTTAGAAATGTGAAATCTCACCCCAAGGTAAGACTTCGATTGACTCATGACCCTTAGACTGGAATTCTGGTCCATCAGAGATTAGGTAAGTGTCAGGTTACGATTATGGGAATGGGTTAGGCACCCAAACCGCCCGATCGAAATCGGTCTCCTATACCTTTTCTATGCTAGACTCTATTTGCTAAGCCAAATCAAACCAAGGGGTTTGATATCATTGAACCGAATCTGTATCCATCAGATTGCCTACGTATCACGGAATTATTTCGAAAATCAGGTTCACCATCGTAGTTCAGGTGTGATTAAAGTTTATGGATGTGATTTATGCTTGTGCATGATTAAGTTCTTTGTTCAAGTTGAAATTTATGCTTGAAAGGTTGAGAAATCCTATGGGTTAGGATTTGGATAGTCCATGTGGACTGATAGATAGTCCTAGTGGATCTAAGAATAACCCTATTTGGGTTGAAATATGGATAAATATCCTAGTGGATCTATGGATAGTCCGAGTGGACTAAAGTATGGGTAAATATCCTAGTGGATCTATGGATAGTCCGAGTGGACTAAGGTGTGGATCCGAATTTGGGTTTCTCCCAAATAGCCTACGTATCCTAGGGTTTGACCTAGGAATCAGAATCCGCGTAGTTCGGGATTCTGGGTTGAAATGGGAATGGATATCCTAGTGGATCTATGGATAATCCGAGTGGACTAAGGTAAATATCCTAGTGGATCTATGGATAGTCCAAGTGGACTAAGGTTATGGATCCGAATTTGGGTTCCTCCCAAATGGCCTACGTATCCTAGGGTTTGACCTAGGAATCAGAATCCGCGTAGTTCGGGATTCTGGGTTGAAATGGGAATGGATATCCTAGTGGATCTATGGATAATCCGAGTGGACTAAGGTAAATATCCTAGTGGATCTATGGATAGTCCAAGTGGACTAAGGTTATGGATCCGAATTTGGATTTCTCCCAAATGGCCTACGTATCCTAGGGTTTGACCTAGGAATCAGAATCCGCGTAGTTTGGGACTGGATAACCTGTTCTAGGTTAATGATTGAGAACCTATTCTAGGTTTAGGGTTTAGAATCTATTCTAGGTTTAGGGTTTGCCGAGGGGCAAAACGTCCTAAATTACCCTTTTCATCCTGAATTCTAATTTTGGAAGGTTTGGCAAAGAATTCTCTTTCTTTATTAAGGTTTTATTATTCCCATTATGCCCTTTCCAAGAATGTGGATGCCTAAATGCGCGTCCCCACGCCTAGATTGTCTTCTAGAAGTGTGCAGATATGGCAGTTTGACTAGGGTGTTGCATAAAATAAGTTATTACCAAAAAAATAGAATATTCTATCTAAATATGGCACATAAAACATTTATGGAAAGAAATTCACATACAGTAAGATTGTTTAAAAATCTTTCAAATATGGCATGTATTGCAAATAAGGCAAGAGCCTATATGGCATGATCTAGTAGGCTATCTTCTAAGCATGGCAAGACCCTAATTGCTATTTTCTTTCCATATTTAGGGTTTTCTATCCTAATTACTATTTTCTTTCCATTTTAGGGTTTTCTACCCTAATTGTTACTTTCTTTCAATTTTAGGGTTTTCTACCCAAATTATTATTTTCTTTCCATTTTAGGGTTTTCTACCCTAATTGCTATTTTCTTTCCATTTTAGGGTTTTCTACCCTAATCACTATTTTCTTTCCATTTTTTTAGGGTTTTCTACCCTAATTGTTATTTTCTTTCCATTTTAGGGTTTTCTACCCTAGTTATTTTCTTTCCATTTTTTAGGGTTTTCTACCCTAATTGTTATTTTCCTTCCATTTTAGGGTTTTCTACCCTAATTATTTTCTTTCCATTTTTTAGGGTTTTCTACCCTAATTGTTATTTTCTTTCTATTTTAGGGTTTTCTACCCTAATTGTTACTTTCTTTCCATTTTAGGGTTTTCTACCCTAATTGTTATTTTCTTTCCATTTTTTTAGGGTTTTCTACCCTAATTGTTATTTTCTTTCCATTTTAGGGTTTTCTACCCTAATTCTTACTTTCTTTCCATTTTAGGGTTTTCTACCCTAATTGTTATTTTCTTTCTATTTTTTAGGATTTTCTACCCTAATTGTTATTTTCTTTCTATTTTAGGATTTTCTACCCTAATTGTGACAATAAGCATTTAATATAGCATGTGAGTATGATCATTCCAATCATGGCAGTGTGATTATTTCAATTCTGGCAGTATGTGCATATAAGCATCCAAATATAGCATGTTGGAAATATATTCAAATTTAACAACAAATCATTCAAAGATGGCAAGTGAGTATGTGAATCAATACAAACATGGTAAGTATGCATCCAAACATGGCAGTAATCATCCAATATGGCAATAAGCATGTGGCAGACAAATATGGCAATAAGCATGTGAGAATCAATCAATCAAAACATATTTTCAGATCTACGGTCTAGATTCAATGCATCGATCATCAACAATGCGACCAAAATCACATTTGATCAACGATTGAAATTAATTCAAGATCTTAAATTAACAGTTCAGATCATATAACATCAGTTAATCAGACTTTAATGGCTCAAATTAATCCATCATTAAAATCATCATCAAATTAAAATCAATGATTCAGATTAATTAATCATCCATTCACATGATTAGATCTTAAAGATTAACGATTCAGATTAAATTCACATCAATTAGTCAAATTCATTCATTCAAACATTAATTCATTATCAATGGACAAATTTTCATCACATGATCAAAACAAATTTCACATTCAATGGATCAGATTTTGAATGGGCATCATAGCAACATGATAAAGAATTCAGATTTCATTCAAGCATATCATGATCCTAGGTTCGATCAATGGCCCATATTTGATGGAAAGATTAGGGATAAGATAAGGAATGCCGATTAGATGGTTGGATGAGGGCTACTGATCAAGTGGGGTTGATGTTGATCTGGTGAGAGGTACTGGTGGCTTACCGTATTGGGTTTACAGCAAGGTTGTAGGCCTAGTCATGAGGTGTGGTGGAAGTTGACGAGTAGGTACTGTTCTATCATGATGTGGGAAGGCTTCAGGGATGATGGATTGCTGCAGGTGCAGAAGATGGCTTGCGGGAGTGGGTGAGTGAATCGATGCTTCAGGTTGTAATGGAGGCTAATGGAGGTGCTTAGGTGTCGAAGAATTGGTGATGGAACAGGTAATCGGTGGTGGGGTGAAGCCAGAGAAACAAAGAAGAAAAAGGAAAAAAAACAAAAAAACAGGCAAGGATTGGCACTTTACCTGAGTCGTAGGGGCTCTCCTTCAACTCTTCTCCCTCTCTTCTCTCAGCTTTCTTCTTCGTCCTCCTTCCTTCTCTCCTGCAGCTTCCTATTTCGTTAATTTTTTTCTTCGGTTTCTTCCTCTTCCTCCTGTTCGGACTCCTATTTTTTTTATTTTTTTATCCTCTCACTTCTTCTTCTCCCTCCTCCTTTTTCTCTCTCTTCTCGGTTTTTTCCAGCCCTTCCTCCTTTTCTTCTCCCCTCCAGCTCCTGCTTATGCTTTTTCCTCTCCCCCATTTGTCTTTCTCTCCCTCTTCTTCTCTTCTCTTTTCTTTTTTTTCTCCTTTTCTTTCTCGGTTTCCCCCCGATTTGTTTCTTTTCGGATCCCTCCTCTCTCTTCGGGATCTCTCCTCCTCTTCCATTCTCTTTTTTTTGTCTCTTTTCTCACCGCTCTCCCCTCCTCTTCGATTCTGTTTTTTTTTTCCTTTTTCTATTCCTTTTTTTTCACCGCCCTCTCTAATCTTCTCGGATTCCTTCCTCTTTTTTCTCATTTTTTGTCTCTTTCTTTTTTTTTTTTTAAATCCACCGCCCTCCTCTCTTTCTCCTTATCTTCTCGACTCTCTCTCTTCCTCTCTCCAATCTTCTCCATCTCGATTTATTCTCCTCCCTCTTCAAATCTTCTCGATCTTCTCCTCTCTCCTCGATTCTTTTCCTTTTCAGTTTTTATTTATTTTTTTATTTTTTATTCTTCTCTCTCTCTCCTCAATCTTCTCGATCTTCTCCCTTCTTTCCTCTAATCTTCTCGATCCTTTCCTCGGTTTTTTCCTTTTCTGTTTTTATTTTATATATTTTTTTATTCTTCACCGCTCTCTCTCTCTTTCCTCTTTCGGTCCTTCCTCCTTTCCTATTTTTCCATATATAAAACATATATATATATAATTATATAATATATTAATATATTAATATATATAATATAATATACATATAAGACATATGTATATATTATATGATATATTATAATATATTATACATTACATAATAATATATAAAAGAAATATATGCATATGTGCCACCACGAATTGGTCTGGATTGACAAGGATTGACTGGGTTGGGCCAAGACTGGCTTGGGTTGAGCTGAGTTGACTGGAATTAACTGGATTGGGCCAAGACTAGCTTGGGTTGAGGTGAGTTGACTGGATTGACTAGAATTAACTGGGGTTTCTCTCTCCATCATTTCATGGGTCATTTCCGCTGCCATCCCGCATGGAATTTTTCGATGGCCTCTATTCCAAATTTTTTGCGTTCATTTTGTAGAACATTAAAAATGAGGAATATAGGAACTTGAATCACCTCATTTGGAAGTAAAATGGTCAACTTATGAATTTTTTGAAGTTTAAGCGGACCAATTATCAATAATTTGACTGACCATTCTGCATGAGATCCTTCGGAGGCTTCTACGGGAAATATTTTACGTCCACTTTGTAGAGCACTAAAAATGGAACATAATGAGACTGGAATCACCTGAATCCGATGTAGAACGGAAAAGATATGCAGCTTTGAAGTTCTGACGATAATTTTGCATGCAAACTTGCATGGGACCCACTGGTGACTTTTACCCGGGATTTTTTACGTCTACTTTGTAGAACATCATGAATGAAGAATAATGGTCTCGGAATCATCTGAATCCGATGTAGAACGGAAAAGATATGAAGCTTTAATGTTCTAACGATAATTTTGCATGCAAGCTTGCATGGGACCCACTGGTGACTTCTACCTGAGATTTTTTTACGTCCACTTTGTAGAACATCATGAATGAAGAATAATGGTCTTGGAATCATCTGAATCCGATGTAGAACGGAAAAGATATGAAGCTTTGAAGTTCTAACGATAATTTTGCATGCAAGCTTGCATGAGATCCACTGGTGACTTATACCCGGGATTTTTTTACGTCCACTTTGTAGAACATCATGAATGAAGAATAATAGTCTTGGAATCATCTGAATCCGATGTCGGATGATCAAGATATGATGATTTGAAATTCAAACAATCCGACTTAGGATAATTTGCATGAAGGCCCCTGGGATTATTTATAATAATTTCAGAAACCTCCCTTATATGTATCATCCGACTAAAATGGTCATATCTTCCTCATTTGATATCGGAATTGAGCAATTCTGGTCTCGTTTCGAAGATAATTCTATGACCTATGCATCTATGCAGATAATAGCCCATGACCCTGCTGTGGGGTTCAGTAGAAAATCATAAATCTTTGGGTTAAAGGTCAGAAACCTGCCATATTGGTTCACTTATGCCGAGGGTGGCAAAAATGGGGTGCTTACAGATGCCCCTCTTTAGCCGAGATTGTTATCAGTTGAAGGCTAAAGATAAAAGAACCACATTTTTGGGGTATGAGTGATATTGTTTATTGGGCTGCACTTAGGGTAATTCTTCCTAAACTGCCTACGTATTCTAAGGGTGTCCTAGAAATCAAGCCCAGAACGTAGTTCGACTGGCAAGAAGGTTTGCTCTTTTTGGAAGATTGGTGAGTGCTCTTCTTGTATGAAGCTAGGCTGTGAATACAAGGCTCATTTGTAGGCTGGGCACCTCTTCTTGCTGAGGTGACTCATGATGCAAGGTATGTGCGGGCTTTGACCCGGCTTGATCCATTTTTAGGCTGATAAACCTCTTCTTGTATGGAGCTAGGCTGTGAATACAAGGCTCATTTGTAGGCTGGGAACCTCTTCTTGCTGAGGTGGAACTCAATGCAAGGTATGTGCGGGCTTGGACCCGGCTTTATCCATTTGTAGGTTGATAAACCTCTTCTTGTATGGAGCTAGGCTGTGAATATAAGGCTGATTGCATGAGCTTGGGCTCGGATTTGATTTGTTTGGATGGCAGACTTGATGTCTTCTCTTTGATTGAACTGAGGCTCTTTTGATTGAGATTCTGAGATTATTTTTTCTGAATAAGCTAGGGCTCTGCATTTGATTCACTTATAGGCTGAGATTGAATTGATCTTTAAATGAGCTAGGGCTCTGCATTCACTTATAGGCTGAGATTAACTTGATCTTTGAATGAGCTAGGGCTCTGGATTCACTTATAGGCTGAGATTGACTTGATCTTTGAATGAGCTAGGGCTCTACATTCACTTATAGGCTGAGATTGACTTGATCTTTGAATGAGCTAGGACTCTACATTTGATTTACTTATAGACTGAGATTGATTTGAAATTTGGATGAGCTAGGGCTCTGCATTTGATTCACTAATAATCTGAGATTGATTTGATCTTTGGATGAGCTAGGGCTCTACTTTGATTTATTTATAAACTGAAATTGATTTGAACTTTGGATGAGCTAGGGCTCCACATTTGATTCTGAAATGAGTAAGAACTCAGAAGGTCACTTTTAGGGTGAGGAATTTGCTATTGATTCTGAAATGAGCAAGAACTCAGAAGGTCACTTATAGGGTGAGGAATTTGTTATTGATTCTGAAATGAGTAAGAACTCAGAAGGTCACTTATAGGGTGATACTGAATGACTCATCTTGGCAGTTCCTACCAGCTTTGGACCTTCGGGATTGAAAATAGGAATATCCTTCTTGGAAGCTTTATGGCTATGAACCTTTAGGATGCTTGAAAGTGACCCATACAGGAAGGCTTTGTTGACTTTGAACCTTTAGAGTGCTGGACATATTTGAAATGATGGTAAATTCCTTGGCAGTTTTCCAAGTTTTTTTTGCTCCTGCTTTATTGGTGAAGGCACCATACATGACATCAATGGAAATTGTGTCATGGACTTCGCTGGCATGATACCTAGATTTGAAATTTACCATTTATGACCTGGTACTGAAAGTTTGACTCAATTTCAGCACGGTAGGGATGACTTGGTTACTCCCTTTGAAGGGTTCCATGTAATTTCTTCAGCCAACATTGATGTTGTTGGATTTTGGATTGAAAGAAACTCTAGTGAGGATTTTGGACAAGAATGAGGGGACCTTGACAGTCTTTAACCGAAGTGACTTTATTGATTGACCATGGTGTTAAACTGTCGAGGGGCATCTGATCAACTAAGTTCTTTAACTGTGCATTATGGTAGACCAAATTGGTAGAATAGCCAAGCGGCGATGAAATGTGACATGGGTTTGGCCCTCGATCTAGGCTCATGAAAAGCTCAGGGCCTTGCAACATTGTCGTGCCAATTTTGAAAGATGAATGAACCATGGCCCCAAAGTAGGCATGATGCACAAAGGATTCGAAGTGTTCCTTCAGAGAATTTGGTGACCAAATCCTAACAGGTGAGCGACCACATTGGATTTTCTTCATCAACAGGATTGGGAGAACTGAGAAATTGGCAAAACCAACTTGGATGGACCTACTTCTGTTGACTATGAAAGTAGTGACTTCAGACTAGACAATGGATCCTTGATGTAATGCTCATGATCAAGTTCAATTCCTTTACATAGGGTATATCTATGCCCCAGTGTCTGCATGTTGTGACAGACCGCTACTATAGAAGGAAATGGAAAATCTAACAGAGTTAGAACAAGGTTGAATCTGGATTGCATTTAGAATTTGACCATGCTTCTGAGGTCAAGGGAAGATTGACAGATTGATTGTAGAAAATGATTTCTTAGATAAATCCTTGTTGAATCTTGAAAAATGAGGGAGCTGATGATGAATTTGGCTACATCCGTAACCAGGCCATGAGAATTTGCTCTCTCCCTAACATGACCAAAGGATTTGAAGATAGAATTCTGTTGAAAGGCAATGCTTTAGAGCCCAAAAGGTGATGGTTTGTTCAACTCCCCCGAGTATGATTCACTGGAGAGCAAGAGGGGTTCCTTTCCTTATGGAGGGTAGACTGGTATGACACTTGTCTACATGAACCACTGAATTTTTCTATGAAGGGCCAATGAGGGCAATGCTTTAGGGTTGCATCAGGTCTCCTATCCCCACTGAGGTATTATGGGTTGCCCATTGAGGTTTCTCGGGTTGCCTTTCCCTGCTGAGATTTCTTTTCTTCCCTTTATTTTTTTCATTTTCTTCTTTTTGCAAATCACATCTTGGGTTGAATAAAGAGTCCTGATATGGTGAGGATATTGCCAAAATTATGGTCATATCCAATGGTCTGAAACCCTTAGGGGAAATCTGAACGGCATGACTTTCATGACAAATGGGTAGCCTTGCCCCACTGTTTAAGTTGACACCTACACGTATTGATAGGCGGGCAGCTATTTGAATCATCACTAAAAGCGATCTTAGGGAAATGCAGTCCCACACCAAAATTGAAAATGGTGCCAAATTATGTTTTCATTTCTTGGAGATGTTCAGATGGAACACGTGTCCCAATAAGTTATATCGAGATTCTGAATCAGTCACGATCATATCTGGGCCTGAAACCTTTAGGTTTGTTGACAAGTATTGATATTGAAGGTCCACAGTAGGTCCACAGTAGGGTCTTAGGTTATTACCTACTTGGATGTACAGGTCGTGAAATTATCTTCGAAATGAGACCGGAATCATCAAATTCTGATGTCAAACAATGAAGATATCACAGTTTGAAAGTGTAAGGGCATTTACGTAATTATCGTATGATGCATGCATTATCATTCAAACTTCAAGACATCATATCTTGGTCATCTGATATCAGAATTAGATGATTCAAAGGCCAATATTTCTTATTTTCAGTCCTCTTCAAAGTGAACGTGAAAAAACTCGGGTAGAAGTCACCAGTGGGCCCCATGCAAGCTTTCATGCAAAATTATCGTTAGAACTTCAAAGCTTCATATCTTTGTCGTTCTACGTCGGATTTAGATGATCCCAAAGCCAATATTCCTCATTTTTAATGTTCTACAAAGTAAATGCAGAAAAATTGAAATAGATGCTATCGAAAAATTCCATATGGAAGGGTGACAGAAATAGACTATGAAATATCAATCTTGGTCCAAACCAGCTTAATCCAGCTTAGTTTAACTTAGCCCGGCCCAGCTCAAACAATTTTAGACCAAGTTATGTTAGTCCATATGCATGCATTTCTTTTATATGTGTATAATGTATAATATATTAAAGAGAGAGGAAAGAGAGACCATGGGAAAGAGAATGGGAGAAAGAAAAAAGAAAAGAGAGAGAAATAAAAGAAAAAAGAAAAAGGAAAGAGAGAGAAATAAAAGAAAAAAAGAAAAAGAAAAAGAAAAAAAGATCTCTTTCTCGTTTTCTAGAAAGAAAACATGAAAGAGAGAGGGAGAAAGGAAAAAAAAGGAAGGGGAAGGAAAGAAAAAAAGAAAAAAAGAAGAAAAAAAGAAAAAAAACATTTTCTATAAAGAAAACTTGAAAAGAGAGGGAGAAACAAAAAAAAAAAGGAAAGAAATGAAGGAAGAAGAAAAGGAAAGAAGAAAGAAAGGAAAGAGAGTACGAATTTTCTAGAAGAAGGAAAGAGAGAATGGAAAGAGAGAAGGGATTTTCTAGAAGAAGAAAGAGAAAAAGGAAAGAAAGAAAGGAGAAAAAAACGTGGGAAAGAGATAAGAAAGGAAAGAAAAAAAATGGAAAGAAAGGATTTTCTAGAAGAAAAAGGAGAAAAGGAAGGAAGAGAGAAGAAGGAAAGAAGAAAAAAATGATTTTCTAGAAGAAGAAAAGAGAAAAAACATGTGGAAGAGAGAGGGAGAAGAGAAAAGGGAAGGAAGAGAAGAAAGGAAAGAAGAAAAAAGGAAAAAAAAAGGATTTTCTAGAAAAAAAAAGAAAAGGAAAGAAGGATCTTCTAGAAAAGGAGAGAAAAAGCATAAATAGGCCAAAAAAAGAGAGAGGGAGCTTCTTTTCTAGACCACAAGGAGAGAGATAACGTGGGTAAGAGAGAAAAAATGTGAGAGAGGGAGAAAAAAGAGAGAAGAAGAAGAGAAAAGAAAAAAAAAGAGAAGAAGAAAAGAGAGAAAGAGAAGAGAGAGAGAGAGGAGGGACGTTTTCTACTCTAGAAAACATGAGAGAAAGAGGAGAAGGAGGGTTTGCCTTCAAAGAGCTTGATACAATCTCCAATCATCCTACATCGATGGTTTCGTTCGATTCGAGCACAAGGTTAGTACCCTAAAGAAATTTAGAGATCGTTAGAATGCTCGAATGTCAATTTTGCTTGAAAAAGGCTAATTTCCATGAAATCTCGATCAGGAATGCCCTATTACATTCTTATTAATGTTAGGATGTCTATGTCTAGCATTTTTCATGAATGATAATTTCTCTAAGCTATTCAATGATGAAGTTTTAAATGCTATATGATTATGTTTGATGTTTTTTTACAAGTTTCATAAAGTGGTTTTCTAATCTGAAGTGTCCAGATTTAGAATTCAAACTTAGGACGTACATCACATGTAGGTCTTCTTAGATTTTAAAGCCAAAATTTTTATGGGAGTCTCTCTGATATGTTAGAAGATTACCCTAAAAATTTCGTTCCATTTGGAATTGAAAAAATACATCAAACAATTTGTTTTTGACATTGCTATTTTACTCAGATGTAATGCAATCCTCCATCAGAAAGTCTCTAGACAAGAGTTTTATGGCCATAATCAGAAAATCAGTTTTATATGAGCTTTTTAGATATAAAAGTCTTCTCAAAAATGGCACTAGTTTTTTATTTTTTCAATTTTTTATAGAATTGATATCAATTTTTAAGTGCATAGTACTCTGATTTTGAATCTATCATGATGTACCGATTTGCATGATTGAAAAGAATCATTTTTCACAAAGAAAATATGTTGTTTTAAATTATTTTTCTTGATGAAATTTTAGATCAGACAGTTATCTACATAGACATATATCTGTATTTAATTTTTATTAAGTATAGGATTTTATTTGGAATTTATGGTGCAACTGGTCAAAATCTAGAACAGATTTGACCAGTACACATGTCCGGTCTTAGGGTATATCTTTGACCTATTTTTTCTCACTGATGGGATTCGACTCCCTCATATGAAATATAATATATTAAGTCATCTTTCTGTGAAAAAATTTTGGACTTGATTTGAGTTACATAAAACCTACCTGTGGTCATTCTTGTGTAATATGACAGAATCTGAATGCAGTTCATAGCTTTGTCCATTATCTGAAATCTTTTGTCACATTATTGACAATTTTGAGTCATTAATCTTTCCAAATGTCTTCATAAAAATTATAATTTTTCGAAAAACGTTGAAAATATGTTTTTTTAATAATTTTGTACTTTTCAAAAAAATGTTTCATTGATTAATCATTCATTGTAACATGAAAATTGGTTGTTTGAGTAAATTCTACCATATTTAGATAAATGGCTATATTTGGAGCATTCATATGCTTGTTTGGATTGTGCATACCATATTTTTCATATTCCATATGTTGCTATATATTTGGTAGAATAAATATATATTTTTTTTATCATATTTAGCAAAATCTTAATTTCTTACCATTTTAAGTCTTACTATGCTTAGAAAATAGCATATAAGATCTTTCCTTTTTTTTTTGAAAAATTCAAGTTTTATTTGCATTCTATGATTGGTACTTACCATATTGATATATAGATGCACATTAGATCTTGCCATATTAGGTCTTGTCATGCTTAGATTAACATATTAGATCTTGCCATATTAGGTTATTGCCTTATTTGCAATGCATGTCATATTAGGTTCTTGCCTTATTTGCAATGCATGCCATATTAGGGAGATTTTCATAATCTTACTATATTTTGTGATAGTTACCATAAATATCATACATGTCATGCTTAGAATATTCCATTTATGGCAATAACTTAATTTATACTGCACCCTAGTCGAACTGCCATATCTGTACACCTAGCAAACATATTAGGTGTGGAAACGTGCATTTAGGCACCCACATTCTTGGGAAGGGCATAATGGGAATAATAAAAATCTTAATAAAGAAAGAGAATGCTTTGCCAAACTTTCTAAAATTATAACTTAGGATGAAAAGTGTAATTCAGGACAATTTTCACCTCTCAGTAAACCCTAAACTTAGAAAATAGGTTCTCAATCCTAAACCTATAATAGGTTATAAACCCTAAACCTAGAAATGGTTCTCACATTTTAACCTAGAACAGGTTATCCCATCAAATCCAAACTACGCGGATTTTGATTCCTAGGGCAAACCCTAGGATACGTAGGCTATTTGAGAGAATCCCAAATTCGGATCCACACCTTAGTCCACTCGGACTATCCATAGATCCACTAGGATATTTACCCATATTTTGACCCAAATAGGGTTATCTAGCCCGAACTACGTGGATTCTGATTCCTAGGTCAAACCCTAGGATACGTAGGTCATTTGGGAGAATCCCAAATTCAGATCCACACCTTAGTCCACTCGGACTATCCATAGATCCACTAGGATATTTATCCACATTCCAACCCAAATAAGGTTATCCATATTTTGACCTAGAATGGGTTATCCATATTCCAACCCAGAATAGGTTATCCATATTTTAACCCAAAAAGGGTTATCCATTCTTAGATCCACTAGGACTATCTATCGGTTCGCATGGACTATCCAGATCCTAACCAATAGGATTTCTCATCCTTTCATGCATAAATTTCAACTTAAACAATAAACTTAATCATGCACAAGCATAAATCACAGTCATAAACTTTAATCACACCTGAACTACGATGGTGAACCTGATTTTTGGAATAATTCCATAATACGTAGGCAATCTGATGGATACAGATTCGGTTCAATGATATCAAACCACTTGGTTTGGTTTGGTTTAACAGATATAGTCTAGCATAGGAAAGGTATAGGAAACCGATCTCGATCGGACGGTTTGGGTGCTTAACCCCTTCCCATAACCGTAACCTGACGCTTATCCAATCTCTGATGGACCAGGAATCCAATCTAAGGGTCGTGAGTCAATCGAAGTTTTTACCTTAGGGTGAGATTTTACATTTCTAAGGTCCTATACCTTAATCTAGGTGGCGACTTCCAAAAAAGATTACGATCTTTGTCCTCATAGTGGCGACTTCACTGGGGATATAAACTTCAGACTCCTAAATGAAAACTTTCCTTGTGTAAATTGGATGCTAGCTCTTAGGATACTATATTTATGCTTGTATAATATTTTTTTTTGAGGGGAATGGATTTAGTCACACTTTCGTGCGAGTAGACAAACCGGGTCCCATGCATATGGGGCAGCCCGCTAGGTGAAACACACAACCTTGTCCTGTACTTTGTGAGATCATGACCGACGAGCAGCCTCTAACTAGCATTTCTTGGATCCGCTTGGGAATGCGTTATGCTACTCCACGTCACTTGATTCTTGCAACATAGTATATAAAGGGATTGGGGGCCCATTATTCATCGTGTATTCGGTGATAGGTTACCCCGTCCTTGTCAAGGTGACCTTTTCTGTCCTAACCCAGATTGTAGCCCAATGATTGCGATTTTTGGTTCATCCCCGAATCGACCCAGTAAAATATACTTAACCATGACATCCATGTTCGAGACGTTGAATTTCTACCAGTTTTTGTCCTCGATTGGTCAACATGTTAGAATCTACACAATGAGCATCTTAAACTCTTACCCACTGGGAGCGTGAGGTACGTATACACCTGTTCTACATCATAGTAGACGGTCACTATACACCCTCCATTAAGTAAGCTCGATGTGTCGAACCTCTCATTGTTAGCACGTCGATTTTGAAAAACGAGCAAAAAATCCTTGTCAATACATAGATACCATGGTCAAGAAGAAATTTACTAGTTTGTCCATCCATGAACCACTTTTGCTAACCATCCCTAATAAGGACGACGGACTAATAAATCCATTTCAATTTCATTAAATTCGGTAACCCAAGTGGCCAGACCTTGATACTTAATGAATGATAATTTGTCTAAGCTATTCAATGATGAAGTTTTGAATGCTATATGATTATGTTTGATGTTTTTTGTAAGTTTCATAAAGTGGTTTTCTAATCTGAAATGTTCAGATTTAGAATTCAAACTTAGGACGTACATCACATGTAGTTTTTCTTAGATTTTGAAGCCCAAATTTTCATGGGAGTCTCTCTGATATGTTAGAAGACTATCCTAAAAATTTCGTTCCATTTAGAAATGAAAAAATATATCAAAAAATTTGTTTTTGACATTGCTGTTTTACTCGGATGTAATGCAATCCTCCATCAAAAAGTCTCTAGACAAGGGTTTTATGGCCATAATCAGGAAATCAGCTTCATATAAACGTTTTAGATATAAAAGTTTTCTCAAAAATGAAACTAGTTTCATATTTTATCAATTTTTTATTGAATTGATATCAATTTTTAAGTGCATAGTGCTCTGATTTTGAATCTGTCATGATGTACTGATTTGCATGATTGAGAAGAATCATTTTTCACAAAGAAAATATACTGTTTTAACTTGTTTTTCTTGATGAAATTTTAAATCAGATAGTTATCTACATAGTCATATATCTGTGTTTAATTTTCATTAAGTATAAGATTTTATTTGGAATTTAAGGTGCAACTGGTCAAAAATCTAGAACAGCTTTGACTAGTACACATGTCCGGTATTAGGACATATCTTTGACCTATTTTTGCTCTCTGATGGGATTTGACTCATTCATATGAAATATAATATATTAAGTCATCTTTCTCTGAAAAAATTGATTTGAGTTACAGAAGACCTACCTATGGTCATTCTTGTGTAATGTGGCAAAATCTGAATGCAGTTCATAGCTTTGTCCATTATCTGAAACCTTGTGTCACATTATTAACAATTTTGAGTCATTAATCTTTCCAAATGTCTTCATAAAAATTATAATTTTTTGAAGAACATTGAACATATGTTTTTTTTAATAATTTTGTACTTTTCAAAAAAAAGGTTTCATTGATGTCTCATTCATTGTAACTTACAAATTGGTTGTTTAAGCAAATTCTGCCATATTTGGATAAATGACTATATTTGGAGCATTAATATGCTTGTTTGGATTGTGCATACCATATTTTCCATATTCCATATGTTGCTATATATTTGGTAGAATAAATAGATTTTTTTTATCATATTTAGAAAAATCTTAGTTTCTTACCATTTTTAAGTCTTACTATGCTTAGAAAATAGCATATAAGATCTTTCCTTTTTTTGAAAAATTTGCGTCATATTTGCATTCTATGATTGGTACTTACCATATTGATATATAGATGCACATTAGATCTTGCCATATTAGGTCTTGCCATGTTTAGATTAGCATATTAGATCTTGCCATATTAGGTTCTTGCCTTATTTGCAATGCATGCCATATTAGGGAGATTTTTATAATCTTACTATATTTTGTGATAGTTACCATAAATATCATACATGCCATCCTTAGAATACTCTATTTATGATAATAACTTAATTTATGTTGCACCCTAGTCGAACTGCCATATTTGTACACTTAGCAAACATATTAGGTGTGGGAACGTGCATTTAGGCACCCACATTCTTGGGAAGGACATAATGGGAATAATAAAAATCTTAATAAAGAAAGAGAATGCTTTGCCAAACTTTTCAAAATTAGAACTTAGGATGAAAAGGGTAATTCATGACGATTTTTACCTCTCAGTAAACCCTAAACCTAGAATAGGTTCTCAATCCTAAATCTAGAATAGGTTCTAAACCCTAATCATAGAACAAGTTCTCACATTCTAACCTAGAACAGGTTATCCCATCAAGTCCGAACTACACGGATTCTGATTCCTAGGGCAAATCCTAGGATACGTAGGCTATTTGGGAAAATCTCAAATTCGGATCCACACCTTAGTCCACTCGGACTATCCATAAATCCACTAGGATATTTATCCATATTTTGACCCAAATAGGGTTATCCAGTCCGAACTACGTGGATTCTGATTCCTAGGTCAAACCCTAGGATACGTAGGCCATTTGGGAGAATCCCAAATTCGGATCCACACTTTAGTCTCCTCGGACTATCCATAGATCCACTAGGATATTTACCAACATTCTAACCCAAATAGGGTTATCCATATTTTGACCTAGAATGGGTTATCCATATTCCAACCCAGAATAGGTTATCTATATTTTGACCCAAAAAGGGTTATCCATTCTTAGATCCACTAGGACTATCTATCGGTTCGCATGGACTATCCAGATCCTATAACCTATAGGATTTCTCATCCTTTCAAGCATAAATTTCAACTTGAACAATGAACTTAATCATGCACAAGTATAAATCACATTCATAAACTTTAATCACACCTGAACTACGATTGTGAACCTGATTTTCGGAATTATTCCATAATACGTAGGCAATCTGATGGATTCAGATTCGGTTCAATGATATCAAACCACTTGGTTGGGTTTGGTGTAACAGATAGAGTCTAGCATAGGAAAGGTATAGGAGACCGATCTCGGTCGGGCAGTTTGGGTGCCTAACCCCTTCCCATAACCGTAACCTGACGCTTACCCAATCTCTGATGGACCAGAAATCCAATCTAAGGGTCATGAGTCAATCGAAGTTTTTACCTTAGGGTGAAATTTCACATTTCTAAGGTCCTAGACCTAAATCTAGGTGGCGACTTCGAAAAAAGACTACGATCTTTGTCCTCACAGTACACAAGGGTGAGTTCACAACTTAGATTAGTAAGAAAATCAAACAATACAACAAACAACATGCATGAATAACATTCACATTATGGTCTGGTTTTAAGTTTGCATTGTGCTATAGAAAGGATTGGCGGCCACCGCACCTCTATACATGAGTGTGTGAATCCGCCCAATGGATCAAACCCACTGTCGTTCCACATGCACCCACCATGGAATAGAGATAGAGCTAAAGTGTCCGGATCACACACCGCCAACACTTCCCCTGATGCCCTACCCATACCAACACGTAAGCCCCTATTGGCGAGGGCTTGTAAACTGGGCTCACAACTAACCAATCCTATATGTCATCACAGTAGGCCCTATCCTAGCATAGCTCCCTACGACATAGAGATAGGGTTCGAGTCTAGTGGCCAGGCCAGAGATCATAGTGCCACTTCCTCCCCCTGATACCCTACCCGCACCAAGCATGCTAAGACAGAAGCGATACGAAAAGGTACTAGTGTGAGGAATGATCCAAGACCCCAGGCCCTCCCATTCCACACACCAACTAAAAGAATCACATGTCTAACAATCACATTCTAGCATAGTAAGTATGCATGAACAATATAATAACTGAAAGTAAAGATGACATGTGAATATGCACAAGCAATACTCCATAAAACAATAGTTATTAACAACGTTTTACTGTTATTAGTTAATTAGGGTTTAGGTCCGATTCCTTACCTGAAACTTGATTGCTAGCTTGCTCCGAGTCACAGAATCCAAACTTGCCAGCACAAGGTCCTACACGATGTTAGGGTTGAATTAGAATTAGTTTCTCAAGTTTTACTTTGGTAAAAAAACCAATTGGATCAAAATATACCCCTTACAGTGCATATCGATCGCAGGTACCGATCACTGCACTGTGGGGAAAGGTGTGACCGGTATGGTCGACCGGTCCCCCACAGACCAGCTCCCGAGAGGTATCGGCCGTAGTATCGATCGCATATGGTGCGACCGGTATGGTCGACCAGTATGCCTCCGAAAGACCACCAACTTGGTGTTTGCCTTCCGTCAGTCACCCCCTATTGGTTCTAGGGTTTCTTCTATGCATTCTAGGCCTGAGCAACGAGTTAAAGTTGTTTCATGTTCCATTCAAGTCCTAGTTTCGATGATCCTTGGCCTAGAATGCGAATCTAGGATTTATCGACTGTATTAGGGTTTGACGACAATTTAAGGGTTTTAGATCAATACCTCGCCTTGCATGGTATTGATCAATTCATGATTAATCATCTATAATGCTTAACTTAGAGAGAAGTTCAAGCACTTACCGTTGGTTCTCAACTATGGTGTTCTTCGTCCAACGGCGGCTCCTCTCCCACCTTTCTTAGTTCCTTCTCCTTTTTCGATCTCTTTTTCCTCTCTAGGGTTTGTGAGGATCAATCAAAGAGTTTTAAGGAGGTTTAAGGGTCCTTAAATAGACTAGGATAGAGTTTAGAAAGTTTTTCTACGTTAGGAAAGTCCCTAGGCTCGAGATTTGGAAAGCGGGACCTGCAAAGATCCATTTTCGGATCTAACTAG
Source organism: Protea cynaroides (assembly GCA_028583415.1). Classification (NCBI taxonomy): domain Eukaryota; kingdom Viridiplantae; phylum Streptophyta; class Magnoliopsida; order Proteales; family Proteaceae; genus Protea; species Protea cynaroides. The sequence continues at coordinate 76,345,018 of CM053266.1, read as the reverse complement.
TCTGCCCGCGAAGACATACCGGTCGTCCTGTACCATCGATCAATACCATAGATTGGTATGAAAAATATCATATTTTGGGTCCATTTTTATTCCTGGTTGTCATCCACTCGTCCTGTCTGGCCCGGTGATGATTGGAAGACCTGTTACGACATGAATTAAAGGTTTGGATCGGGTTCATGGAGTGCGGGTCTTACAACTCCCCTACCCTTAAAAGAAATTTCATCCCCAAAATTTACATGTAGGTCTTACAAAGACTCTTTCCTTGATAATGTCAACTACTTGACAAGTCTCTTTGACAAATTCAGGTCCAACAATACTCCGTTCTCTAACCTCGTTCCAAAACAAAGGAGTTTGATACTTCCTACCAGACAATGCTTCATAGGGCGACATCTGTACTGTGGCTTAATAGCTGTTGTTATAAGAGAATTCGATTAATAGTAACTTCTCATCCCATAATCCTTTGAAATCAATTACACAAGCTATCACACCCCAATTCTGGGCTAGCAGAATGGTGTGATGAACCATCAATAAGCCAACTGTTCAACCAGGATTTCGTATAGGCTATGCCAACCATGTTAAATCAAAACACATTCCACATTAATCAAAGATAATAAAGTAAATAGCGAAAGTCTTATTAATAATGAACTGAAGTCTAATCATGATAAATAATTAATATTCCAGTTATCTCCAAGTAAGAAAAACATAATTTAATACATATTATAATTATCCAAATACGAAAGTTAAATACCAAGCGTATCCATAATTGAAACACTAGCTTGATGAGCCATATTCGTCCTCCACAGCTTGTACATCCATAGCCGCCACCTGTTCATATGTTGGCATGTCGACATAATTTTCAACCGTGATACCTGCAACATCAGAAACTAAAAAGAATTATGCACGCAAGGGTCAGCTCTCCAACTTGAGCTCAGTGAGTAAACAAAACAATGCAACAAACATATGCATGCATTCAATTCATATCTTTGGTCTAGTTTATGAGTTTGCAATGTGCTATAGAAAGGATTGGTGGCCGCCGTACCTCTATACACTAGTGTGTAAAGCCGCCCAATGGATCAAACACCATTGTCGTCTCACATACACCCATCATGGAATAGAGATAGAGCTAAAGTGCCCGGATCAAACACCGCATAACACTTCCCCTGATGCCCTACCCATACCAACACGTAAGCCCCTATTGGCGAGGACTTGCAAACTAGGCTCGCAACTAACCAATCCTAATGCCAAATAGTGTATCCAAGGCCTCACCCCAGCATCCCTCAACACATCTATAAAGATAGAGCTAAGGCCCCCCGGCAGAGTCCGAGACTACACGGTCCAAGACCACCTTTCCTGATGCCCTACGACGTAATAGTTCTGCTAAGGTAATGGCGATACGATGATGTTAGTGGGCAAGACTTGAATAGAGATAGAGTTAGAGTCTGGTGACCAGGATGAACCACAGTGTCACGTCCTCCACCCTGATGCTCCACTCTCATCAAGCACACTAACCACACACATACATTCACATGCCTATTCCTAACATTATGATCATCATCATGTTATAAATAAACATAATTAAATATGCATGAGTAGTAATTAGCAGGAATATTAGATGATATCTGAAATGCACATTACAAGCATACAAGCATAGAATCATTCATGGCATTGGACTCAATAAGTAAAATAGTTTGTTATTAGCCAATTAGTTTAGATCTTGTTCACTCACCTTTGATCGATGTTTGTTCCTCTTCTAAGCTTTGAAAGTCACTTTGAATCTATTAGAAACCTAAATAATTAATGTATCTAAGTTAGGGTTCAAGTTTACCAAGTTACAGTAGTCAAAAACCTTGTTTGGTCTCAAAATATGCTTGCTGTTAACGTGTGGTCGCACGTGTGGTCGATCTTGTGGTCACAATATATGAGACCAAACACTGTGTGGTCAAACCCTGTGGTCGCATGTAAGACCCGTATCAAACTAACCGGTCTTACCACCTTGTATCAGGTCTTCCTATCATGGTTGGGTTAAGTGGACCAAGTGCGTGAAGAAACCACAAGACCAGGTATGAAATGTAGCCGAAAAATGATCAATTATGAGCATGTGATCACATACCTAAATAAGTGTGACCGACCACACCTCAAAATAGTGCAACCACATGAATTTTAGTCGTGTGGTCGCATGTTTCAGAAGGTGTGGTCGACGGGTTCTGCGACCCCACCTCCGACCACCCGAACCCAGTCAGAAATCGAATTTAGGAAACCTTCCTAATTCGAAGGGGGTTTTTTCCTAAACTCAGTAGGGCATATTATGGAGAGTTTTTCTCTATAAATAGGATGTCCCTTAGCCTCTTTCACTCTTTTAGAGCTCAAACTGAAAGTGAGAGTAAGAGAAGAGAAGGAAGAGAAGGAAAATTGAAGGGGAAGACTAAGGAGGAAGAAAATTCAGAGAAAACTCTGAATCTTTAACAAGCTTAAATTATGAAAACATTCCCCATGTTAAATTGAATGCCTAGAATAGTTCAGGAAGGAGATAGGATTTAGGTGAAACCCAAATCATCAATCCATGGATAAATTTCAAGAGAAACCATGGGAGGAAATTATGTGGACAATGGATTCTATGTAAAATACTAGTTTTGAGCCATAGAACCATCATAGGAAGGACCATGATGATAAGCCAAGGGATCCAAACATGAAGGAATGGAGTTGAGAGTGAAAGGTCGACCATCACACATGTGATCGCACGTATAGTCGCATGATGTGCGACCACACGAGACATACATGTCCGACCACATGCCCTTGGGAAGTTTCCAGGGAGGGTGTGGTCGCACGTGTGGTCGTAGGATATGCGACCACACCTTGCAACCCCACGCCCTGAGGTCGCAGAAATTGAAACCACAGGTGCTGCCACACCTACCTCCCCTCAGTTTCTGTTAGTCTAAATTCATGGAAATTAATTTTAATTTAAAATCTATAAATTTGTTAGATTACCAAGTGGTTTAAAAGAGATTTACAAAGCTTGAACAAGGATCTACTATCAACCAAAGGTGAGGGAACAAGACCAAAATTAATTGGCTAATAATAAACTATTTTTTTATTTATTGAGTCCAATGCGATGAATGATTCTATGCTTGTATGCGTGTATTGTGCATTTCACATGTCATCCAATATTCTTGTTATTACTGCTCATGCATATTTAATTCTGTTTATTTATAACATGATGATGATGATGATGATGCTAGGAATAGGCATGTGAATGTATGTGTGTGGTTAGTGTACTTGATGCGAGCGGAGCATTTGGGGGAGAACGTGACACTGTGGTTCATCTTGATCACCAGACTCAAGCTCTATCTCTACTCAAGTCTTATCCACTGACATCGTCGTATCGCCATTACCTTAGCAGAACTATTACATTGTAGGGCATCAGGGGAGGTGGTCTTGGACCGTGTAGTCTCTGACTCTGTCGGGGGGCCTTAGCTTTATCTATATGGACGTATTGAGGGATGCTGAAGTGAGGCCTTGGATACACTCTTTGACATTAGGACTGGTTAGTTGCGAGCCCAGTTTGCAAGCCCTCGCCAATAGGGGCTTACGTGTTGGTATGGGTAAGGCATCAGGGGAAGTGTTATGCGGTGTTTGATCCGAGCACTTTAGCTCTATCTCTATTCCATGATGGGTGCATGTGGGATGGCAATGGTGTTTGATCCATTAGGCGAATTCACACACTCATGTATAGAGGTGCGGTGGCTACCAATCTTTTCTATTGTACATTGCAAACTTATGAACCAGACCAAAGATATGAATTGAATGCATGCATATATTTGTTGCATTGTTTTGTCTGCTCACTGAGCCATGATGTGTGCTCACCCTTTCGACATCGAATATTTTTAGTTGATGATGCAGGTCCTACAGTAGAAGATTATATGAATGCTCCCATGTACGGGCATGTTGCAGCGATGGATGCAGAAACTATGATGGAGTCGCATGATTCGTCGTGCGAGTACAACTCATGCGTCTTTGATTAGATTATTTGTTGGATTATTTAGAAGATGTAATTGATTAATTTATTTTATTTTATGTCTTAGTCTTTTGGAGATAATTGGATACTTTATTTATGATCTCACTGTTAGATACTCAGTTCATTAATATTAAAAACTTCCGCTATTGTTTATTTACTCTGATTATGGTTGTGGATGTATATGGTTTAAGAAAGGGACACGGCCTATTCGAGATCCTGGTTGAACCGTTGGATCATAGATGGTTCATCACACCATTCTGGTTAGTGCAGAATTGGGGTGTGACAACTTGGTATCAGAGCTATCGGGCTCTGTCTATTAAACCTGTATACTTCTACAAAAGTTATGAACTGAGTTAGGATAAAAAAACTTAAAAGCTATAATAAGAACACACCATAAGCACCTGTATTGTATGAGACAAAAATTAAGAAAGAGAATAATGCACTATTAAGATGAGAAACAAGTTTCATATATACATCGAATAAAAAAAACAATATATATAAATCCAAATCCGGACAGTTACTCTGTAGTACGAGGAAAAAGAAAAATATGCATCATGGAGCTAAAGGTGCTGGAGGAGGTGGTGCCTCATGATCTCGATCATAATCCTCAGCATATACCCTCATAAGCCAGGCTAACTGAGTCTGAGTCACCTGGAGACTAGCTACCAGATCCGCCACCCACTGATTAGTAGTCGCTGGGCCTCCCGAATCTCATGCAGCAACCCCATCATGTCATCTAGTAGTGGGTGCGAAGGGCCAGCTGAGTGGGAAGGAACCCGAGAAGGGCCAGCTCCAGTGGAATGCAATGGTGATGGAGGAGGTATGGCGTCCACATCCATGTACATACGATCATCATCCTCAGCATCACCCCCATGGACCCCTGCTGCTGCTGCTGCCGCCTCAACGTCTGCTATCTCTATCGGAGTACGGGGACGCACCATAGTGTTCCTCTCCTCGTCACTGACCTGCGCATCTCGCATCCCCATCTTGTAGATGGCCTTCCAGTCAAGGTCAGACGAGAAGGTATCCTCATGAATCCTCTCATCAACTAAATCGACATGCAGGCGAGTGAGCAGGGTAGTGATCAAACGCCCATAGGGCAGGTTGCCCATCTGACCAGGCATCACAGCACGGATCATCATCCTGATGATAATATATGAAAGGCAGACGGGCTGCCTAGTGCAAATGCAATACAAGAGATATTGGGTCAACTGGGAAATCTTCTCATAGTGCCCACTCTGAGGAATCAGGTTGTGCTGAATAATCTTGCAGTACACCTGAGGTTCTGGCCGTAGGTTGATTGCCTTCATCTCCCAGTGATCATCCCTAAGAAGCTGGTGGTCAATCTCTACATGCATCATCAAAAATAGGAACAGGGGTTCCTTAGGTGCACAATATACTAAGGGGCCATCGTTTGATATACCTAGGAGATCAGCCAACTCCTGGCAGTTAAAGGAGATCTCCACCCCTTTAACATAACTAGTAATCCTGAGCTCCCTACCCCTGTCTGTATCATTTGGATCACCCACTACCTGAAGATTACAATAAAACTGCTTCACCAGAGCAGGACAGGTGCAACCCTCATATAATATCATGGGGAGCCAACCCATATCACCAAAAGCACCCTCCACATTAAACAAGGCTAAATTAGCCAAGTTTACACAATGACCCCCTTCCATATTTTTATGCTCATAAGGAGCATACTGAGCCTCTGCTTCATTAGACCGAAAGAGAATAGGATCATGAACTCTGGGAACCTTGGTGCGAGCCATGCTATCTATAAAGACACAGACAAATAAGCAAGATATTAGTTATAGAGAAAAACTTAAAATTTTGGCATTATAATGGCATGATTTGGCCAAAAGCCTCACTTTTCACCCAAACCGTTGGGCAGAGGACTTACATATGTTCCAAACCATCCTGCAAGACTCATACAGTTGGAAATTTAAACAAGGAAGATCGAATTTGAAGAAATTTTGACAATTTGGAAAAATCTCGAAAATTAGGTTAAAATGGAAAATTTCAAGTTTCTCAAAAACTAACTGATGAAATTCAAATTTTCTTGAGGGCTTTCGTCCATTGGGTGGGCAATAGAAAAAGCCCTCATTAAAAATCAAATTTTTACAGTTAAAAAAATTTTAATTTGAAGAAAACGCTATAAATGGAGAAAAACCTAGTTTTGAAAGTTTAAAAATGAGGACCAGTAGAGAACATACTTGAAGGAACGGAGCGGAGGTCGTGAATAGAAGAAAGAATCACCAAACATGAGTGGTCGAAATTGTAGCAACTCAGTGGAAGCGAGTTAAGTTGAAAGCAAAAGAGAAAGTGGGAAATGACTCCAAAAATCAGGTTTAAAAACCTGATTTGGGGTCGTGTGGTCGCAAAATTTGACCAAATATGCGACCACACGACCGACCCCACGTTCGATTAAGGCTCTCTGTGAGCTGTCAGACTTCGTTTGGTCGGACCCTATGGTCGCACATATTGCGACCACACGATCGACCACAGCCTCTCGGTGAGCTGACAGGGTTTTGTAAGATTGCATACCTTGTGGTCGGACATATTGCGACCCCATCATCGACCACACAATGGAAAATATAGTATTTTGACTGAATGACATGAAAAATTGGAATTTTACATTGATTAATTGGATTTTGACATGGGAATGATGTATATTATGATTGCCTCACATGTTCTATGATTTTTCAGACACTACCACCACCGGAATAGGAAATGGCTGGGCGAAGAGTAACCAGGCGAGGACGTAACCCAATTCCACCACCACTACCTGTGGAGGAAGATAGCCATGAAAATCCTGAAGGACAAGAGGATCAGAATGTGGCACCGCCAGAAGCTAATGGCCAGGCTAATCCTACAAACTTGCCAGTCCCACCTACAGATTTGGCTACAACAGTAATGAACCTAGCACAACAGCTGCAGCAAATACAACAAGTACAAGCCAATATGTAATGTCACAACCCAATTCTGCACCAACCAGAATGGTGTAATGAATAGTTAATAAACCAATGATTCAATCAGGATCTCGAGTAGGCTATCCCCACCATGTTAAACCAAAACACATTCCACATTAATCAGAGATAATAAAGTAAATAGCAGAAGTCTTACAGATAATGAACTAGGTTTAGTCATGATAAATAATTAATATTCCATTTATCTCCAAGTGACCAAAACATAATTTAATACATATTATAAATATCCAAATACGAAAATTAAACACTAAATAGTTGAAACGCTCACCTAACGAATCACAATAGTCCTCCACAGCTTGCTCATCATAGCCGCCACCCGTTTATATGTTGGCGTGTTGACGTAATCTTCAACCGTAATACCTGTAACATCAGAAACTAAAAGAATTGCACACGCGAGGGTCAGCTCTCTAACTTGAGCTCAGTGAGTAAACAAAACAATGAAACAAACATATGCATGTATTCAATTCATATCTTTGGTCTGGTTCATAAGTTTGCAATGTGAAATAGAAAGGACTAGTGGCCATCGCACCTCTATACACGAATGTGTGGAACCGCCCAATGGATCAAATATCATTGCCGCCCCCACATGCACCCACCATGGAATAAAGATAGAGCTAAAGTGCTTAGGACCGCACCGCATCACACTTCCCCTGATGCTCTACCCATACCAATACGTAAGCCCATGTTGGCGAGGGCTTGCAAACTGGGCTCGCAACTAACCAATCCTAATGTCAAACAGTGTATCCAAGGTCTCACCCTAGCATCCCTCAATACGTCCATAGAGATAGAGCTAAGGCCCCCGGCATAGTCAGAGACTACACGGTCTGAGACCACCTCCCCTGATGCCCTACGACGTAATAGTTCTGCTAAGGTAATGGCGATACGATGATGTTAGTGGACAAGACTTGAGTAGAGATAGAGCTAGAGTCTAGTGACCAGGTTGAACCACAGTGTCACGTCCTCCCCCTGATGCCCCACTCGCATCAAGTACACTAACCACACACAAACATTCACATGCCTATTCCTAGCATCATCATCAACATCATATTATAAATAAACGGAAATTAAATATGCATGAACAGTAATAACAGGAATAGTGGATGACATGTGATATGCACATTACAATCATACAAACATAGAATCATTCATGGTATTGGACTCAATAAACAAAAACAATTTATTATTAGCCAATTAGTTTAGGTCTTGTTCCCTCACCTTTGATTGAGCGTAGATCCTCGTTCAAGCTTTATGAATCACTTTTAAATCACTTGAAAACCTAATCAAGTTGATAGATTTTAATTAGAATTAATTCTCATAAGTTTAAACTAACAGAAATTGAGGGATCGCAGGTAGGATAGCACCTAGGGTGGTAGTTTCTACGACCACAGGGGTAGGGTCGCAGGGTAGGTCGCACCAAGGGTAACAGTTTCTGTGACCCTAGAGTGTAGGGTCGCAGGTCGGGTTGGATACCATTCGACCCTACGTGCGACCACACCCTCCCTGGGACTTCCGGAGGGCATGTGGTCGATCATGTGGTCTCGTAGGGTCGGATATCATTCTACCATACGTGCGACCACACGTGTTCTGAGTCGACCTTTCATTCTAAAGTCCATCCCTTCATGTTTGGATCCTTTGGCTTACTATCATGGTCCATTCTATGCTTGTTTTATGGCTCAAAACTACAATTTATACATTATTCATTGTCCATAATGATTTCCTCGATGGAATCTCTTGGAACTTGTCCATGGATGGATGATTTGGGTTTCTCCCAATCCTATGTTCTTCATAACTATTCTAGGATCTCTTATTCAGGTAGAGAATTAGGTTAATACCTTTATTCAGAGGTTTCTCTGAACTTCCTCTTCTTCCTTAGTCTTCTTCTTCAAGTTTCTTTCTCTTCTTTTCTTCCTTCTCTTTCTCTTTCTCTCACTTTCAATTAGGGTTCTAAAGGAGTAAAAGAGGCTTAGGGATGTCTTATTTATAGAGGAAAACCCTCCATAATAACCCCCAATGAGTTTAGGAAAGACCCCCTTCGAATTAGGAAGGTTTCCTAATTTTCGGTTCTTGCTGTTTTCGTAGGGTCGCATGTAGGGTCGGACATACTGCGACCCTACGTTTTTAAAACATGCGACCCTAGGGTGTAGGGTCGCAAATAGGGTCACAAAATCCATGACCCTACATTTTAAAACGTGCGACCCCACGACCAAAAAGTCATGGGTTGGACTCTTTTAAGGTGGGGTCAGTCACACCTTTTAGGCATGCGACCACACACTCATATTTGACTATTTTTGAGTTATATTTCATACTTGGTCTTGTGGTTTCTTCACGCACTGGGTTCACTTGGCTCGACCATGATAGGTAGACCTGATACAAGGTGGTAGGACCGGTTAGTTCGATACAGGTCTTACATGCAAGCTGCTATGGGAATGGCTTTTCCAGTTGTACATACTACACCTATACCAGCTAGACAAGCTAGCACCGTACCAAGGGGTAGCAACACGGTACCTCAAGCACCTCAAACGCCAGTTGTACAAGTTCCAGTAAAAAACCCTGAGGTAGCCTAAGGCAGTTACCAGTATCAACCACCTATATATGGAGCCTATGCTCAGTATCAGTTGGACCATTCTCGACTGATCGAGCGTTTCCTGAAGATGAAGCCTAAGGAGTTTAATGGCAAGCCAGTGGATCCTCTGTGCCAGCTCATTGGATCGACGAGATGGAAAGGAATTTCATGATGATGACTGTTAATGAGAAGGAAAAAGTGTTGTGTGCTACATTTATGCTGAAAGGCGATGCACACCACTGGTGGAAGTCTACTCGGAGTTATCTGTTAACCAAGCACACCTAATTGACCTGGGCTATCTATAAAGAGGCATTCTTCGAGAAATATTTTCCCAAAAGTTTTAGAGACGCTATGGAAAGAGAGTTCCTGAGTTTGTATCAGGGACAGATGACTGTGGTTGCATATCAACAATGTTATGAAGAGCTGTTTTTCTTTGCTCCCTCTAGCATGCAGGAGGAAAATACTAAAACCTGAAGGTTCATAATGGGACTTAGGGGAAGCATTCAGGAATATGTTTTGGGGCTAGAAAAGAAAGTTTATACTGAAGCAGTACAGATTGCTCGAGTGCTAGAATCGATCCAGAGGGAGAGCTACTTTGCTCAGAATAGAGGTATCAAAATGCCGAATGGAAATTCATATAACGGAGGGAACACAAAGACATTTAAACCCTTCTGTACTCAAGGCATTAATGCAGCAGTCAAGACTACTCCAACAATCCAACCTCAACAGAAGCAAAACAATGAAGGAGTAAAATGCTATAACTGTAATCAAATGGGACATTATTCAAGGGAGTGTCCTAAGCCCAGGAAGCAGCTACAACAAGGAAAGGTTTATGCAGTTACATCTGAGGATGCTGCTGCATCGCCTGATGTGGTCACAGGTATGACTTGAACCTTTCATTTGTATTACCTTGTGTGAGCATGTAGACTAAATTAAAACAAATCACAGGTATCATACCTATTAACGGCATACCCGCCAGAGTACTCTTTGATTCTGGAGCTACTCGTTCTTTTATATCTGTGTCATTTGGAAAGTAGCTAAATCTACCCCTCAGATCTTTAGATTACAAATTTCTTGTACGTTCGCCTATGGGATTAGAAGTGGAACTAGAAAAAGGTTATGGACCATGTCCAGTTCTTATCGGCGAAAAGATTTTGGATGCAACCTTGATTTAACTCGAGATGGCAGACTTTGACGTTATCTTGGGAATGGATTGGTTAGCTCGGAATTCTACAAACCTATTATGTGCAGAAAAAATAACTAACATTTAAAGACAAGGAAGGAGCAGAGTTTAGTTTTGCAAAAACCAGACTACCCCGTAAACGAAAACTCATCCTCTCTGCATTAAAGGCTAAAAAATGTCTCGAGAAAGGAGGAGTTGGGTATCTAGTATCTGTGGTTGGCCTCACTAAGGAAGCACTACGAATGGAGGATATTGATGTTGTGCGTGACTTTCTAGATGTATTTCCTGATGAACTACCAGGACTCTCACCCGAACGAGCGACAGAGTTTGTTATAGATCTTATACCTAGAGCCGCACCAGTATCTAAAGCACCCTATCGAATGGCTCCTACTGAACTGAAGGAACTAATGGTACAATTATAGGAATTACTAGACAAGGGTTATATCAGACCCAGCATATCACCATGGGGAGCGCCAGTATTGTTCATGAAAAAGAAGGACGATAGTGTTCGACTGTGTATAGACTATCGAGAATTGAATAAGCTTACAATCTAGAATCGATACCCGTTGCCTCGGATCGATGACTTGTTCGATCAGTTGCAAGGTGTCAAGGTGTTCTCCAAGATTGATCTTCGGTCAAGATACCATCAGCTGAAAATTAAGGAAGGTGATATTTCAAATACAGCATTCAGAACAAGATATGGACACTATGAATTTTTAGTCATGTCTTTTGGATTAACTAACGCACCCACAACTTTTATGGAACTCATGAATTGGGTATTCCATGATATGTTGGATACATCAGTCCTTGTGTTTATTGATGATATAGTGGTCTACTCCAAAGACAAAGAAACTCATGTCATGAATCTAAGAGCCGCTCTGCAATAACTAAGAAAAGAGAAGCTTTACGCCAAATTTACAAAGTGTGAGTTTTGGCTAAATGAGGTCACTTTCTTAGGCCATGTTGTATCCGCTAAAAGAATTAAAGTGGATCCTAGCAAGATCGAAGCCATTGTGAAATGGGAAACACCTAAGAGTGTTGCAGAAATCAGAAGTTTCCTAGGTTTAGCTGGGTATTACCGAAGATTCATGGAAGATTACTCTAGAATCGCCGTACCTCTTACCAGTTTGACTAAGAAAGAAAAAAAGTTTGTTTGGACCGACAAATGTGAAGAAGGTTTTCAAACATTGAAAACTAGATTGATATCTTCTCCCATCTTGACTATTCTTATTCCAGGATAACCATTTACCTTGCACACTGATACGTCTGGGTTAGGTTTAGGATGTGTGCTTATGCAAGGAGAACAAGTAGTTGTGTATGCCTCAAGACAACTTAAAATACATGAAAAGAACTATCCCACTCATGACATGGAATTAGCAGCAATAGTACATGCTGTAAAGATATGGAGACATTATTTGTATGGAGAGAAATTTCAGGTTAAATCAGATCATAAGAGTCTCACTTATATTTTTAATCAGAAGGAGTTGAACATGAGACAGAGAAGATGGCTGGAACTATTAAAGGACTATGATTGCGATATCCGGTATCAACCAGGGAAGGTTAATGTAGTTGTTGATGAGCTAAGCAGAAAAACAATGATAAAATCCCAAGAAGAGGTTAACACGACTGTGGCAATGTGTATTACAGGAAAAGTATTCAATCATGGTAATGAACAATTCATGATAGATGCACCAGGTAGATCAACCAATCAAGGGTTTATTCATCGGTTTTAAATATGTTTGCAATATTGAAGATTATACCTGATATATTAGATGAAGTGAAGGCCGCTATTAAATTAAACCCTTATCTGAGAACGGTGCAAGAAGATATCGAAAAAGGTATGACTATTTCTGAGTTCAACTTGGACGTTGAAAAGGTACTAAAGTATAAAGGAAGAGTATGTGTTCCTGAAAACGAAGACTTGGATATTAGACACAGACTAATGAATGAAGCTCACACCACTGCTTATTCAGTACATTCAGGAAGTACGAAGATGTATCATGAATTGAAGAAATTATATTGGTGGAGAGGAATGAAAGAAGATGTAGCTAAATTTGTGTCTCAATGCCTAAATTGTCAGAAGGTAAAGGCTGAAAGGCAAAGACCTGCAGGATTATTGTAACCACAGCCAGAACTAGCTTAGAAATGGGACTGCATCACTATGAACTTCGTCACCGGGTTACCATTGACTCCTCGAGTAGTTGACGCGGTCTGGGTGATTGTGGATCGTTTGACTAAGACAGCTCATTTCATAGCTATACGACCTCAGTATACCCTAGAGAGGTTGGCCAAGCTATAAGTGGATAATATTGTCAGATTACACAGTGTACCTGAAAGCATTGTGTCCGACAGAGACCCACGCTTTACCTCAAAGTCTTGGGAAGGATTACAGAAGGCTATGGGTACAACATTGAAGTTTAGTACTGCATTCCATCCTCAGACAGACGGACAGTCGGAGTGTACCATTCAGATTTTAGAAGACATGCTTCGAGCTTGTGTCATTGATTTCAAAGGATCATGGGATGAGAAACTACCATTGATCGAGTTCGCCTATAACAATAGCTATCAGGCTACTATATAGATGTCACCCTATGAAGCACTGTATGGTAGGAAGTGTCGAACTCCTTTATTTTGGAATGAAGTTAGTGAATGAAGTATCGTTGGACCCGAATTTATTGAAGAGACTTGTCGAGTAGTCGACATTATCAAAGAAAGAGTTAGAACAGCTCAGAATCGTCAGAAACAATATGCAAATACTTGACATCGAGACCTTGAATTCGTTGTAGGTGATAAGGTATTCTTGAAAGTATCACCTATGCGAGGTTTAAAACGATTTGGACAGAAAGGGAATTTAAGTCCAAGATATGTCGAGCCATATGAGATTCTAGCTAAACGTGGGAAAGTGGCGTATCAGTTAGCACTACCCCCATCTATATCAAGTGTGCATGATGTATTTCATATCTCATTACTGAAGAAGTACGTCAGAGATCCAACACACGTTATAACAGCAGATCTACCAGGTCTAACTGATGATTTGACATTCGATGTAGCACCAACTGAAATCAACAGCCGAAAGGTATAACGTCTATGCAACCGTGACATTTATTATGTTAAGATTACTTGGAGGAGCCAAGATATAGAAGAGATCACATGGGAAGAAGAAAATGTTATGCGAAAGCAATACCCTCATCTTTTTTACTCGAAAGGTATGTGCAAATTTCAAGGATGAAATTTCTAATAAGAGGGGGGGATTTGTAAGACCCATATCGAACTAACCGGTCTTACCACCTTGTATCAGGTCTTCCTATCATGATCGGGCCAAGTGGACCAAGTGCGTGAAGAAACCACAAGACCAGGTATGAAATGTAGCCTAAAAATAGTCAATTATGAGCATGTGGTCGCATACCTAAACAGGTGTAACCGACTACACCTCAAAATAGTGCAACCACATGAATTTTAGTCATGTGGTCGCATGTTTCAGAAGGTGTGGTCGATGGGTTCTGTGACCCCACCTCCGACCACACGAACCCAGTCAGAAATTGAATTTAGAAAACCTTTCTAATCTGAAAGGGGGTTCTTTCATAAACCCAGTAGGACTTATTATGGAGGGTTTTCCTCTATAAATAGGACGTCCCTTAGCCTCTTTCACCCTTTTAGAACTCTAACTTAAAGTGAGAGAAAGAGAAGAGAAGGAAAAGAAGGAGAATTGAAGAAAAAAACTAAGCAGGAAGAAAATTCAGAGAAAACTCTGAATCTTCAACAATCTTAAGGTATGAAAACATTCTCCATGTTAAATTGAATGCCTAGAATAGTTCATGAAGGAGATAGGATTTAAGTGAAACCCAAATCATCAATCCATGGATAAATTCTAAGAGAAACCATGGGAGGAAATTATGTGGACAATGGATTCTGTGTAAAATACTAGTTCTGAGCTATAGAACAATCATAGGAAGGACCATGATGATAAGCCAAGGGATCTAAACATGAAGGAATGGAGTTGAAAGTGAAAGGTCGACCATCATACGTGTGGTTGCACTGTGGTCGCATGATGTGCGACCACACGAGACATACATGTCCGACCACATGCCCTTAGGAAGTTTCCAGGGAGGGTATGGTCACACGTGTGATTGCAGGATATGCGACCACACCTTGCGACCCCACGCCCTATGGTTGCAGAAACTGAGACCACAGGTGCTGCCACACTTGGGACCCCTCACTTTCTGTTAGTCTAAATTCATGGGAATTAATTCTAATTTAAAATCTATAAATTTGTTAGGTTTCCAAGTGGTTTAAAAGAGATTTACAAAGCTTGAACGAGGATCTACTATCAACCAAAGGTGAGGGAACAAGACCTCAATTAATTGGCTAATAATAAACTTTTTATTTATTTATTGAGTCCAATGCGATGAATGATTCTATGCTTGTATGCGTGTATTGTGCATTTCATATGTCATCCAATATTTTTGTTATTACTGCTCATGCATATTTAATTCTATTTATTTATAACATGATGATGATGATGATGCTAGGAATAGGCATGTGAATGTATGTGTGTGGTTAGTGTACTTGATGCGAGCAGAGCATCAGGGGGAGGACGTGACACTGTGGCTCATCCTGGTCACCAGACTCTAGCTCTATCTCTACTTGAGTCTTGTCCACTGACATTGCCGTATTGTCATTACCTTAGCAGAACTATTACGTCGTACGGCATCAGGGGAGGTGGTCTCGGACCGTGTAGTCTCTGACTTTGTTGGGGGACCTTAGCTCTATCTCTATGGACGTATTGAGGGATGCTGGGGTAAGGCCTTGGATACACTGTTTGACATTAGGACCGGTTAGTTGCGAGCCCAGTTTGCAAGCCCTCGCCAATAGGGGCTTACGTATTGGTATGGGTAGGACATCAGGGAAAGTGTTATGTGGTGTTTGATCTGGGCATTTTAGCTCTATCTCTATTCCATGATGGGTGCATGTGGGACGGCAATGGTGTTTGATCCATTGGGCGGCTTCACATACTCGTGTATAGAGGTGCGGCGGCCACCAATCCTTTCTATAGTACATTACAAACTTATGAACCAGACCGAAGATATGAATTGAATGCATACATATGTTTGTTGCATTGTTTTGTTTGCTCACTGAGCCATGATGTGTGCTCACCCTTTTGACGTCGAATATTTTTAGTTGATGATGCAGGTCCTACAGTAGATGATTATATGAATGGTCCCATGTACGGGCATGTTGCGGCGATGGATGCAGAAGCTATGATGGAGACGCATGATTCGTCGTGCGAGTGCAACTCATGCGTCTTTGATTAGATTTTTTGTTGGATTATTTAGAAGATGTAATTGATTAATTTATTTTATTTTATGTCTTAGTCTTTTGGAGATAATTGGATACTTTATTTATGATATAATTGTCAGATACTCAGTTCATTAATATTAAAGACTTCTGCTATTATTTATTTACTTTGATTATGGTTGTGGATGTATATGGTTTAAGCAAAGGGACATCACCTATTCGAGATCCTGGTTAAACCGTTGGATCATAGACGGTTCATCACACCATTCTGGTTGGTGCAGAATTGGTGTGTGACATCGCATTTTATGTGACCACACCAAGCGACCACACCTTTCCTCGAAACTTCCCGAATAGCTGTGGTCAATCCTCTGGTCACCCTATGGTCGACCACAGGCTACGACCACATGATGTTTGATCAATTTTTCATCTTCAATCCGAATTCTTCCTAAGTCGATTCCTTGGCTCATCACTTGGGTTCATCCTATGATTATCCTATGGCCATTATTTACAGTTTCTCATTAACCATTATCCCTAATCTATTTTCTCATGGTTTTCATTAGAAATTCCATAACCGAAATCGTTACATTAGATTCAACACATCATCTTGATAAAAAAAACCTATCCTATCTGATCTAGCCTATAGAGTCAAGTCCATACCTTAAGCTTACTGTAGGGAGATAGAACTTTTCTCTTCAAAACCTTCTTCTCCAAGCTTCTTCTCCAAATCTCCTTCTTCCCCTTCTCTTCCTTTCTCTTTCTCTCTTAGGTTTAGGGTTTCAATTTGAGTTCTGAAAGAGTGAGAAAGGCTAAGGAATGTCCCTTATATAGAGAAAAATCTCTATATAGAGTCCCACTTTAATTAGGAAAGAGTCCCCCTCAAATTACGAAAGTTTCCTAAACACGGAGTCAGTTCAGCATCGTGTGGTTGCACGTGGGGTCACAGAATCCGTCGACCACACGTCGTGTGGTCTCATGTATGGTCTCATGTGTGGTCTCATGTGTGGTCGACCACACCATCGACCACACCCCTCAAAACTGCTACCACACGACCAAAATTTTTTGGTTTTTAGTTTTTGATTGGTAGCTTCCACACGATCTTAAACGGTCAACCACACCAACTAAATTTGACTCGTTGCTTACCTTATCTTATGGTTTCTTTATACAATTGGTTCACTTGAGCAGATTATGATGGGAAGACCGGTCATGACATGAGAACGTAAGGTTAGACCGGGTTTGTGGCGTGTGAGTCTTACAACTCCACCACCCTTAAAAGAAATTTCGTCCTTGAAATTTACACGTACGGATCTCACACAAGCTTGGAGCATGTCTTCTAAAATCTGAATGGTGTCCATTGGTCTGAGGGTGAAATGCGGTACTAAATTTCAGCATTGTACCCATAGCCTTCTGTAATCCTTCCCAGAACTTTGAGGTAAAGCGTGGATCTCTATTGGACACGATGCTTTCAGGTACACCATGCAATCTGACAATATTATCCACGTACAACTTACTTAACCTTTCCAAGGTATACTGAGGTCGTATAGCTATGAAATGAGTTGTCTTAGTCAAACGATCTACAATCACCCGGACTGCGTCAACTACTCTGGGAGTCAATGGTAACCTTGTGACGAAGTCCATAGTAATGCAATCCCATTTCCATGCTGTTTCTGGTAGTGGTTACAACAAGCCTATAAGTTTTTGCCTTTTCGCTTTTATCCGCTGATAATTTAGGCATTGAGATACATATCTAGCTACATGTGCTTTCATTCCCCTCCACCAATATAGTTTCTTCAAATAATGATACATCTTTGTACTCCCAGGATGTACCGAATAAGCAGTAGTGTGGGCTTCCTTCATTAGTCTATGTCTAAGTTATATGTCTTCACTTTCAGGAACACACACTCTCCCTTTGTATCTTTGTACCTTTACGACATCCAAAGTGAAGTCAGGAGTAGTCCTACTTTTTTTAAGGTCTTCTTGCACTGTTCTCAGATAGGGGTCTAATTGGATAGCTATTTTTACTTCGTCTATCAGATTAGGTACAATCTTCAATGTTGTAAACATGCTTGAAAATCAATGAATAAATCCTAGGTCGGTTGTTCCACCCAGTTTATCAATCACGAACTTCTCATTGCCATAATTGAATACTTCTCCTGTGACACTTATTACAGCATTTGTGCTAGCTTCTTCTTGAGATTTTTTCATCCCTTTTTCTGCTTAGTACATCAGCAACTACAGTAGCCTTCCTTGGATGATACTGGATAACACAATCATAATCCTTTAGCAATTCCAGCCATCTCCTTTATCTCATGTTCGACTCCTTCTGATTGAAAAGATGAGTGAGACTCTTATGATCTGAATTAATCTAGAATTTTTCTCCATACAAATAATGTCTCCATATTTTGACAGCATGTACCACCGCTACTAACTTTAAGTCGTGAGTAGGATAATTCTTCTCATGTGTCTTCAATTGTCTGAAAGCATACACAATTACTTATTCTCCTTGCATGAGAACACATCCCAAACCTAACCCAAATGCATCGGTATACAAGGTAAATGGTTGTCCGAGGATCGAAATAGTCAAGATGGGAGCTAATATCAATCTTGCCTTCAATGTTTGGAAACACTCTTCACATTTGTTGGTCCAAACAAACTTTTTCCCTTTCTTAGTCTAACTGGTGAGAGGTCCGATGATTTTAGAGTAATCATCCATGAATAGTCGATAATACCCAGCTAAACCCAAGAAACTTTTAATTTCTGCAGCATTCTTAGGTGCTTCTCATTTCACAATAGCTTTAATCTTGCTGGGATCCACTTTAATTCCTTTGGCTAATACAACATGGCCTAAGAAAGCAACTTCATTTAGCCAGAACTTACACTTAGTAAATTTAGCGTAAAATTTTTTTGTTCTTAATCACTGCAGAGCGGCTCTAAGATTTAGAATATGAGTTTTTTTTGTCCTTGGAGTAGACTAAGATGTCATCAATAAATACAATGATTGATGTATCCAACATATCGTGAAATACCTGATGTATGAGTTCCATAAAAGTTGCGGGTGCGTTGTCAATTCAAAAGACATAACTAGGAATTCATAATGTCTATATCTGGTTTTAAATGTTGTCTTCAGAATATCACCTTCCTTGATCTTCAGTTGATGATAGCTTGACTGGAGATCAACCTTGGAGAACACTTGGCACCTTGCAACTGACCGAATAAGTCATCGATCCTAGGCAACGAAAATTGATTTTTGATCGTGAGCTTGTTCAATTCCTGGTAATCTATACAAAGTCAAACGCTACCGTCCTTCTTTTTCGCGAACAATATCGACACTCCCCATGGTGATATGCTGGGTCAAATATAACCTTTGTCCAACAACTCCTGTAGTTGTACCTTCAGTTCCATTAGTTCAGTAGGAGCCATACAATAGGGTGCCTTAGATACTAGTGCAGCTCCTAGTATAAGATCTATAACGAACTCTATCTCTCAATCAGGTGGCAATCCTAGTAACTCCTCATGAAATACATCTAGGAATTCACATACAACTTCAATGTCTTCCATTCATGGTGCTTCCTAGGTGAGGTCAACCATGGACACTAGGTATCTAGTTCCTCCTTTCTCGAGGCATTTCCTAGCCTTTAATGCAGAAACAATGAGTTTTCGTTTACGAGAAAGTTTGGTTCCCGTAGAACTGAACTCTGCTCCTTCCTTATCCTTGAATGTTATCTTCTTTTCAGCACAAAGCAAACTCACAGAATGCTGAGATAACCAGTCCATCCCTTGGATGACGTCGAAGTCTGCCATCTTGAGTTGTACTAGGTTAGCATTCAAACTTCGTCCATTTATGAGAATTAGACATGGTCCATGCCCTTGGTCTAGCTCTGCTTCTAATCCCATAGGTGACCTTACAAGCAATTTATAGTCCAAAGGCTTGAGGTGTAAACTTAGTTTCTTTCCAAACGACACAGTTATAATAGAATGGGTGGCCCCAGAGTCAAAGAGTACTCTGGCGGGTATGCCATTAATAGGTACAATACCTGTGATTTTTCTTCTTGAATTAATCTACATATGCACACAAGGTAGTACAAAACTAAAGATTGGATCATACCTGTGACCACATCAGGCGATGTGGCAGCATCCTTCAAAGTAACTGCATAAACCTTTCCTTGTTGTAGTTGCTTTCTTGGTTTAGGGCAATCCCTTGAATAATGCCCTACTTGATCGCGGTTGAAGCATTTGACTACAGTATTATCCTGCTTCTGTTGAGGTTGGGCTGTTGGAGTAGTCTTGGCTGCAGCATTGAAACCTTGAGTGTAGAAGGGTTTGAATGTCTTTGAGTTCCCTCCGTTGAATGTGTTTCCATTCAGCCTCTTGATACCCCTGTTTTGAGCAAAGTAACTCCCCCCTTTGGCTCGATTCCAATACTTGAGCAATCTATACGGCTTCATTATATATTTTCTTTTGCAGTCCCAATACATGCTCTCGGATGCTTCCCTTAAGTCTCATAACAAACCTTTAGGTTTTGGTATCTTCCTCCTGTATGCTAGAGGGAGCAAAGAAGAATAGCTCTTTATAATGCTGCTGATAAGCATCTACAGTCATCTGTCCTTGATATAAGCTCAATAATTCTTTTTCCATTTGATCCCTGAAATTCCTGGGGGAAATACTTCTCGAAGAAAGCTTCTTTTAAGATATCCCCGGTCAGTTGGGTGTACTTTGTCAACAGATAACCTCGAGTGGATTTCCAACAGTAGTGTGCATCTCCTTTCAGCATTAAAGTGGCACATAATACTTTCTCTTCCTCATTAATAGTCATTATCATGAAATTTCCTTCCATCTCGTCAATCTAGTGAGCTGGCCATAATGGATCTGACAGCTTGCCTGTGAACTCCTTCGGTTTCATCTTCAGAAAATGCTAGATTAGCTTGGAGTGGTCAAGCTGATTTTGTGCATATGCTCCATACATGGACGGTTGGTACTGATAGTTACCTTGGTTATACCCGCCTTGCGGTGCTTCAGGATTCTAAACTTGAGCTTGTACAACTGGTGTTTGAGGTGCTTGGGGTATCATATTGTTCATAACATATGCTTGGGGCACAGTATTGCTACCCACCAGGTACGATACTAGCATGTCCTGCAGGTATAGGTGTTGTGTTTGCAGCTACGGAAGCAATTCCCATGGCAACTTGCATATTCACTTGCATTTGTTGTATCTGCTGCACTTGTTGTGCCAAATTCATCACAACAGTGGCCAAATCTGTTGATGGTGCTGGTAAGTTATTTGGGTTGGCCTGGGTGTGAACATCTTAAGGAGCATCCTTTTGATTCCCAACATTTCCTTCTTATCCTTCTTGACCTTCATTGTCATTGACCTCTATAGCTGGTGGAGGTGGGTTTGCATTCTGTCTCCTTCTGGTTAATCTACGCCCAGCCATTTAAATTTTTTTGGTGCAATAGTATTAGAAATGCTACACATGTGAGACAAGATGGAATGGTAAAATTTTGTTAGTCTCACAATAGAAGGAGAGAGAAGAAAACAAAATTATGAGGCAATACGTTTAATAGAGTAAAAAAAATAATTAGACAACAGTCAATCATATGGTCGATGTCATACGGTCACATGTAACGGTACCATAGGTTAGACCATTCGAACCCTGGCAACTTCCTGAGACCCTATGGTTGATCTTACGGTAAATGGTATGGTCGACTGTTTTGGTCGAATTGTGCGACCGTACGATTCAAAAATTAGGTTTTTAAACCTATTTCGAGACTTTTTCCTCTCATTCTATCTTTTCCTCCTACGGTCTCAACTCAACTCAACTCGCCACCACTAGGTTGCTATAGGTCAACCGCACAACTTTGGCAATTTCTCAATTGATCGACAATCTTCATCCCATTCCTCAAGGTATGTTCTCTACCCTTTTCTCTTCTTTTCCATTGTCATACTTAGGTTTTCGCCATATATAGAGTTTTCTTCAAATTAATATCTTCTTGATAGTAAAAATTTGATTTTTATTGGTGGTCCTTGCTATTGGCTACCCAACGGATGAAAGCCCTCAAGAAAATTCGAGTTCCATCAGTTGGTTTGGTAAAAATTTTGAAAATCCCAATTTTGACCTAGAATTTGGGGGTTTTTCCGAAGTTTCAAAATTTCTTCAAATTCATTCTACTTGGTTGAAATTTTCTATTAAATGAGCCTTGCAAGTTGGTTTGTGACCTATGTAAGTCCTCCTGCCTAAGTGACTGGGTGAAAAATGAAGCTTTTCCCCATTTTACGTCGTTATGCTGTCCAAAATTTTAAATTTTTCTAACTTGTTTTCTTATTCTTTGTTCTCGCAGTTATCATGGTTCGCACCAAGGTTCCCCAAGTCCATGACCCTAATCGCTTTAGGTCCATCGAAGTGGAGGTACAATATCCATGGTTTCATCGAAAAAAGGTGGAAGGGGGTCGGTATGTTAATTTAGCCCATTTAACCCTATTTGATGTGGAGAGGGCATTTGGGGATATGGGCTGACTTTTCATGATCCTGTATGAGGGTTGCACCCATCCAGATTTGGTAAAGCAATTCTACTACAAACTATAGGTAGAGGGTGATCCAGAGAATATAAACAGTAGGAGGGAGATTCAGATCACTAGTTGGGTAAAAGGGGTTCCTATCTCCTTCAATACCCAACAACTGGCGGATCTTCTGGGTATCTTAAGCGTCGGTCCCTTGGTATATTGTGCTCCTAAGGAACCCAAGTTCCTATCACTATTATGCGCACAGAGGTATGCAGTCAGATTCTTTAGGACGACTGTTGGGAAATGAAGGTAGTCAACCTACGTCCTAAGCCTGGGTATACTGTAAGATCATTCAGCATAATCTGATTGCTCAGGGTAGACATTACGAGATAGTCTCCCAGTTGACTCAGTACTTACTGTACTGCATCTGCACTAGACAGCCTGTCTATCTTCCTTACATTATCATCCAGACTATGCACAGAGCCACGTTGCCTGCTTCGAGAGGTAACTTGCCCTATGGACGATTGATCTCCACTCTGCTTTCTCACTTACAGGTGAACTTGGAGGATGAGAAGATCTATGAAGATACCTTCTCAACTGACCTTGATTGGGGGGTCATCTGTAGGATGGGGATGAGAGAGATACAGGTTAGTGATGTTGAGAGAAATGCCATGAGACATCATCTTACTCGAGTAGTGGCAGCAGATCCGGACGCGACAACGGTGGCAGCAGTAGAGGCAAACGAGAGTGATGATGATGATCGGATGTACATGGATGTGGATGCTATACCTCCTCCATCACCACAGCATTCTACAAGAGCTGGCCCTTCTCGGACTTCTCACTCAGCTAGTCCTTCACGTCCTCCATCAGATGGCATGATGGTGTTACTGCATGAAATTCAGGATGCCCGGTGTGCTATGGATCAAAGGGTAAGAGAGATGCTAGATGCTCAGCGTTCCACAGACCAACGGGTAGCAGATCTAATAGCTAATCTCCAAGCGACCCAGACTCTGGTAGCCTAGCTTACGAAAGTATATGCGGAAGACTATGATCGAGACCATGAGGCACCTCCTCCACCTATACCTCCAGCTCCATGATTACTCTTTTTATTTTTTTTCCCTTTTATATTACAGAGGAACTGTCTGGATTATGGACCATACTCTGATTCAGATATACATTCTTTTCATTTTCGTTTTGCATATATATATATATATATATATATATATATATATATATATATATATATATATATATATATATATTATGGACCATACTCTGATTCAGATATACATTCTTCTCATTTTCGTTTCGCATATATATATATATATAATTTGTTTCTCATTTACTTATGTGCATTATTCTCTTTCTTAGTTTATGTCTCAAACAACAAGATGTTTATGGTGTGTTCTTATTATAGGTTTGAATTTCCTAACTCAGTTCATGACTCACATGGAATTAGTTAGGTCAATGGGTAGAACCTGAGTGCTCAGATACCAAGCTGTCACACCCTAATTCTGGATTAACTAGAGTAGTGTGATGAACCGTCAATAAACTAACGGTTTAATCAAGATCTCGTATAGGTTGTACCCACCATATTAAACCACACACACATTCCACAATAATAATCAGAGATAATAAACAAGTAAGTTGAAGTCTTTATAAATAATGAACTGAGTATCAAACAATGATAAAATAAATATTTAATCCAATTATCGCCAAATAACTCAAGACATAAAATAAAATAATCAATTATATGTTCGGTAATTAAAATAGCTAAACTAATCAAAGACGCATTGGTTGCACTCGCATGACAGATCATGCGCATCTTCCACAGCTTCTACATCCATAGTCACCATGTGTCCATGTTGGGGAATTACGCCACGCTAGCAATACAACCCTTACACATAGGATTCGGTGTTAGCGCCACGTGGAGATCTGTCAGTGCCACGTGGAGATCCCCCATTCGACACAAGAAGACCCCTATAACACAAGAACAAAGGGTAAGATCGACATTTGGGGATTTCGCACTATTCACTATAAATAGGGCGAATCCCGAGGTTTTTTATAGAGAACATTTACTTCTCATTTACTTCTAGAGATTTACGCTCTGACACTTGGGACGGAGAATCTCACCTCACCCTGCACTTTTCTTATAATATCTTAGTGGGCTCGACACCGAGCCCATTGACTGTTCACAGAGCCCTAACTTTGGCATCGGAGTGGACTCGGGGCATCCGGCCCGCCTCCCCCTTACTTTGCCTTTCCTTGTCTTGCAGGTCCAGTCAACCGAGAGGAGCCACAGGAAGGATCTGGGCCGAAACAGTTTGGCGCCCACCGTGGGTCCCGTGAGATTTAACATCGTAAGATAAAGCCAGAGAGGAACCTTTAGTCATGAGCCCAAGAAGAACTCGAAGAAAAATGATTAGTCCGAACCCCCCTGTAATTGAACAGCAAGTAAATCCCGAGGAAGGAGACAGGTCTGATATGCGGTCCGGCAGGGATCGAGGTAAGCGCGCGGTGGACCCGGGCCCCGCGCATGAATCTTTTGTCACATACGAACAGTTCGAGACCGTGGCATAACAACTGGCGATGCTGACACGGTTCGTACAAGGGCTACAGACCCCTGCTGTCGAAGCCACCTCTCGTCCCCCTGTCGGAGTTGTTCCACCAGCAGACCCACATAGGGAGACTGACCTCCCTAGAGAACCTCCCCACCAACTGGGGAGAGAGGGAGCCCGACCCGCAAGACCGGCGGCTAGCGCTCGTCCCGTCCCAGAATTGAGTGGCACAGGGTCAACTTCACAGCGCGGGAGAATCCCTGCACGAGAAAGGCTCGGCCCGCAACCTGGAGCAGTGCCTCGGCTGGAGGAGGACGCGATAGATGAGCTCTTGGTCCCGCAGCGCATAGCGCTACCAGAGGTTATCATGGGTGCAGACAAGCCAAATGCTCCCATGGACCCAGAGGTAGCGGCGACTTTAGCGGACTAATTAGCGGCATTGCACCGAAAGGTTGAAATCATGGCAAAGGCCGGCGTCACTCAGGACGAAGATAGGGATTACTCGACAGACAACCCTCTCACCGACATCATAATGAGGGTACCCTTACCCATACGGTTTACCATGCCGCCTGTAGATTCTTATGATGGATCTACGGATCCTGTCGATCACCTAAATAATTTCGTAGGTGCGATGGTCCTCCATGCAAACCCCGACGCCATTATGTGCAGAGCCTTGCCCCTTACACTAAAGGGTGCGGCTCGGATGTGGTTCAATAACCTACCACCCCGGTCTATTGACTCTTTTAAGACCATGGGAAGACTATTCCGGATGCATTTTCAAGGGAGCAGGGTGTAACGGAAGACCAGTGCACACCTAATGAACATGAGACAGAGGTCCGGTGAGACCCTGAGGGTTTTCTTGGCCAGATTCAACCTGGAGGTCCTACAAGTCAAGGACATCGATGAGGCAGTTCACTTTGCCACATTGAGAGCAGCAGTCACTGACCCAAAGCTCAGATTTTCCATAGCCAAAAAGGAACCGGCAGACCTACAGGAGCTTTTGGTACGGTGTGAGAAATTCGCCACCGCCAACGAAATCTACGAGACAAGCAAAAGCCTAACTGACACCCCCCACAAGAGAGTGGATAAGAGGCAAGACCTTACACAACCAGGAGAAAGAAAGAGATCAAGGAGAGAAGAAGCGCGGGTGAGAGGATTACTTCAGAAGAAATTCAATGATTACACCCCACTCAACCGATCCCTAGGGGATGTGTACACCCTCATTGCGAATGATGGGTATCTACAGAAGCCCCAGAAGATCATAATCGAAGCAAAAAGGAGAAATCCAAAGAAATATTACTAGTATCACAGGGACATCGGCCACACCACCGATGAATGCCAAAATTTGCAAGCTGAAATTGAAGACCTCATCCAACGAGGTTAATATCGGCAATACGTCGATCATAATGCTCCGAGAGTTTCGGCTGCCACAGCTGAGGATCGAAGAAGGCAACCTCCCCTACCAAGGGCGAGGACCCCTGAGAGAGAGCCAAGAAGGCAAGAGGAGAGAGAACCTAGGAGGGGTGACAGAAGAGAAGTTCGCAGAGATCCTCCTAGAGAGGACAGAAAAAGAGATAGGGCAGCTGAGCACCGGTACCAAGAAAGGCACCTCGACCATGAGCTTGCTCAACAGGTGGAGAGAAGAGAACGAGGACCTACCCCGGCGCATCGGGACATCGGCGTCATCCTCTATCCACTCGATCGACCGCCCCAGCAAATATATCAACAAGGCAGAGTCCTGAATTCGTTGGACACTCGGGGAAGGACAAGGCTGAGGACCGATCCTAGGAGGGCAAGACAACGCCCGGACCAAACACGGCCGCCACCTCCGTTGCATGTCATTGACCCGCCTTCCGAGGAGGACATCCCTTATAAGTGCGTTTACATGGTCGGGCGCGCGAGACCTCGGTATAGTTCCACAGTCACCAGTGATATTCTCCGACCCGCGATAATCATATCAGGGTGCGAAGAGAGTCCATCGAGAGTCCAACCTTCACTGGCCGAGGCGTCAGGCTCGATCACGGAAGATGCTGTCAAAATCCACCGACCCTTTGTAGCCGCAGTGCCCACCTTGGCCTCGGAAGATTCCGAGGATAGTGAAATTCGTGACCCCTCCACGCAAGGGCGGAAGGCAATGACCATAATCGGTGGTCCAGCAGCGGGCAACACATCAGTCAGGGCCAGAAAGGCATACGCGCGGAGCGTCAAATCAACGAAATGGCCAGGAAAGAGAGCCCGAACAGGGGATTTCCTGACCTTCAGTGACGAAGACCTTTGTGGGTTAGAGCTGCCCCATGAAGATGTCATAGTTATTACTATGTGGATAGAAGATAGCGATGTTCATCAGATCATGGTGGACACAGGCAGCTCCGCTGATATCATCTACTGGCAAGCCTTTCAGCGGATGGAGATCCCATTGGAACGGTTTCTACCGGTGGACTACCCTCTAGTCAGCTTCTCAGGTGATCTAGTCAGGGTCAAGGGATCAATTCGATTACCAGTTGGAGCGGGCACTTACCCACGGGAATCAAGGATAACCATGAATTTCCTGGTGGTCGATGTCCCGTCTTCCTATAATGCATTGTTGGGGAGACCAGGGATGATCGCCCTTAGATCAGTCCCATCCCCCTATCATTTGGTCATCAAATTTCCTACCCCCAGAGGCGTGGAAGAGTCCAGGACAGATCAGTTAGTGTCCCGTAAGTGTTATTCAGATGAACTCACCGACTTCAAGAAGCCAGTACCGCGGAGAACAGATCAACTGATATCTCGAACAAAATACTTGGATGAGCCGACAGACCTTAAAAGGCCAGCCCAAGATGCCCAAGTACAGATTGAGGAGAGTTCGACCTTAGCTACAAGCCCCGTACGGCCATCAAAGCTCAGGCCTTCGCCGACTTTCTGATAGAATCCCCCCCTCAAGAAGAACAAGTCCCAGACATCACCGCCTCGACGGAACCTTCGCCGCCATGGACCATGTTTGTCGATGGCGCCTCTAACAAGAATCACTGCGGTGCGGGCTTCATCCTCACCAGTCCGGACGGATTTGAAATTTGGTGTGCCCTCCGTTTCATGTTTCAGGTATCCAACAATGTGGCTGAGTATGAGGCGCTCCTAGCTGGACTTCGCCTAGCCAAGGCGGTCATGGCTCAGAGGATAGAGGCGTCCAGCGATTCCCAGCAAGTGGTGCGTCAGGTCAATGGCGAATATGAAGCGAAGAAGGTTATTATGTCCGCCTACCTGAAAAAGGTAAAGGAGGCCGCCTCTACATTCGAATATTTCGTGTTACGCCATGTACTGCGGGACCAAAACACCTTGGCCGATTCTCTCTCCAAGCTGGCACAGCAGACTTAAGTGACTTGGATCATTCAGTGTACACGGAAGTTTTGGCTCGTTCATCGGTAGATCCCGCAGCCAAGGCCATACTGTCAGCCATCTCAGAGCCATCCTGGATCGACCCAATCATGTCTTTTCTCAAAACTGGTCAATTACTAGTGGACAAGAAAGAGGTGAGCCGGATCCAATCCAAAGCCAGTCATTATGTAATAGAAAAAGACACCCTCTACAAGAAGGCCTTCACGTTTCCCCTACTACGGTGTTTGAGACCATCCGAGTCAACCCAAGCCATCAAAGAAGTCCACGAGGGTATTTGCGGTGCACATCAGGGGGAAGAGTCCTAGCCCATAAAATACTGCGTCAGGGATACTATAGGCCCCAAATGCGGAAAGATTGCATTGACTATGTCAAGAAATGTGTCAAATGCCAAGTATACGCACCAGTATCTCACCTCCCGGCCACACCGCTCCGATCCATCGAAGCAGCTCCCATTCCATTCGCCATATGGGGCATGGATATCATGGGGCCATTCCCACCGGCCCGTTACCAGCGCAAGTTTGTGGTCGTCGCGGTGGATTATTTCACAAAATGGGCCGAAGCCGCGGCCTTATCCAGTATACCAGAAAGTGCCATTCGTGAATTCGTTATCAAGTCCGTGGTATATCGGTATGGAGTCCCTAGGGTGCTCATCACGGATAATGGAAAGCAATTTGACAATCATGCCTTCGCAGCATTCTGTGCAGAGCATCGCATCGACCACCGATGTGGCGTCGTGAAGCACCTGCAAACCAGCGGACAAACGGAGGCGACCAATAAAATCTTACTGAAGGGGATAAAAACCAGGCTGGATGGAGCAAAAGGTCGACGGTTGGACGAGCTGCCTCGCATATTATGGGCGGACCGCACCACTCCGAAAACTACCACAGGAGAATCTCCATTCCGCCTTGCTTTTGGAACGGATGCAGTTGTCCAATTGGAGGTCAGGATTACTTCCCATCGAATCGCCAACTATTACTCGACCTCCAACGAATCCAGCCTGCGTGTAAATTTGGACCTCATCGACGAAGTGCGAGATCAAGCCCAGATCCGAATTGCGGCCAATCAGCAGCAAGTAGCCAAGCACTACAATAAAAAGGTGTGTCCGTGGTCATTCAAAGTTGGCGACCTCGTCTTCTGACGGACCATTGCCTCCGACCCAACCAACCAGGGAAAGCTCGCTCCCAACTGGGAGCGGCCGTATCAGGTCACCGAGGTGCTACACACAGGTTCCTATCACCTTCAGGATATGGATGGTAAAGCCTTGCCACATGCATGGAACGCAGAGCACCTTCGCCCATTCTACCAATGACTATCCCCACCTTTGTAAAAAGCCCCGGCTGTCAATTTTCTATCTATCAATACAATTCAAGATTCAGGTTATTGCTCAGTTCTCCAGCAA
This sequence comes from Protea cynaroides, assembly GCA_028583415.1. Taxonomy (NCBI): domain Eukaryota; kingdom Viridiplantae; phylum Streptophyta; class Magnoliopsida; order Proteales; family Proteaceae; genus Protea; species Protea cynaroides. Next base: position 76,315,147 of record CM053266.1, on the reverse strand, counting down.
CAGTGGCCATAAGATCGACAATCTGGCTATATCAATAACGCATGGCTCCGTACCGAGAATGAGACCCATTTGGCCCAAAGATTTCACCAAGTGTGGAATGCATTGGGCCGAGGAGGGTAGACACAGCTCCGTACCGAAACGAATATCCTCTCCTGCACCGTGTCGAGGCGGGACCCATTCGGCCCAAAGAGTTCACCAAGTGTGGAACGCATTGGGCCGGGGAGGGTAGACACGGCTCTGTGCCGACACGAATATCCTCTCCGGCACCGTGCCGAGGCGAGACCCATTTGGCCCAATGAGTTCACCAAATGTGGAACGCATTGGGCCGAGGAGGGTAGACACGGCTCCGTGCCGACACGAATATCCTCTTGGCACCGTGCCGAGGCGAGACCCATTCGGCCCAAAGATTTCACCAAGTGTGGAACGCATTGGGCCGAGGAGGGTAGACACGGCTCCGTGCCGAAACGAATATCCTCTCCAGCACGGTGCCGAGGCGGGACCCATTCGGCCCAAAGATTTCACCAAGTGTGGAACGCATTGGGCCGAGGAGGGTAGACACGGCTCCGTGCCGAAATGAATATCCTCTCCGGCACCGTGCCGAGGCGGGACCTATTCGGCCCAAAGATTTCACCAAGTGTGGAACGCATCGGGCCGAGGAGGGTAGACATGGCTCCGTGCCGAGAGGACGGTTCAATTCAAACGCGACCATTTTCAAAACAAGGCGAGCACAGACGGCATAGTTCAAGACAAAGGTGTTTTTCATTAATTCCAATATCAAGTTACATGAGCGCCGAAAGAGGCGGATGCTGGATACATCAGTGCAAAAAAAAAATGCATCAATCTTCCGGAGGGTTCACGTCGGTGCGATAAGCACTGTCGGTAGGATGATCTGTCCCGCTGCACCCCGCATCTTCTGTGCCGACCCGAAGAACAAATTCAGGAATTGGTGGCATGCCCATTGGTGAGACCGCGCCGTCCTGAGGGCTCGTAGGTGTCTCCTCTAAGTCCAGAGAAGCCGGAGGTTCCTCACCCTCGAACACCGTTTCCAACCTCCGAAGCATTTCGGCGTCGTCTACTTCGGGGATCTCAACCTCCTCATCAACAGCGGCGAGGCATTCTGCTCCCGTATAGTCTATACCCGGCACCTTCTCATCCACAAACTCCTTCAAGGCCTGTGCCCCCTCGGAGAAGCTTTGAAGAGAACAGCGCCCCACCAATTCCTTAAAGTCCTTGGACTTCTGGTATAGCGGTACAGCCCCCACGGCGAGAGAGCGTGTTTTCAAATAAGCTGCCTTAAACTTGGACCTATGCTCTCTCGTCTGCTCTAGGGCCAACTTCAGTTGGCCGACCCGATCCACACTGGCTTGGCTTCCTCCTCTATATGGCGCGTACGATCGCGTACTTGGGCAAGCTCTTTCTAAAGACGGGTCACCTCGGTAGAGATAGACGTCACCTCCCGCTCCTTGTACCGAAGCTGCATTCGGGCATGGTCCCGTTCTTCCTCGGCTGTATGTAATTTACTGTCCATTTCGGCAAAGTCTTGGGCCATTTCCTCGGCACGCTCCTTTAGCGTCTCCATGTATACACCAAGCTGCACCAAGGCACGAAGAATAGTCAGCAGACAATCAAGAACAAGTTAGAAAGGAGAGGGCGGCACTATCAGGCCCTGATTACTTACCGATGCCCCCAACATATCCGCCCCAGAGATAAGTGAAGGCATGGGAAGTCCCCGCACTAGTAACCGGTCTCGGGGCAGGATGGCCCCCTTCATCAGCTCTCTTGCAGCACGGATGTCACCCATAGCCGTTACCTCCTCAGTCAGCGCCCAATCCGGGGAAAAAGCTAGTTCGTCACCGGTGCTATCCCGCGGGCGTGGACCCATCAGGGGGAGTCGCCCAAACTCACTAGGGACTCCCCCCTGCCCCTGGATTACCCTCGGCCTCTCTTGTGGGGGAGCCGAGGACGGCTGAACCCGGACTGGGGTAGGCTGCCTGCCCGCGCTCCCTCCCGCTGCCTCTCCAATAGCAAGTGTTGCCTCCGGCCCCACCGCGGTACTCATCCTTCCTGAAAAATCAAGCACATGGTACCGCGGAGTTAGTGGCATCTCATAGACGCACGCGACCTCGGCCAAGGCAGTATCGGGTGAGAACTTACGTGTCCTCTTCGGTGGCCTCTTTGTCACATCAGTCTTAGTGCCAGCCTGGTCCGCTAATGCCTTCATGACTCGCTCCTCCTGAGCCATCTTAGCCGCGGCCTCCTTACGAGCAGCATCCTTCTTCCTCAGCTCCATCAGATACATCTTGTTCAACTTCATTGCAAGAAACAACAAAAGAATCAGCCAAGTTAGTATGTCGACGTCGGCCAGCTCTATACCAAAATGATACTCACACAGACGATTCTCGGCCAAAACGAGGGGGTTCTTCAACTCGGCCACGTGAATGGGAGCCCCCTCGGAATGCCGAGCCAGACACAACATCTCAGACTCCTCGGGCAGTAGGGGAACATATGTGTTGAGTGTCTCGGCGTCCAACTTCTTCCACACATTCCTCAGCAGCACATCATCACCTCGGATATAGAAGAATTTGTTCTTCCATAATTTGATTGAGGTCGGCTTGTCGGCTAGGAGGTCGTCGTAGTCGGGCCTCTTGGCAAAATAGTACCACCCCGTCCGACAGTAGTCATTGAAGGTGAACATGTGGCGGAACATGTTCAGGGTCGGTACGTGCCCTAATCTCCGGAAGTAGATAATGAATGCTATCAAGTTTTTTTCAAGAGTTCGGCATCAGTTGGATAGGGGCCACTTGGTAGTATTCTAAGATCTCGACCACCAACTTCGGTACTAGAACTCGGAAGCCGGCTTTAAACATCTCGAGGTTGACGCACAGCTCCGACCTCCGACTCCAGTAGGCTCGCTCCCCCGCAGTGGGCAATCTAATCTCCACGTTGTCCGGTATCTAGTACCGTTCCCGGAGACTATTGAACTCGGCCTTGGTCAAAAGGCAAACCTCTCCGCGAGCATCAAACTCTGGGGGAGCCTCGGCCTCCTCCCTAGCATGGATCAAAACCTCATAATCGACCTCGTGTGTAGAAACGCCCATCAAAAGATCACGACGTGAAGGCCCAGCGGTAGGACCTGGTTGCACCCCTTCGACCTCTCCCTCAGTCATCAATTCCACCTCGACGCCGCCCTCGGAAACCCGTTCCATGGATCTGCTAGGTGAGGACTTGCCCGAGGTCGTCCCACTGTCGGACGAGGATGGACTACTACTGCTACTGCTGGAGATGTCCCCTCACCCTCTATGTCTACTTCCACCTCGATCTCCCTACCCTCATCAGCCATGTTTCAAAGGACTTGGAAGAAAAAAATACTTACTGATTTCTGATATACGGTAGCACCGATGTGACAAGAACCGAGCCGCTACGCGCTGTCAGAGCCGAGGTGCCAAGCAGGTACCGACGTGCAGAGCCAAAAAACCAGTGAATGCAGCCAAAAGAGTAATCTCAAAATGAGGGGCCTTCATGCCCCACCGCCCTTTTATAAGACCCCATGACTATTCAATCCATGTGGGAGCAAACTACTGGGTCATCGGTCGGTGCATTTACTACCGACAATATGTACCGGGTCCGTTGAACAGGTCCCGCCTTGCGGTATCCATGACCGACCCGGATCCAGGAGCATTCTTTCAGACTTACATTCGGACAAGTAGTTCGTGACGGACTCGAACTTTCTCTGACAGATCACGCTGATGTGTGTATTGGTCGCAGCATCCAAAACGGTCATGTGGGTTCGACATCTCCTCCTTCGCAAATGACCGACGTGTATTGGCCGCAGTGCCCACATCGATCGAATTGGCTCGGAACACGTGACAATCCCGTGACGGCCTCGGCATTTCTTCCTCACCAATGTTCGATGTGTATTGGCCGAAGTGCCCACATCGGTCAAATTGGCTCTGATCACGTGACAATCCCGTGACGGCCTCGGAAATCCTCAGCAATGACCGATGTGTATTGGCCGGAGTGCCCACATCGGTCGAATTGGCTCGGAACACGTGACAATCCCTTGATGGCCTCGGCATTTCATCCTCAAGCAGTGACCGATGTGTATTGGCCGAGGTGGCCACATCGGTCAAATTGGCTCGGATCACGTGACAATCCCGTGATGGCCTCGGACTCTCATCCTCAGCAAATGACCGATGTGAATTGGCCGAAGTGCCCACATCGGTCGAATTGGCTCGGATCACGTAACAATCCCACGCCGGCCTCGGCTTTTCTTCCTCCACAATGACCGATGTGTATTGGCCGAAGTGCCCACATCGGTCGAATTGACTCGGATCACGTGACAATCCCGTGACGACCTCGGAATCTCATCCTCAGCAATGACGGATGTGTATTGGCCGCAGTGCCCACATCGGTCGAATTGGCTCGGAACACGTGACAATCCCATGACGGCCTCGGCATTTCTTCCTCAGCAATGTCCGATGTGTATTGGTCGAAGTGCCCACATCGGTCAAATTGGCTCGGATTACGTGACAATCCCGTGACGGCCTCAGAATCTCATCCTCAGCACTGACCGATGTGTATTGGCCGCAGTGCCCACATCGGTCGAATTGGCTCGGAACACGTGACAATCCCGTGATGGCATCGGCATTTCTTTCTCAGCAATGACCGATGTGTATTGGCCGAAGTGCCCACATCGGTCAAATTAGCTCAGATCGCGTGACAATCCCGTGACGGCCTCAGAATCTCATCCTCAGTAATGACCGATGTGTATTGGTCGCAGTGCCCACATCGATCGAATTGGCTCGGAACACGTGACAACCCCGTGACGGCCTCGGCATTTCTTCCTCAAGCAGTAACCGATGTGTATTGGCCGAGGTGCCCGCATCGGTCAAATTGGCTCGGATCACGTGACAATCCTGTGACGGCCTCGGACTCTCATCCTTAGCAAATGACCAATGTGAATTGGCCGAAGTGCCCACATCGGTCGAATTGGCTCGGAACACGTGACAATCCCTTGATGGCCTCGCATTTCTTCATCAGCAAATGACCGATGTGTAAGGCCGTGGCGGGTTGACCGCAGTGCCCACCACGGCCACAGACCTGTGCCCTACGCAATACCGATGTGATCAAGTGGCAGGACCCACTTCGGACTCGGATCAACACCCTTCGCAATAAATACGACGCACTTTTTTCGGATGTTGACCAGGCCACTCGCCTCACCAAGCAGGAGAATACGAATAATCCAAATCTTCCGAATTCAGCAGAGCAACGAGGGAAGTTGTTAGGGGGAAACCCATTTCTCTATTTTTTGCTAAGCCGAACCCTACAGATTCGGCAGGGCAACTAGGCAAGTGTTGGAGAATTATGCCACGCTAGCAATACAACCATTACACATAGGATTCGGTGTTAGAGCCACGTGGAGATCTGTCAGTGCCACGTGGAGATCCCCCATTCGACACAAGAAGACCCCTATAACATAAGAACAAAGGGTAAGATCGGCATTTGGGGATTTCGCACTATTCACTATAAATAGGGTGAATCCCGCGGTTTTTTACAGAGAACATTTACTGCTCATTTACTTCTAGAGATTCACGCTCTTGGGACGGAGAATCTCACCTCACCCCGCACTTTTCTTATAATATCTTAGTGGGCTCGACACCGAGCCCATTGACTGTTCACAGAGCCCTAACTTTGGCATCGGAGTGGACTCGGGGCATCCGGCCCGCCTCCCCCTTCCTTTGTCTTTCCTTGTCTTGCACGTCCAGTCAGCCGAGAGGACCCACAGGACAGATCTGGGCTGAAACAGTCCATATGACGGTGTATTCATGAAATCTTCTATAGTAGGTCCTGCATTAACTAAAAATATTTGACATTCAAAGGGTGAGCACACATCACGGTTCAGTTTGTAAACAAAACAATGCGTAAACATATGCATGCATTTAATTCAATATCTTTGGTCTGGTTTTAAGTTTCCAATGTACTATAGAAAAGTATGGAGGCCACCACACCTCTATACACGAGTGTGTGAATCCGCCTAATGGATCAAACACCATTTTCTTCCTACATGCACCCATCATGGAATAGAGATAGAGCTAAAGTGTCCGAATCACACACCGCCAACACTTCCCCTGATGCCCTACCCATACCAACACGTAAGCCCCTATTCACGAGGGCTTATATACTGGACTCGCAACTAACCAATCCTAATGCATCCAATGTATCCAAGGCCTCACCCCAGCATCCCTCAATACATCCATAGAGATAGTGCTAACCCCCCCCCCCCCGGCAGTAAAAGACCACACGTAATAATTCTGCTAAAAATAATGGTGATACGACGATGTCAATGTGAAGCATGGTTTAGGGATCAAACACCCTTCCCTGCACCACACACCAACCACACTCATAAACACTTGCCTATTCCTATTATCATCAATCAACATGGTATTGACAATAAAGTAAATATGCATGAACAGAAATAGCAATAATATTGGAAGACATGTGAGATGCACATTATAAGCACACAAGCATAGAATCATTCATGGCATTTGACGAAATAAAGTAAACATAGTTTGTTATTATCCAATTAATTTAGGTCTTGTTCCCTCACCTTTTAACAATACTCGATCTCCTTACAAGCCTTGTAACTCTCTTTAAATCAATTTAGTAACGTAGAAGTTATATTAATTTAAGTTAGGATTCATGTGTAATATGTTACAGTAGTTGAAAATCAAAACAGATTATTGATAGGTGTCTGATTGGTCCTATTGTCTCATGCTGATGTCGACCTTACCTCGTACGGTCGATACCCTATTGTCACACCCCAATTCAGATCCAACCAGAATGGTGTGAGTGAACCGTCATTGAACCAACGGTTCACACCAGGATCTGGAATAGGCCGTGTCCACTCATACAAACCATTACACATAACCACAATCAGAATAAAAATAGTACAACAGAAGTCTTTAAAATAGAATGAACTGAGTATCTATTGATAAATTAAATAAGTATCCAATTATTCAAATCAAAACCATAAATATAATACCATTACATCACTTTAATCCAACCGAAAATAATGAAAATAAATAAAAGTCAAATCAAAGGTACACGCAGAAAGGGCACTCGCATGAAGCGTCATGCTCGTCCTCTCCTGCCTGCACATCCAACGCAGCAACATCACCATACGCCGGAGCGTTCATATAATCATCCATCGTGTAAGCTGCATCAACATCTAAAAACATGTATATATACAAAGGGTGAGCTCACAACTTAGCTCAGTAAGACAATCAGACAGTTTCACAATATTATGCATGAGTAACAATCATTTTATGCTGTGGTCTAGTTTTAAGTTTGCAATGTGCTATAGAAAGGTTTGGTGGCCCCCGCACCTCTATACACGAGTGTGTGGCACAACATGGATCACACCCCCATCTGCCCACATGCACCCAACATGGAATAGAGATAGAGCTAAGATACCTCCGTACCTCCCCTGATGCTCTACCCATACCAGTACCTAAGCCCCTACTGGCCAGGGCTCGCAAACTGGGCTCGCAACTAACCAATCCTATATGTCATCAATGTATGCCCTATCCCAGCACAGCCGTCTACGGCATAGAGATAGAGCTAAGGCATTCCCACTAACCCACTAGGATAGAAACATAACGCCGATAAACCCTATCCCAACATAACTCCCTACGACATAGAGATAGAGCTAAAGCATCGTGGACAAGCCAGCGTCAACCTCGGAGACCATAGTGCCACATAACCATGGCCAGGCCAGCATCAACATTGGAGACCACCGTACCACAACCTTCCCCTGATGCCCCACCCGTACCAAGCATGTTAAGACAGAATACTACAAAAAGTGTTAGTGTGAGGAGCGATCCTAGGCCCATGCCCCACTCCACACACTAACGAAAACAATCACATACTTAACAATCACATCCTATCAATGCATGAACAGTAATAATAGCTGAAATTAAAAGATGGCATGTGAATATGCACAAACATCACATCATACATAATCAGGTGATTAACATCGATTTACTGTCTATTAATTATTAGGTTTAGGTCAGATTCCCTTACCTGATACTCGTTTGTTAGCTTGCTCCACGTCGCAAGATCCAAACGGAAAGTCACAAAGTTTTACAATATCATTAGGGTTTCATTAGAATATTTTTCTTAGGGTTTCATGTTGGTCGGAAACCAACAAAGTCCAAAACCATCTTTCAGAGCTGACCGGTCGCAACATACCGGTTGCAGCTCTGTGAGCAAACTAGCAACCGGTATGGTCGACCAGTATGTCTCCGGAAGACCATACACTTGGTTTTTCGACTGCCGACGATCGATTACCTTGGATTTTCAGGGTTTCTCCTATCCATTCTAAGTCTAATCTTTGAGTTAGAGTTATCCCCAACTCATTCAAGTCTTATTTCGATGAATATCCTCTGGGAACTCGAATCTAAGGTTTGACGGCAACTTAGGGTTTTAAGGTCCAGTTTAGGGTTTTAAATCAATACCTACTTTGCATGGTATTGATCTACCCCTATAACTATCATAGGGTAAGAAGATTGATTCAAACACTTACCGTTGACTGGCGTAACGTGAGCGTCGTCGAACAGTAATGGCGGCACCTCCTTCTTCTTCCTAGCTCCTTCTCCTTTCCAACCTCCTTCTCTTCTCTAGGGTTTGTGAGAGATAATGGAAAGGATTTGAGGAGGTTTAAGGGTGTATTTATAGGCTAGAATTAGGGTTTAGTAACCCTATTAGGATTAGGAAAGTCTTAGGATTCAAAATCAGAAAAGTGGGACCCTCAAAAGTCAATTTTTGGATCTCCGCACTCAGCTGCGCAGAGCTGACCGGTCGACCGGTACCAAGACCGGTACCATCAACCGGTCAACATAAAATCATGTTGATTTGATCGTCTTTGGTCCGATTTCGTACATGTTTGTCATCCACTCGTCCCTTCTGGCCCGGTGATGATCGGAAGACCTGCTATGACACAAAACCCAGGTTTAGACCGGGTTAACGAAGTGCGGGTCTTACAACTCTTCTACCCTTAAAAGAAATTTCATCCCGAAATTTGCATGTAGGTCTCACAACTCCCCCACCCTTAAAAGAAATTTCGGCCTCGAAATTTAAACGTACCTTGATCGTCGAAAAGATTAGGATACTCCTTCCTCATTGTGCTCTCCTCTTCCCAAGTAATTTCTTCGACATTTTGGCTTCTCCAATGCTCCTTCACATAATGAATATCCTTGGTTCGAAGTTGTTGTACATTTCGGCTTGAGAGCATCACAGGCACCACTTCGAATGTTAAGTCTTCAGTCAGGTCTGGGGGTCTGCTGTCAAGATGTGCGATGAGTCTCTGACATACTTCTTCAACAATGATACATGGAACACATCATGAACACTTGACATAGATGGTGGTAGAACCAATTGATATGCTACATTCCCCCGTCTAGCCAATATCTCGTATGGTCCCACATACCTGGGGCATAGCTTCCCCTTTTTACCAAACCTTTTCAAACCTCGCACCGGTGATATCTTCAAGAATACTTTGTCACCCACTGCAAACTCCAAATCTCGACATCGATTATCCGCATAGTGCTTCTGTCGAACTTGAGCTGTCTTTACTCTCTCTTTAATCTGATCAATCACTCGACAAGTTTCTTCAACAAACTCTGGTCCTACAACTCTTCTTTCTCCCACCTCGTTCCATAACAGAGGTGTACGACACTTCTTCCCATAGAGTGCTTCATATGGGGCCATCTGAATTGTAGCCTGATAGCTGTTGTTGTAAGCGAACTCGATAAGTGATAGTTTCTCATCCCAAGCTCCCTTGAAGTCTAATGCACAGGCTCGGAGCATGTCTTCTAAAATCTGAATAGTTCTTTCTGACTGCCCGTCTGTCTGAGGGTGGAAAGCTGTACTGAACTTCAACTTTGTTCCCATAGCTTTCTGTAATCCTTCCCAGAACTTTGATGTAAAACGGGGATCTTTGTCAGATACTATACTCTCTGGGACGCCACGAAGTCTGACTATATTATCAACATATAACTTGGCCAATTTATCCATGGTATACTGAGTTCTGACCGCAATAAATCGAGCTGTCTTGGTGAGTCGGTCGACTATAACCCAAACTGCATTCACTGACCTTGGTGTCAAAGGTAGGCCAGTGACAAAATCCATGGTGATACAATCCCACTTCCATGCAGGTTCCGATAATGGCTGTAGTAAACCTACAGGTCTCTGCCTTTCTGCTTTAACTTATTGACAATTTAGACATTGGAACATGAAACGAGCTATATCTGCTTTCATACCCCTCCACCAATAAAGTCTTCTTAAATCATGGTACATTTTGGTACTTCCTGGATGTACCAAATATGGAGTGTAGTGAGCTTCAGTCATAACTCGATCTCTGATATTGCAGTCTTCACTCTCAGGTATACATAACCGTCCACGATACCTGAGTACCTTGTCTGAATCCAAGGTAAAGTCAGGACTGCTTGTACCCTTCTCTAAGTCTTCTTGCACTGTCTTGAGATGTGGATCCTGTAGGATTGCTACCTTGACTTCATTAACTAGATCCGGTGAGATCTTCAAGGCTGCGAACATCATGGTGAACTTATGAATTAAGCCTTGCTCAACTGGATCTTCTGCAGTCTCTAAAATATGTTCTTCATCATCTTCAATTGAACTTGAGGCTGCGGCACATAATGCAATATTTGTACTTGGTCCTGCCTTAGGTTTCGATGCCCACTTTCTGCTTAAGGCGTCAGCCACAACATTTTCTTTACCCAGATGATACTAGATGTCACAATCATAATCTTTTAATAACTCCAGCCATCTCCTCTGTCTCATATTCAGATCCTTCTGAGTGAAAAGATAAGTTAAGCTCTTGTGATCTGACTTAATCTGAAACTTCTCACCGTACAAGTAGTGTCTCCAAGTCTTGATTGCATGTATAACTGCTGCTAGCTCCAAATCATGCGTAGGATAGTTCTTCTCATGCACCTTTAACTGTCTTGATGCGTAAGCAATCACCTGTTCTCCTTGCATCAATACACACCTGATACCCAACCCTGAAGCATCCGTATATAAAGTAAACTGTATGCTTGGTTCTGGGATGGTCAAGATAGGTGCAGAGACTAGTCTTGACTTCAAAGTCTGAAAGCACTTCTCACATTCCTCTGTCCATATGAATTTCTCCCCCTTCTTGGTCAATCTGGTGAGTGGAACAGCGATCATGGAGTAATCTTTCACGAATCTTCTATAATAACCAGCCAACCGAAGGAAGCTACGAATTTCCGCAACTGATTTTGGTGCTTTCCATCCTACTATAGCAGATATCTTACTTGGGTCAACCTTGATACCATCTTCAGATACTACATGGCCCAAGAAAGCCACTTCCTTCAGCCAAAACTCGCACTTCTTGAACTTAGCATAAAGCTTCTCTTGTCTTAGCCGTTGTAGGGCTGCCCTCAAATGTGTTGTATGAGTCTCCATGTCCTTTGAGTAGACCAATATGTCATCGATCAATACGATGACCGAAGTGTCCAACATATCATGAAACACTCGGTTCATCAGTTCCATGAATGACGTTGGGGCGTTGGTCAAACCGAACGACATAACTAGAAACTCATAATGCCCATACCTCGTCCTGAAAGCAGTCTTCGGAATATCTCCGGCCTTGATCTTCAGTTGGTGATACCTCGATCGGAGATCAATCTTCAAGAAAACCTTTACACCCTGTAATTGATCAAACAGATCATTGATTCTAGGCAAAGGATATCGATTCTTGATCGTCAATTTGTTCAGCTCACGGTAGTCGATGCACAGCCTTACACTTCCGTCTTTCTTCTTGACAAATAATACAAGTGCTCCCCAAGGCGATATGCTAGGTCGTATGAAACCCTTATCTAACAATTCTTGTAACTGGGTCTTCAACTCCTTTAACTCGGTAGGGGCCATCCTATATTGTGCTTTAGACACCGGCGCCGAACCTGGCATAAGGTCTATTACAAGCTCTGTAGCCCTGTCCGATGGTAGACCTGGAAGCTCATCTGGGAATACATCTGGGAACTCTCGAACCACATCTATATCTTCCATCTTGTGTGACTCCGTCGTGATGTCGACTACAGATACTAGATACCCCACTCCCCCTTTCTCTAAGCATCGCTTGGCTTTTAGGGCGGAGAGGATCAGCTTTTGCTTCCTAGGTAGCTTGATCCCAGTGAAGCTATACTCCTTTCCCTTTTTGTTTGTAAGCACAAGCTTCCTTTCACCACATAATAGGATAGCTGAATGATGGCCTAACCAATCCATCCCAAGATGACATCAAAGCCTTCCATCTCGAGTAATACCAGACTTGCTTCTAAGTCTCGGCCCTTAATACATACAGTACATGGTCCATAATATTCAGTCAAAGCCACTTCGACTCCTAGTGGGGAGCGAACTATCAAGCTTGGGTTCAAGTGCTTAATTGGTAACTCCATTCGCTTCCCAAAAGAAATAGAAACAAAGGAGTGCGTGGCCCCAGAGTCAAATAGTACTCTGGCAGGTATACCAGCTACATTTACAATTCCTGAAATTTTTATTATCCCTTAGTTCTACATGCGCATACACACAATGAAAATAGTAAACCAAATAGTAAGGGATAGAGTCGTACCAATGGCCACATCAGGTGATGAGGCTGCCTCTTCAGTGGTGACCGCATATACTTTTCCTCGCTGGGGAGGTTGCTTCCTAGGTAGAGTGCAGGTCCTTGCAATATGACCCACTTGCTGACAGTTGAAACATTTGATATTCGGGTTGTATCCGGCGTTATGTGGCACAGGTGGTGCCGTATTGTTCCTAGCAGGTACTGTAGTGGTCTGAGCCCTGTATGGGCGGAAAGGTCTATTGTTACCGCCACCCGAACTCTCAATAGCGGGTCTCTTCACTCCCCTGTTCTGTGCGAAGAAGCTATCCCGCTGACTAGACTCTATCACCCTTGCAACCTGCACAGCCTCATTATAGATTTTCTTGTCCAGACCCAAGATGTGCTCTCTGATGCTTCCACGTAGTCCCATGGTGAACCTACGTGTCTTGGTCTCTTCCTCTTGCATACTTGCCGGTGCGAAGAAAAATAACTCCTCGTACCTCTGCTGGTAAGCATCCACAGTCGACTGAGACTGCTGTAGATTAAGGAACTCCTTCTCCATCTGATCTCTGAAGCTCTTCGAAAAATACTTATCGAAGAAGGCAACCTTAAACACTTCCCAATCCACCTGTGTATGCTTCGTCTCCAGATATGCCCGTGTAGAATTTCACTAAGCATTTGCATCTTCTTTCAGCATGTGAGTGGCAAATAGGACTTTTTTATCCTCTGTACAAGTCATCAGTCAAAAATTCTTCTCCATCTCTGCAACCCACTGTGCTGGCCACAATGGTTTCCCCGTCTTACCTGTGAATGATGAAGGCTTCAACTTTAGGAATCTATCCACCGCCCTGCTCAGAACGTGCTGTCCCTGTGTATTCATTCTGTACCATGGTGGTGGATACGGATATGCTCCCTGATAAGCAGAAGATGACGGAAACTGGTGCGGTGGTGGTATATTTTATGCTTGGCCCATCGGCCCTGGACTACCATGCATCGACTGTGTAGTGTTATTCCTTCTAGACTCAGGCGTACCTCCAGTGGGAATAGAACCTGGTGGCCTGAACATCTTCAGTATCTCGCTCAAGAATTCTTTCTGCTGAGCTTGCATCTGATAGACCAGGTTTGTAACAATGGTCTCAGAATTTCTGTGAGGTGGGCCAGGTAAATTTGTCGGTGCCCTAGGAATCTGCCCTTCTCCACTCTCTGGGTTTTGGTTTTGCTCTTCAACATATCTAGTTTCCACATTTTCCACTCTTTTCACAGTTTATATAACAGAGTAACTGTCCGATTTGTGGACCGTACCCTGTAGCACTTTTAACTTTATCACTCTTAATCTTAAGTAGAAGTTTTATGGTTCTTCCTAACTAGTGCATGAGTATTATTAAATTTCATATTTAATTTAGTGTATTATGCTCTTTCTTAGTCCGTCTCAGGTATCAAACAATGCTTAGGGTGTGTTTGTATTAAAATTTTTAAATTTTCCTAACTCAGTTCATTGACTTAGTAAAGTGCAATATGGTCTGTTGGACAGAGCCCGAGAGCTCTGATACCAAGTTGTCACACCCCAATTCAGATCCAACCAGAGTTGTGTGAGTGAACCATCACTGAACCAACAGTTCACACTAGGATCTCGAATAGGCCGTGTCCACTCATACAAACCATTACACATAACCACAATCAGAATATAAATAGTACAGCGGAAGTCTTTAAAATAGAATGAACTGAGTATCTATTGATAAATTAAATAAGTATCCAATTATTCAAATCCAAACCATAAATATAATACCATTACATCACTTTAATCCAACCGAAAATAATGAAAATAAATAAAAGTCAAATCAAAGGTACACGTAGAAAGGGCACTCGCATGAAGCGTCATGCTCGTCCTCTCCTGCCTGCACATCCAATGCAGCAACACCATCATACGCCGGAGCGTTCATATAATCATCCACCGTGTAACCTGCATCAACATCTAAAAACATGTATATATATAAAGGGTGAGCTCACAACTTAGCTCAGTAAGACAATCAGACAGTTTCACAATATTAGGCATGAGTAACAATCATTTTATGTTGTGGTCTAGTTTTAAGTTTGCAATGTGCTATAGAAAGGTTTGGTGGCCCCCGCACCTCTATACACGAGTGTGTGGCACAGCATGGATCACACCCCCATCTGCCCACATGCACCCAACATGGAATAGAGATAGAGCTAAGATACCTCCGTACCTCCCCTGATGCTCTACCCATACCAGTACCTAAGCCCCTACTGGCCAGGGCTCGCAAACTGGGCTCGCAACTAACCAATCCTATATGTCATCAATGTATGCCCTATCCCAGCACAGCCGTTTACGGCATAGAGATAGAGCAAAGGCATTCCCACTAACCCACTAGGATAGAAACATAACGCAGGTAAACCCTATCCCAACATAACTCCCTACGGCATAGAGATAGAGCTAAAGCATCGTGGATAAGCTAGCGTCGACCTCGGAGACCACAGTGCCACATAACCATGGCCAGGCCAGCATCAACATCGGAGACCACCGTACCACGACCTTCCCCTGTTGCCCCACCCGTACCAAGCATGTTAAGATAGAATACTACAAAAAGTGCTAGTGTGAGGAGCAATCCCAGGCCCATGCCCCACTCCACACACTAACGAAAACAATCACATGCTTAACAATCACATCCTATCAATGCATGAACAGTAATAATAGCTGAAATTAAAAGATGGCATGTGAATATGCACAAACATCACATCATACATAATCAGGTGATTAACATCGACTTACTGTCTATTAATTATTAGGTTTAGATCAGATTCCCTTACCTGACGCTCGTTTATTAGCTTGCTCCACGTCGCAAGATCCAAATGGAAAGTCACAAAGTCCTACAATATCATTAGGGTTTCATTAGAATATTTTTCTTAGGGTTTCATGTTGGTCGGAAACCAACAAAGTCCAAAACCATCCTTTCAGAGCTGACCGGTCGCAACATACCGGTTGCAGCTCTGTGACCAAACTAGCAACCGGTATGGTCGACTGGTATGTCTTCGGAAGACCATACACTTGGTTTTTCGACTGTCGTCAATCGATTACCTTGGATTTTCAGGGTTTCTCCTATCCATTCTAAGTCTAATCTTTGAGTTAGAGTTATCCCCAACTCATTCAAGTTTTATTTCGATGAATATCCTCTCGGAACTCGAATCTAAGGTTTGACGGCAACTTAGGGTTTTAAGGTCTAGTTTAGGGTTTTAGATCAATACCTACTTTGCATGGTATTGATCTACCCCTATAACTATCATAGGTTAAGAAGATTGATTCAAACACTTACCGTTGACTGGCGTAACGTGAGCGTCGTCGAACGGTAATGGCAACACCTCCTTCTTCTTCCTAGCTCCTTCTCCTTTCCAACCTCCGTCTCTTCTCTAGGGTTTGTGAGAGATAATGGAAAGGATTTGAGGAGGTTTAAGGGTGTATTTATAAGCTAGAATTAGGGTTTAATAACCCTATTAGGATTAGAAAAATCTTAGGATTCGAAATCAGGAAAGTGGGACCCTCAAAAGTCAATTTCTGGATCTCCGCACTCAACTGAGCAGAGCTGATCGGTCGACCGGTACCAAGACCGGTACCATCGACCGGTCAACATAAAATCATGTTGATTTGATCGCCTTTGGTTCGATTTCGTACCTGTTTGTCATCCGCTCGTCCCGTCTGGCCCGGTGATGATCGGAAGACCTGCTACGATACAAAACCCAGGTTTAGACCGGGTTAACGGAGTGCGGGTCTTACACCTATAGTGCGACCACACCGGCGACCATACATTTCCTGAATTCCTCTCAAATAGCTATGGTCGATACTCTTGTCATCCTATGGTCGACCGTAGTTGTGACCATATGAGTTTAATGTGGTATCTTACTTCCAATACGTATTCCTCCTCTTGGCTCATCAACGGGGTCCCCCTAATCATCATTCTAAGGCCAAAATTCTTAGTTTTACCACATTAATTACTCTAACCCATTCTCCAGGATCCCCTTTTTAGAACTGCTCAGAAAATCCCATAGTTAAATCCTTACATTGGGTTTGGTATTATAATTTTACATTAAAACTCTTACTCTTGATGTTCTAAGGCTACAAAGACAAGGTTCATACCTTACTTGTTACAGAGAGTCTATAGAACTCTTTCTCACAGCCTTCTTTTTAGTCTTCTCCGCTTCTCCTTCTCTTCCTTTTCTTCCTCTTTGGTTTGATAATGTTCCAAAAGAGTGAAAAAGGACTGAAGGACATCCTTTATATAGAGATAAACTCCTCATATAGAGTTTTCCAATAATAGGAAAGAGATTCCCCACTTATTTGGAAAGTTTTCAGACTCAAAATCTAATTTGGGGTCGTACGGTCGGTCGTACGGTCGGACGTACGGTCGTAAAATCCATCGACCATATGCTTGAAAACATCGACCATATGTTTAATTTATCATTGGCCTTTATTTCTCATTGTATGATCGACCATACCTATTCAAGTAGTCAACCATACACTTAGTTTTTAGTGTCTTTGAGTCCATTAGTTTACCTAGCCTTGTGGTCTATCTTCACACGGTTGGCCCACTCAATCCAGCAATGATGGGAAGACCTAGCATGACACAGTTAGACAGGTTAGTAGAGTACGAGTCTTACAATCATCATCCTCCACACCGGATGAAGAGTTACCCGAAGCATCAAACGAAGAACTTGTAAAATCTAAAATAATTTATGCACATAAGGGTAAGCCTAACCACCAAGCTTACCAAGAAAACTAAATGTGTATAAATAAATGCATGCAACTATCAACTACGGTCAGGTAAGATAACTGTAAGTGCCAACTCAAGATAACTAAAACGGAGCCTCCAACTGCCCGGGTCTCCCCCCATCAGAATGATGCTGCCTTATTTAGCATACAGCAACATCCCCCATGTATGGGTCCATCGTTTTGGTCCTTACTAACCATAACTCATCCCAAGTCTAAAAACGGTGGCCCTTAAAGAGGTGATAATCCCACTAGTCGACTCATCTACCCATTCACATTATGTCGGATATGGAAAACATCGTAGCTATGTTTATACCACCCTTCATTGAACCCATGCCATTACATAACCCCCTAATGGCTAAGGGTATAGTTATACGGGTGATTAATGTTTAACTAGCTATGTTCACCTAATTAGCCATATTACTGAACCACAAAGTTGCCAAGCTTCCGACCTTGTCTGAGACCCCACATAGAACATTGTGACTTGGCTAAGTTACATATGGTCAATGCAAAGCAATACCGGTAAGAAGTAGTGCAAGTGTCCCATGCCACCCACCTTCCTCCTTATCGACTTAACCATACATCATGAATCAATTACAGATTAGTCATTTTCATAGAAAGATAGCGAGTGTCCCATTCCACTCACCCTCCAATCCCTACCGGCACTGCTGATCTCAAAGGCAAGGATACATATGTATGAGCACATAGAGCGGTATATTAGATGGCATGTTATCACACAAGGCATATTATCAAAAGGGTTTGTCGCATCCAAAGGGTTTAGTTCCCTTATCGAAAGCTAAAGGAGTAGACTACTGAAGTTTCGATCGAGTAGCTTCCTATTCGAGCATTTTTTATATTTTTATCAAAATCATATACAATAATATTCATTAATTTATCGTCAATTTGTTCCAGAATTACTTTAAGCTTATTATTCCTATATTCACGATGTTACTAGCTTGTCTGATAATCATGTCTATTGTTTACTGTCTGTTTATCATAGCATAGCACTAAGCATAAGCTTATTGTTTACTAGTTATGTTCATTATCGATCATGGTCTGAGGGTATTTCTAACTTTGTGCTAAACCTGCTGTCCATATGAGGTAGGTCATGCATGGATTGGTTGTAAGACCCATACTTGAAATCCTCACAATCTGAATCTCTCTGTGTCAGGTTTTACTCTCTTTTTAACTTTGTGCACCTTGACTTTCAACCCTCCATATGATGATTGGGTCAAACTCTAGGATACCTTAGTGATGGTAGAGTGTAGGGAATGATGTCCAAGAAACCAAGAAAGCATCTCCACCAAATTGGGCCCATAAAACTAAGCATAAACATATTTTAAGCCCAACCGGAGGCATAACCGGATGAACGTTCATCCACTTGACTGCAACCGATTGGACATGGATTGTAGTCTTTCTCTCTCTGTAGTATCTATAAAAAGGAGGACCCAACCTCCTTTCCTTTCATTTAGAACCGTGGGAGAGTGAGAGTAGAAGAAGAAGAGGAACTTGGAGGAACTCTAAGATCAAGCCCTAGCATTGAGCATCCATTAGAGGAAAGTGCACCAACTTCCCCTCTCTTTCTTGGTGATCAAAAGAAAGACTCATGGTGGTTATCATGAAGACCAATACAAACCCTAGAAAGCTAGGTTATGAACCCAACTCCATAAATGGAGTCAATGGAACCATAAATGGTTCCCATGGAATGTATAACCAGTGGGAAGATGATTCGCACTAACTAAAATGGATATCTTGAAGTGGGAATCAATTCTCCATTAATGGAGACTAAGCTTAACTTAAAAAACTTAGGTTATCATCTCCTCTATGAATGGAGACATCAATGGGGTCTAAACAACTCCCATTGTGTGTAAATATGATGGAAGAATGTTTCCCACCACTTAGAATGAAGGAAACCAAGTGAGAAAGACATTCCCTAAAGAAGTAAATCTTCTCTGGTTCGTGCTTGGCTTCTAGGTCTGAACTGGTGGCACATACCGACGAAATGTTCCACCAGTGGACTTAAATCGAGGCTCTGTCTAGGTATAATACCTTGGCTAAATGACCAACCAGACCCATGTAACCGGTGTCATGGAACTGGTGGCACGAAACTGACGGCATGAACCGGCAGCATGAATTGGAGGCATGAACCCAAGGCAGTGTCGGATTATACACCACCCTACAAAGCATCCAAAAAACCTTCTAGAACCTCACTAATGAAACAGTATATGAAGCGGATGACCAACCGGATGACCAATCATCCGTTCAGTCTTCTGGTTCAGTATACATAAAAATCGATAAAGTGTTAACCGGCACCACGTACCCATGGAATGCACAACCGGTTCATCCTCTAGTTCAGTCTGTATTAAGTTATAAGCCTAGAAATGGTTAAGAAGACTATCCTTTCGGTCCCTAGCCTACCTTGTGACCTGTGCATGGACAACTAGGACTTGTCTATGCTAGTTTTAAAAGATATTCACCAACTTAATCAATTTAACTAATCAATTAGGTAAAACACCATGGGTAGTGGACGAAGCCTTTTGTCGGCTTCAAGGTTCTTAAGAACCACTGGTGTCTACAGGTGAGGGTTTGGATCACGTAAAGTTTGAGCATGTGTTTGTTGTGTGTTTATTGTTTTTTTTCCTTTTATAACATGTCATCCAATGAATTGTATATAACTATTCATGCATTTGCAATATAACAATAACTATGTATGTTGATTATTGTATGATAGATGTGTAACATACGGGCACAACACATGGGCCATGTTGATAGTTGTTGTAACCTTGTGGAGACATGGTAAACCATGGGAGTGGGGATCCAGAGTTTTCTACAAGGGGTAGTTGCTAATAATGTTGTATGCATAGCCATATATGATGGTGCGTTGACGTATGGGAGTACGGGCATGTGTACCATGTTGGTGTGCCGGTATCCTAGTGGAGACATGATGATCCATGGGATGGGGATCCGGGGTTCTCTGTTGGGTTATCGCCCATGTATGGTGGTTCATGTAACGAGTGACCTCATGAATCATATTGGGAGTGACTGTACTTTAATAAAGGCAAGATAAACCATGGGAGTAGGGAGTCGGGGTTCTCTGCTAGGTGCAACATTATATGAGACCATGTATGGTGGGTGTATAGAGTATGGGAGTACAATGTATGTGCCATGTTAGCACTATATGCTCTAGTAGGGACAAGGTCAATCCATGGGAGTGGAACGGAGATTCCTACTAGAGTATATTTTTACTTACTACATGCACATGCCATGTTAGGTGATTGATTGATTCGATATGATTGTGTTATGTTGTGAGGTAAAAGGTCTGGTTGCGTATGGGAGTACATTACATAACCGTATACCTGGTTACACCTTCGTGGGGGCATGGCCAGTCCATGGGAGTGGAATGGGGATCTCTGATAGGTTATAGCCCTACTTATTATATTCACAAACATCCTGCATCAACTTGGTCAAATGACTTGTGCTTTAGTAAAGAATAGACAAGCCCCTAATCAAAGAGGAATGCTCAAGTCAAGGGTGCCATTGATTCAAAGAGGAGTGCTCGAGATAATGCCGGTTCACTCATGGGTTGTACAAGCCACTAATCATCAAGGAGTGCTCAAGTCAAGGGTGTCATTGATTCATCGAGGAGTGTTTGGGGTCAATGGTGACTCAGGATGCAATTAAGCTAGGGTATGAGCCGACCATGATTGCATACAAATTTGATTGCCACAAACAATTGCTTGTTTATTTGCTTCTATGCTATGTTCATAAATTGTATCATAGGATTGCATTGGATACCCAACTTCTTGCTGAGTTGGGATGAGAGCTCACCCCTCGATATCAAACTCTTTTTAGCTTTGATTGTAGGTACCTCTATTGTATCTGCTGCTATGGATCCTGTCAATGTTGAGGGCACTTCTTTTAGTGGAGGGCCACTGAGGGGTTATGTCGGGGGCTATACCTGTAAAGACAGTGTTTATGGGACTTGAATCAGCGCCTCGCCTCCATTTTGATATCTGTAGATAGATACGGTTTGATATATCTACAATATGTTATTTCAAATTTACTCTAGCTATTTAGTACGGGAAATTATGTAATATGAATAATATATGAAACAGTTTATAAGACATAATAGACATATCATGTATTGATAACATTAGAAGCATCTGTTCTCTATTATGATTCTGCTGCAACTCTTATTATTCCACTGTAATGTTATTAATTATTGTTGATTATTATAGATATTATTTGTGTAGACTGTGGGGTTTACTGGTAGATCATGCTGGTTGTCGGTCGCTGGAAGATTCGGGTTGTCTCTTGGATTACCCAAATATCACACCCAATTCCTCAAAATGGGCTATGACAACACTGGTATCAGAGTACAACCACTTTGACTCTACCTACAGACTTCCCCTGCACATGTGTTTCCATGTGTCAGAATAGACATCTAGGCTAACTAAAAGTTTTTGAGAACCAATCAGTAATAAGTAGGGAAAATAGTAAGTTAGGTTACGTCACATTACAAGAACTAATGAAAGAACATAAACCACAGTATGGAGTACGAACAAAACGACAGAAAGGATCTCCATGCATGCATTCTTTCTCTCCTACCCTCAGCCTAGGTTAAGTTATGTTCAAATAGAAAGAGAAAAAACAGACTTCAGGCCAACTAAATCAAGATTCTAAAGAATATATATATATATATATATATATATATATATATATATATATATATATATATATATATATATATATATATATATATATATGTGTGTGTGTGTGTGTGTGTGTGTGTGTGTGTGTGTGTGTGTGTGTGTGTGTGTGTGTGTATCTAATCTTCAAGTACAAAATTGGGATGCGGCCCATAACCTGGGCAGTCACCCACAATAAAAACATTGGATTACAATGATAGTAAAAGAAGTGCAAGTATATATCAATAGAAATGATGTGCATAAGTCAAAAGTAGGGTATGGTCCACATACCAGACAATTATCATAGTAAATATCAAATCAAAAGAAAAGTAAACAAAAACAAACAAGAGGATCACTAGTCTGTCTTTTGAGGCTCACTCGATGAGGCAGAAGGTTGAAACACGATATGTGGTGCAGATGAAGAAGAGGCATCCATAGTAAAAAAATAGCTAGGATCTGCTAGTAGGTGCAGGTGCTAGAGATATCTCCTAGGTAGCAGATGGAGGAGTGAAAGTTCGATTCATGGCTAAACAAGGGCATGAATCATGTATTGCTCGCTAATGCAAGTGGGCCACTACTAGGGAGAGGAAAAAGTATATAATTACCTTGGTCTGCTTCTGATAAATTGGGGCTTAGCAGCCTAAAATTAATCAATTGACACCCCAATGAATGAGTGAGGATGGTGTTATGGGATTATGACCTTACCTAAGGATGATAGGAGACTTTCAGTTAACCAAATGGATTGTAAGGCCCTTGACCCCTATTTTAATGATGATGGCTGAAAAAAAGCCAAGGATCTTAGTTATATAAAATAAAGTGATAGTATAAATGGGGGATCACCCCAATAAACACCATGGGAGATCTAACCAAGCTCAGAGTCAAAGTCATTTTGACACCTCACTATAGCTTGCTGGTCACCACTATTACTAGGTTCAGAAAGCAGTCTAAAAAAGACTTAGATAAGAGAAAATTATTGGTGCATTGCTTATACCTACCATAATATGATATGTTTAACTCATTGTTATGGATAATTGGATAAATGGTTGATACTAACATTTGAGCATTTACAGATTTTCCCTATCAACAATCAACCATCAAAAGCAATGACTCTGAGGCATGCACCAAGAGGGCATTAAGTAAATTTGCCCCCTCCGCCACAAGATATAGCTGATGTAGGACATGGTCATTCCCATTCACCTCCACATGTTCCACTGCCTCCACCACCCTTTGACCTCCCACAATTACCTCCAATGTGAACTGTAGCCCGGATAATAGCCGTTATGGGTAGGATGATTCGGAACCTAGAGGCGCAACAGAGGATGATAACGATGGTCTTTACTAAGTTATTGGCCACTCTACGTAAAGTACCCCCAGTTCCATCGTCTCATAGTCAGAAAAGGCTTATGAGCTTCATGGATAATTGCCCTACCAATAGGCCTTTCTATGCACAGTACCCAAGTTCCTCAATTACAGCTTCGGCTGCTCCTTTCACAGTTAGGCCTGTATGTAGTGATCCGGCCCCAGTTACAAATAAGCTGGCTGTGTTTGCATCCAAGGTAAGTCAGCATAGACCTGTAACTTCCAACACCTCATCTGTGCCTTATGGTACAAGTTTCAACTATGGAAAATCGGGCCATTTTGCAAAAGTGAGCCCAAAAACAAAGAAAGCACCGCCACCTAGACAAGGCAAGGTCTTTGCCCTACCTGCTGAGGATGCTGAGGGTTCTCTAAGAGTAGTCGCAAGTATTTTAAAGTTAAGAAGAAGGAATCATTTTGCATGGCATGTTGTGACATTCCTATAAATGCATAAATAAATACGATTTCTATTTTTGGTATATCTGCACAAGTGTTTTCGACTTCAGGGCTACACATTTATTGGTATCCCGAGCATTCATCGTTAAATTGGGAATGCCATTGCCCAATATGATCTGTGCATTATTGGTGCATACACCCATGGGACCCATGTCCGATCTAGAGACATATTATAGACCAGGTAACGTTGTAATAGAGGATAAGGTGATGGAGGCTAACCTCATTAGCCTTGAGATGAAAGATTTTGACGTGATTTTTGGAATGGACTGGTTGGCCAAACACCAGGCCAGCGTTCTGTGCTCTAGAAGTCAGATCTTGTTCCAGCCTACAGATGGGGAAGCATTTGTGCTCACAGGCGACGTGACTAAGAAGTTCGCAAGTTATTTCTGTCGACACTTCAAGCTTCTAAGTTGCTACACCAAGGGTGTGAAAGTTTTTTAGTGTCGATATTAGACACTGAAGCATAAATACCGAGTTTAAAAGATATACCAATAGTAAGTTAATTCCCCGATGTGTTTCCTAAGGAACTACCTAGTCTACCACTATATTGGGAAATGGAGTTTGTGATTGACTTAGCTCCAGGATGCAGCTTTGGCTTCTAAAGCTCCTTACCGCATGATTCCCACTGAGTTGAAAGAACTGAAGACACAGCTTCAAGAGCTAATAGATAAGGGTTTCATTAGGCCCAATTTCTCACCTTGGGGAGCATCGGTATTATTTGTAAAGAAGAAGGATGGGAGTGTCCATCTATGCATAGATTATCAGAATCTGAACAAGCTCACTATTAGGAGCCAAAATCCCTTGCCTCGAATCGATGACTTGTTCAATCAACTTCGGGGGGCAAGTATATTTTTGAAGATAGACCTATGGTTGGGCTATCACCAATTGAAGATCAAAGCAAATGATATACCCAAGAAAGCATTCCGAATAAGATATGGACACTTTGAGTTTTTGGTGATGTCCTTCGGATTAACGAATGCTCCAGCATCATTCATGGAGCTAATGAACTGGGTGTTCCATGAGTTCTTAGATAAGCTTGTCATCGTTTTCATCGATGACATCCTCATCTACTCACCTGATGATAACACCTATGTGGAGCACCTCCGCTTAGCACTACAAAAGTCCAAGTTCAAGAAATATGAGTTTTTGGCTCAGACAAGTAGCTTTCTTAGGGCATATCATATTAGCTGAAGGTTTAGCAGTGGACCCTGGTAAGGTCAGTGCAGTCATGGACTAGTGTACATTTACTTCAGTTACAGAAGTTAGATGTTTCCTTGGAATGGCCGGTTATTGAGGGGTTCCTATATAGCCATACCATTAACGTGATTGACAAAGAAGGGTGTAAAATTGGAGTGGGCAGACAAATGTGAGGAAAGCTTTTGAACTTTCAAGTAGAAGCTGGTCTCAGCCCCAATTCTAACTATTCCATCGGAAAAGGCTCCATTCACTATCTATACGGATGCATCAAGGCATGGGTTAGGTTGTGTACTCATGCAAGACGACAAAGTTGTAGTTCATGCCTCAAGACAACTAAAGGTGCATGAGAGGGATTACCCTCCCCATGATCTACAACTTGTAGAAATTGTCTTTGCCTCAAGATATGGAGACACTACTTATATGGGGAAGTGTTTTGTATAATGTCAGATCACAAGAGTCTGGTTCACCTCTTCAACTAGATATAATTAACTATGAGACAGCGAAGGTGGTTAAAGCTGTTAAAAGGTTATGACTACATTATCAAGTATCACCCTGGCAAGGCCAATGTAGTGGCTGATGCTCTCAGCCAGAAGGCGATGGTCATCATAGAAGGGGAAACCTTTAACTCAGTTAAACATGAGGATGGGCAATGTATGGACCATACATTGGTTCTTAAACCTCCTCCAGATGTTGAACCCTCTATTACTGGCACTGTTACAACAGAGTGGATAGAGGCAATGCTGAACTACTCTATACCTTGACCATTTAGCCTACCCTGCTTGATGAGATCAAGGATGTCGCTAACAGTGATGGTCATCTGAAGACTTTCAAGCATCACCCTGAGAATGGAAGACAAGACCTAAACCCTCCGGTTAAATAAAGAGGGGCCTGTTTGGATTAAGATTTTGCTAGATCCATTTACCCCTTAAATCAAGCTTTTATTCTTATAAATTGGGGGTACCCTAATTAAAATTTCTACATGCTATCCCTTTTCCACCCTGCCCAACGATTATTATCTGATGTAAGTTGCCATTTCATCCAAATTAATGTATATACCTTGTAAAAGTTTTTGATTCATTTCTCAATCTTCCCTAGGAGTTTATGTGGCATGTGACATGGTTTCCTGGGATTATTGGGATGAGCTGATCTTAACCTTGGGTGTGCAAATGTTGTCTTTTTAGATTTGCCCTAAACCAGTCAAAATGGCAGCTCAGGCCCCCATGGATAGTTTTAAAGCAATGAAATACTTCCATATGATGAATCCATCGAAGTTCACCTGGGTAAGTACAAATCCCATGCAGCTGGCCATTTGGATACAGACCATGGAGAAGGTTTTGTAGACACTCATGTATTCTGAAGCCTAAAAACTCTTGTGTGCCACTTTCCAACTAAAAGGTGTACCATATGATTAGAGGAAAGGGATCCAGCCCACTCTAAAGAAGCGTTATGGATAAATACCATGGAAAATATTCAAGGATGCATTCTTCAAAAATATATTTTCCCAAAGCTTTCGGGACAGAAAGGAAGTGGGGTACCTCAAACTGACTAGGGTGCCCTTATAGTAAAGATATATTAACAGAAATTTAAAGAGTTGTTTTACTTCTCTCCTACTGTCATGAGAGAGGAAGAATTAAAGCTAAGGAGGTTTGTGCAAGGTTTGAGAGGGGATTTGAAGGTTGTAATGGAATCTATGAGGCTAACTAATTACAACCACACCGTACAAGCGGCAAAAAGTGAAGAAGATGGGTATAGGTAAAATTACGAGAGTCAAAGGGGGGTTTCTAGTTGTACAGATAACTGCCTTGCTACTAGGCCATTCAGGGTGCAGTACTTGAGTTTCTCTGTTACTGCCCCCTTCACTCTATAGCTCATCAGACCTACAGCACGCAGCCCAGCACTTATTCAGGCTTGAGTTGTAACTCCAGTACCTCAAGTCACACCACTAAGGGCTATACCTCTTATCACCTGGCCTAAGATGCGTGGGAGGTGTTTCAATTGTGGCAAATGTAGGCACTTGGCTATAACTTGTCAATCCCCATGTCAGGGACCACCAATACAGGCGGTAGACAATGTATTTGCCATAACACAAGAGGATGCCCAGAACTACCCTGGGGTATTTACGTGTATGCATTATTTTGCTTTAAATGTAAATTAAGTATAGCATATAATAGCATTTAACATGAAAATGGAAAGGTTTGATGAATGCTTTAAATACAGTCATATGATTGTACTTTGCACAAGGAATCTGAATGTTTCCTCCATCAAGTATTCCAATTTCTTGGTGCAAACTCATCATGAAATTCATCGAGTTATGTAATGACATAAAGAGATATTGAGTGAAAATGTATCTTAAATTATGGTTGCATGTGAAGAGTATACAAGTAGCATAGTTACCAAGATAGGGGATTATGCATAAGCCAATAGAAACGCATGATAAGTGTCGTGGCTAGGATGCCCTTGTTGCACTTGGGTATAGTATTGGGAGTGTTATGCCTCTATGTGAGCGCAGGCCTCGCACAAACTTGAGGAAGTTTTGAGAAGTGGATAAGCCTTGCACTCCTTTGATTACTAAATATCATAGTTGATGTATGTTAATTTTGAGAGTTATGATGTTGATAGACACCCATATGTATGGGATAAAAACCTACAACTACGACTTGATTTCGGAGACAAAATCCTCATAAATTGGGGGTATTGTAAGACCCACACCCAAAATCCTCACAATTTGGATCTCTCTGTGTTGGGTCTTATTGTGCTGACACTTGGCACCTTGACTTTGCACCCTCCATATGATGATTGGGTCATACTCTAGGATCCCTTAGTGATGGTAGAGTATGGAGAATGATGTCCAAGAAACCTAGAAAACATCCCTACCAAATCAGACCCACAAAACTAAGCACAAACATATTTTAAGCCTAATCAGAGGCACAACCAGATGAACATTTATCCGTTTGATTGCAACTGGATGAACATGGATTGAGTCTTTCTCTCTCCACAAGTTCTATAAAAAGGAGGACTCAACCTCCTTTCCATTCATTTAAAACCATAAAAGAGTAAGAATGGAAGAAGAAGAGGAACTTGGAGGAACTCTAAGCTCAAGCCCTAGCATTAGAGCATCCATTGGAGGTAAGTGTACCAACTTCCCCTCTCTTTCTTGGTGATCAAAAGCAAGACTCATGGTGGTTATCATGGAGACTGATATAAACCCTAAAAAGATAGGTTATGAACCCAACTCCATGAATGGAGTCAATGGAACAATAAATGGTTGTCATTGAATGTATAACTAGGGGAAAGATAATTCCCACCAACTAAAATGGATATCGTAAAGTGGGAATCAATTCTCCATTAATGGAGACCAAGCTTGACTTAGAAAACTTAGGTTAACATCCCCTCCATGAATGGAGACATCATTGGGGTCTAAACAACTCCCATTGTGTGTAAATATGACGGGAGAATGTTTTTCACCACTTTGAGTGAAGAAAACCAAGTGGAAAAGATATTTTTCAAAGAAGATAATCTTTTCTGGTTCATGCTTGCTTCTAGGTCTGAACAGGTGGCTCATACCGATGTTCATTGTAGTCTTTCTCTACGATCTCACACGCATCTTGTGAACCTAGCAACGCCTTCATTTGGATGCTTCAATTGTCGTAGTTGTCTTTTGTAAGGCAAGAAACTTGAAAGGAAAATATTCCATTGGCCATATTCATAGCTAGCTTTGATACCACCATGTTAGAAAATAAGGTATGTAAATGAGAAATGGAAGAGGAGAAATGTGGAGAACACTCAAATGAATTTTACTAACTTGAATCTCAAACTTGACTTATACAAAATGGTTTGAAGAGACATCCTTTTATAAGCCTCTAGGGAATCTTCTAGCTACCCTCTTCACAAATCTCTTCTACACACTTTTACAAGATGATTCTACACACTACTTCTACACACTTCTTAAGATATTTCTACACACACTACTTCTACAATATTCCTATAGATTCTTCTAGACTTTGAACTCCATTACAAATTTTCTAGATAATTACTATAATATACTATTTACAAATCTACCCTTGTTTTGGAAATTATGATTTAACCCAAAATTCATGTTTAATTATAATTTCAACAAAGGCCATCCCCGATCCTGCAGCCCATGGCCAGCAACTCACCAGCGGTCAAAGAAAAGAATTCAACATGAAGAAACCCTAGAAACGCAGAAAAAGCATTCCTAAAAAATCGGATTTCCCATGACTTATTTACCTTTTCTTCTTGTCATTATTTATCGTTATTCTTATTATGCTGCAGCACTTAACACATTGTACAATACCGAACCCACACAGTGTGATGTGAGGAACACAATAAGTCAGTTAATTGACGACAATTTTGTATATTCAATAGAATTTTTTTTTTTTTATACTTAATTTGATCATTTATTAGAAAAAGGAGGGACAAACTACAACCACATGGGAGGAGCAAAGGGGTGACCAACCCAAACAGCAAAAGTGGGACCAGGAAAGGTAGATAAAGAAGAGGGAGACAGCCCCAAGGGAAGAAAATGAAGCTAGGCGCCAAACCGCAGGAAAGACCGGTTGGGGCTAGACAACGACCCAAAGGTTTTTCAATTACAAATTTCGTGGTGGAGGACACCTGAGAGAAGGAAATAGTAGTACAAAGAGCCAATTTGCAAACCAGACCAATGTTTCCACCTCCACTGAATTCCTTTGCCATCCAGGTAGCCACCTCAAGGATGGACTTCATAAAAAATCGATTGCTGGAACAAAGACTCCAAATAGATTTCCATAATATTTAGAGTAGCCACAGTAAAAAAATGTTTCCTGTCAGTTTTCACTCTTGAGCTGGCCTTATCCGATGATAATATGCATTATTCATAAAAAGCTCGCAGTAAAAAAGAAAGGCCGAGCTAAGCCTCTATATATACTTATATGGTCCAAGAATGCTGTCCAATTTAGTTTTGGGTTCATGTGCACTTGTGGGGACCGATTATATGAGAGTTATGACTAGCTTCCAGTACTGTTGAAGACAATTTCTATCCGTCATGATGCAAGACATAATGACTCTGTTTTTGTCCACCTCACAGATTACTTATTGGATATGAAATAATGGAAGCAGTCAGGCTCGGTTTCTATGTGCACTGTCATACGTCTCTTTCTTCTTTGCTTGCCTCCTAACTGAAAGTCTCAACTACTACTTTTTTTTTTTTAGGCAGGGGTTGGGAGAGGAGTGAGTTGAGAGGATGTTAATCCTCACGACTATAATGTGAAAATTATTGTTAGAGGTATTTTTTATTAGTAGACAAATGTCGTGCAAAAAAATTTTGTTTCGTAGTGTCCTGTGATAAATTTTTCTCTCTCCTCCCGTCTCTCTAAATCTGCAAATTCTTTACTGATCTTTGTACACTTGTAAAATGAGGCATAAACAGGATGTAAATTTTTTTTTTAATTAATAATATTATGTTAAGTAAAAAAATCACTCTGCAATTTTTTTAAAATAATAGTTATAAAAGAAAAGGAAGACACTGAAAAGAAAAAAAATAAACTGGATTTTTTTTTTTTTTTTTTTTGCGAAGTCAGTGGTATGACCAGACAACAAGGGCACCTAAACTTCCATTGGAATAATATGTATTGTCTTTCCAATCCTTCATCCTACAAACCCAAAAAATGAACACAACCTACCATCCTCCCAGGTTAAATTGGGTTGATCAGCACTGTCACTGCCTATCACATTTTCCAGTATTGCTTCACTACTAGACTTTTCAATTGCTTCATGGATTGGAAGCTGGGATGACCAAAGCAACAAGATGAGTTATTATTTATTCCATCATCTTCACCAGTTGCATTGTTGGCTACTTGAATCTCATCACAATGACCCTGTAAGAAATCTGAATCCAAAAAATCTGAGATTCGAAGCTCGTCCAAGTCGGTATCCATAAGAAAATCTAAAGAGTCATTGATTCTTCAGCTGGAGCTCTCTCCACCCAGCACAAGCTCAATATTGTTGCATTGTGTAGCTCTAGTCTGAATGATGTGGGGGTTGTTTTCTACCTTCACTGAGGGAACTCCTTTAAGCTTCTTATTTTTCAACTTTTTACGCTGTATCTTTTTTGTCATTCCTTTAAATTTCTTGCTCAAACTTGTATTCCAATAATTCATGATTTCATTGTCTGTTGGCCCTGGTAATCTTCCTGCTATCAAAGACCATCTGCAAAACCAAAAAATTTTTGACACTTAATTTCCTATCAATTTCCACATTCTATTAATTATGAATCTTATGGAAATGGAAATTCATAATTTCTCTACTCAAGGATTGAAATTTAGTGGAAGTGCAATTTTCAAGCTCAATTATTTTTTCATAGAATAAGAATTAGTTAATGCATGGGAAAATTATTTTTTTTGCTAAATGTCAGCACATAATATAATGAAGAAAAATAAAAAAAACCAATGTACGTGAACACAAAAAACCAGCAATACTCATTCTTCTACCTTCCGAATTGCCATTAGCAGAGAAGCCAATCTCCCAAAAACAACAACTCCCTCCTCCACCTTCATCGTGCTTGGGGTTATTTTGTAGCAATAAACAGAGGGGTTTTTCTTAGGCTCTCTTTGGTATATTTATGTTTATGAGTTCTTTATAATAAATCGTTTATAAGATTAAATTATGAATCATAAATAATAATTGATTAATACCACTAGACATAAAAAAATAATAACAAATTATCACAATAATGATAAACA
The DNA here is from genome assembly GCA_028583415.1 of Protea cynaroides. Taxonomy (NCBI): domain Eukaryota; kingdom Viridiplantae; phylum Streptophyta; class Magnoliopsida; order Proteales; family Proteaceae; genus Protea; species Protea cynaroides. The sequence continues at coordinate 76,283,293 of CM053266.1, read as the reverse complement.
CATTATAACCTAATTGTAGATATTAGATTATAACAATTTATTTTAACTATAAATAAGTACCATAAATTATATTAAACAAGTAATTATGTCACTCACAAGGGGTTTAAGTGGTCTTTCTTTCCTATTATGGGAGCAAGTGGAATGGTTCTCATTCAACCCTAAAACTTGTAACTCGTATCTCCTCACTGTGGGTCACATGAATAGCCCACATTTCACATCCAAAGGGAGCGAAAAAGCATCGAAGTGAACTGTTTGGGTCAAATTTTATGACTAAGTATTGTTATTATTATTTTTTTTTTTTTTCAGAAGATCAGCAAAAGAATATATTAAAAAAAAAATGTACACAGCAAGATGAAGAAAAACAAAAGACATCAACTTAATCCAAAGAGAGTAGTCCATCTCTCCACCTCCACATTGCCATAAGCAGAGAGACAGACTCAACCAACGTTAACAAAAAAAAAAAAAATGAATGAAAACTGGGGTACAACTGTGCATCCTAAGAAAAATCAAAGGTGAAAAAAAATCATAAAAAGCTTCCCTTCTAGGGTGAAAAGAAAGCAAGAAATAAGATTGGGAAATACGTGCTTCATTGACAAAAGATTCGGGAAAATGTTTCTGTAAAATAGGATTTTCTGCAACAAACATAATACATAACATAATACATAGGAATGCACTGAAAAAGTCAAAAAAAAAAAAAAAAACTTTGCATGAAATGAAAAAAAAAAAAAAAAGCACAAAACTTTTACAATGAAAAAAATAAAGCATTACTTTTTCCTTTTCCCCACCCTCCCTTTACCATGAACGTAAGCAGTCAGTCATATCTTTGATATGATTATGTAAGAAAATAAAAAGAGTTGACAAGGAAGAGATAAAAATGGGGAAAGAAGTTGAGGCCACCAACCTATCGCCAAGGAGCTTATGAAGTCTGATAATGAGATCCTCTTCATCCTTCGAAATGTTGCCCCTCTTGATGTCTGGCCTCAGATAGTTCATCCATCGTAGCTTGTAACTCCAGCCGCAACACCTCAAACCTGCGAAAATCCATGCATGTAGTGAAGAAGAATTGATTTGAATTGAAATAAAGAGCAAATTTGTTTACTTCTTAATCCTTACCTGCCTAAAGAGGGAGCTCTCTCCATTTTCCTTCTCCATAAATGTTAATGTAGCTTGTAATTATTCTATCCTCTTGAGCTGACCATGCTCCTCTCTTAAGTTCTTTGGCACAGCCTCTGCATGTTCTTTTAGTCTTCTCAGCAGCCATTTCCTTTCTTGGACTCTTAAAAGATAAGACAGACACAATCACACAACCGTTCTTGCCCTATTTATATATCGTAGTTCTTACTTATAATCTTCTTCTTATCATATTTTGAATTTATTTCTAGCCTCTCATTAGGCAATAATTGCCGTCCCTCCTGTGTTCTTGGCGCAGCGGCACGCCGATGGGGAATCCGCATCCTCTCCTCCTAGACTCTGGGAGGATAGAGACGATTCCGTCGGATGGTCGACATGTGACTCTCGGAAGAATTCGAGCCCCACGTTCGAGCCTACACACCCCTTGTCCGCTCAGCTCATCGGCTAAAAGTCGGCTTGGACATGAGACTTGAATTCTCTAAAGAATCACGTGTCGATCATCCGAAAGGAAAGAGGAGAAGATTTGAATCCCGCAGCTGGGTGGGTATCTATTTTTCATAGGGTGGGTATCTATTTTTCATAATGCAAACAATCATTCCATCATGAAATTTGAATCTCATTATTCTACCCACGTGCTACAGCTATCTATTCTTCTTCCCCTTCTTAGAAGTTCTATAGAATTTTTTCTTTCCACTTTTAGAAAGTTAAAATCATAGCATGTTAATTGTGAGGGGGGTTGGTGTTTACCAATTAAAACTGCCGACAGATAATCCCATTTTATTGCAAGAGAGTCCAAACTGTCTGATACAAAATATTAGGGTGTTAATCAGTCGGTCTCGGTCGGTCTTGATAGATTTAATCGGTCCCCATCAATTTGACATCTTGTATCGTGATTGATGTGTTTAACTAATCGATCTTGATTTACGAGACATTGGCTCATTTATATTCAGTGCAGTCGGTCTGGGTTCCTAATTGGTCTTATGTTAATCAATTTAATCAGTTTATTAATATTTATAATCAGTTATCTTATTCGGTCATATGTTCAATTATGCTATTCGGTCTTATGTTTAGTTATGCTATTTGGTTTAAACCTTGGTCCATATTCAATTGCAATTAGTCATTATTTATTCTACTTTCACAACATAATAGTTTATTTTATATTAGGAAAAATATCTACCACACCCCTTGTAGTGTATTTTAATATCACCCATCTGACATTGTTAGCAATAATATCCCTAAGAGCCCCTAAAAACACCCAAACCTTGTTTTGATGTTAAAAAGACTTTTTTATCCTCAATACTTTTCAAATTTAATTTTTATATTTATTTTTTGAGATTTTTTTTATTTTCCATTTTCACAAAAGGTAAGAAGTTCAAGAAGGAACTTCCCTTTTTTAACAAAACCTCTCTCATGGAGCTACTTACGTCCAATCATTTTCTACTTCTTCTCTAGAATAGAATGTTGTTTGATTAGCCATTCGCTCCAAAATCAAAAGACTATGCTCGAATGCTATTTGATGGTGGTGGTTGGTGGCGGTGGGGGGTGTGGAGTGTTATCAAACGAGGCCCAAAACTACCCGTCACCTGAATCTGAATCCAAAAGGTTGTCATTGTGAAAGAAAGAAAAAGCTCTAAGAACTTCAACAAGGATTTTCTAGGGTTTAAAAGGAAATCTTCTTCACATCTACCTTATGGCCGCTGCTTCCATTCCCAACCCAGCTGATCATGTGATTATTAAGCCTATACTATGCCGATGGCGATACCCGTCCCAATGCCGAAACATTTTCCAGTTAACAGTGACTTCTTTATTCTGATATCTTCAATCGCCTATTCCAACGATATTCATTGTGTCGATTTTCTCAATCGTCAGTTCCGCGGCAGTGAAGGTTTCATCAATTTTCGACCAGATCTGGTTATTTCAGATGGTGTCTCTTTATCTCCGCCGGACTACGATGGCACAATCTTCGGCTGAATAGTTTTCGCATCCCAATATAATTCTCGGCAGTGGAAAATCATATTACTTCAACTCCAGCGATAGCACCCATCTTTCTAAGGAATCTTAATCTGTCTTCATCGAGATTCTCAAATTTTAATCATCTGCTGGCCTGGTGATCTTTTTCATGAGATTTTGCCAGGAAATTTGTTCCAGATTCTCACATCCGAATTTAGAATTTCATGTGCAAAAATTTTTTAGTGAGACGGGATGTGAGCTATGGAGTCTAAACTAAATAAATAATAAAATAAAACAAGAAAGAAGAACAATTGAAGATCTTAAGTTTCAATTTCCCCTCAAACCCACATCAGAATCCTGAATTAAGATAAACCACAGAACGCATAAACATCGTTTGGGTTGTCTCAGTGACTTACATAATTCTGGCTTCATCTGCATAGAGAGGATTTTGGATCAATAGACGATGGTAACACGGAGATAAAGTTGAAACGGTGAAAACAATAATTTTCCTCTTACCTTTCGTGAAGATGAAAAATAAAATGGTGAAATCGTGTTTTACTGTTTTTTATTTTCGTAATATATAATATTTAATATCTAATATGAATTATAAATAAATAAATTTTTAAGTTTTATAAAATAAAAGAGAAAATATTTAGAGGTAATTTTTTCATTTATTAAATAAAAATGGTACCAGGTCCTTGATTGAAAGACATATCTTAAAGAAAAGGTGTAAAGGATAGAATTTTTCAAAAGTAGGAGATGTTAGGGATATTATCGCAAACGATAGTGGATGGATAAGATTAAGATAAACTATAGCAGATGTGTGGCAGATATTTTCCCTCTATATTATTCATTAAAATTTGAAAAAACATAGTTTAATTTAAGTTCTTAAATAAAAGAACATAGCTATGTCTTAAATAAAAATAAAAAAAAAATCAGCTACCCCCATAATAGTTTCGAAACATCATTTAGCACCCACACCTTTCAAAAAACATCAACTACATCCAAGTAACTGACGTAAGTGACAGAAATGAGCGTTAAACCGTTTTACTCTTTATGTTATTAATTTGAAAATTTTAAAAACTAATAAAATTACTAATAAACCTTACTACCCAGTAATAAATTCGAACTTCATCTTCCTTGCGCATAACTTCCCCTACAACCTCGCAGAAGACTGTTCTTCAATTTCTTTTTTCTCGCTTTCTTCCGCCTCGCGAAGGCATTGAACTGGATTTAAACGCTCAAGTGGGGTAATAAAAACAGCAAGAGGTCAATTGCTTTTGCATCCAAATCAGATTTCTGTCTTCCACAAAACCTGATCACCTTTTATCAATATTCGAAAACCGATTTCAATTCTTCTTTTCCTTCCGAGGAAAATCGAGCCGAGACTTTATAAAAACAAAACCCTTGGGATTGATGACAAATCTAGAAAGCAAAAAATCTCCTCTTGGATTCTCTCGTTCTTTTTTTATTATTAGTTCTCTATCCTCTTTTCTCCTCCACTCACTCTCTCTCCCTCTTTCTTTTTTATCATAAGTCATAACCCCACTATCTCTTGTTCCCCCCCTCTCTCTCTCTCTCTTTCTCTCCTAGATCCCAAATCGCATACCGGATTGAATGGATGGGAGGGCTTAGATTTAGAGAGAAAGGAAGGAATAGAGGAGTTACAGATTTTTTGTTTTTTATTTTTCACATTTACCAGATGGTGATATAATTCTTAATCTCCTTTACCACAGGGGATACTATTCAGATTTTTGGGAAGAAAAGGCTTGCATCGTCGTTGGCGAAGATAATCGGAGAAGAAATGGTTTCTTCTCCAATTCCTTTCTTCTTCTTTCCATTCAAATTGGGATTCTCATTTGGGGTTTGTACTTAGAAGGAAGAGGAGGGTAGATTTGGAGAAGAAGAAGATCTGGAGAAGAAGAAGAAACGGGATTTAGAGATTTGGGGTTTTACCCTCCTTAAGTGAAGGAGGGTAAAATCGTCTTTCAACATTTTTTAGGGTATTATTGTCTAATTCAAATTCGCTTTCAGCAATTAACGGGATTCGTTTAACGGAGTGGATCTATTTGATTAACGGTGGTAAACGTTTGAGTGGTAGTTGATGTTTTTTGAAAAGTGTGGGTGATAGGTGATGTTTCAAAACTATTATGGGGACTAGCTGATTTTTTTTCATAAAAAAACATAGTCAGATTGAAGGAGACAAGGAGAAGTTGGAAGCAAACAAACAGTCATGAACAAGAGGGGTTTACACTTGACTGATTTAGGCGTTTTGCATAGAATAAAAGTTAAAATCTAAATCGGTTGACCTTCAAGAGAGAGAAAAAAGATCGATAAAGACAAATTAAAAAGTTAAAAAATGAGAGGGAAAAAGTAGGTGGAAAAAATATATAAAAAGAAACATATATGGGTCTTTAATAGGTCTTTAATCAGCTTATATCAACTCGGTTTTTAATTGGTCGATTTAGTCGGGCAACTGTTGAGTTGCACACCTACACCAATAACGATCAGTTATTAATCAATCCGGGCCTAAGACCGACACATTTATTAAACGATATTACTCAATGCAGTTTTTAATCGACCAATCCAGTTCAGGGGACACGGTGTGATCTCAAAATTGACATTAACGATCTAAATGGCCACTTGATCAATTTTTCCCACAAAAAAACAGCAAAAAATTCTGTATGGTGATACCATAAATTTACTAAAGTGTCTTCCGTCGTATGTTCATTGATTTCACTTTCAGCGGACTAGACTGCATGGTATGCATTCCGACCACCCAGTCTTTCTTCGATCGGATGACCGGAGACAATTCCTGTCCTTTACTTATAATGGTTGATTGTCACTTCCTATTAGACCCATTCAAAAACAGTTTATCACCTACCACCAGATGCCTGATTGACAGCACGCCACTTGGCCAATTTTAAACTTCAAAAGCACCAAAAAAATTCCGTATGCTGACACATTAAATTTATTAAAAGTAGTTGATTAATTGTCACCTATTATTTCAACCCATTGGAAAGGAGATTGTCACAAGGTATTGGTATCACATCCATTGATTCTCGTCGATTTGTCTTAGTTTTGGATCTGATGGAACTCTCATATGAATTCTGATCCTAATTTTTTATAACATTATTTTAATGAGAATGGAATATGTGTCAATTTTCTATTAGATCCGTATATCAATTTGGTCGAATCATATCAGTTTTGGATATACTTGATGCTATTTTCGATACCTGGATTTAAAACTACAACACTGGTAGTCCGGAATCTAACAAAAATCAAGTGGCCGAACTTGAATTTCCCTTGATTGATATGAGGTTGGTCACTTGGTTATCATTATTGATGAATAATCATCCTAGAGGTCGATCATATATTGCTATTCTTTTTTCTTTTTTCTTTTTCTGACAAATAAATTATATGTTAAAAGGAAGAAAAATCTATACAACAAACCCAAAAGGGCAACAAAGAAAGAGAAAAAGCTCAAAGCAAGCTACCAATTCAGATGAGTCTTACAATTAAACCCCAATAGACCTTAATATGATGATTTTTCTTTGAATCTAAATCCGATGCATTGGTGTGGTTAACCTTTAAGATTATTTCCAACAAGATGGAGGATATAATTCAATTGAAGGATCAAATCAAGATGATGGAGTCCATCTCCTCAAATTTCTTTCCCACAAAATATGATAAATGGTGGCATAAAAGTTAGCAAACTTGATCATAGTCTCACAAATGGTGTTTTCTTTTAACTTATTCAAGATCTATCTCCAAATACAATGGAGAGATAAGTTTTAGTGGGGGGATGGCCTGCACTTAAGAAGAACTACCTTCGAGATCCTTTGAACAAAATTGGCAGTGGAAGAAAAGGTGATAAGAGTCCTCCATGGTTCTAACAATGGCAGCAGTTAGTAATCCAAATGTTCCTGAAGGCAACACCCTCCAAGCAATGAAACCTGTTCCACTTGTAAAGATTTTGGAAAAGCATTATAGCCTATCGGTGGATCTGTCAATAGGGGATGTACCGAGAAGGTGTGGTGTCCTCTTCCACTTGTGCTTCTTCGAAAATCCTATTCAATAAATTACAATGTAATGAGGATTTTCAAGTTCAATCAAGAATGGAGATCCTAGCCTGATTCATTTTGTTACAAATGGATTGTTAATGATTGTTATATGTTGTAACTGAATAAGGTTAGTGTAACCGAATGTAGTTGTAACTGAATAAGGTTAGTGTAACCTAATGTAGTTGAAGTAGTTAAGTATAAATAAGAGTCTAGAGAAGTATTGTAACATTCAGTTAAGTAATGAAAAGTCTTCTTTTATAAAGTCTAGAAGCCATCCCCTTTGAAGTGGATCTCTTTCTCCTCTTTCTCTCTTCTTCTTCTTCTGATTCTTGATTCTTGTTCTAAATACCAAGGATCAAACCCATAACCTCCAGGGCGCTTTCACTCAATCTACATAACACCAATCAATTGCACTAAGCAAGTAGTCACATACGAAGTCAGTATCTTTCCCTTGCTTTTGAAGGTGAATGATGTGGGATTCAAAAACAAGTTAAGAATAATTCATCTTGCCATGCATTCAGTTGTCAAGTTGGTGGTTTGTGGTAAACTGGTGGAAGAGAAATCTTAGAAGGTGCTACCTCCTCTCGTGATCTTAATCAGATTTAGTGAGCAATTGAGTACTAGATCAAAACGAACATTAACCACCTTTCATGCTTTGGATTCTGACACCATCATCAATCACCATATGGTCTCCTCCTGGGCCTTCCGAATAGACTACTTTAGGCAGCGAGGTTCTTTTCTTGGGTTTCAGAATTATGTAATTTGTTTTAGGAAAAAGTTTTGAGGAGACCTATGAGAGCATCTAACATTTAGAAAAGTATAAAATCTTTATTTTAAAATTTTGAAGTTTCTATAATACCCTTATCTTCCATCTATTCACTCATTGAAGTTTCTTTTTGAATATTGCTTCCTTATATTATCTCTCGCTTCATCTTATTCTTTTTCCCTCAAGGGTGCATTTTTATTTTTATTTTTTAGGAATAACTATCTATTCACAAAAAAATAAAAAATAAATAAATAAAAATGACAAGTAGAGTATAGCAAAAGATACTATCATATATTTTTTGGGAACATTTCTCCCACCTTCCCTGTAGGATACTTAAAAGGCAATCACCCCCAAACTTGACACAAAATATCTCCCACCTCTCCTACTTTTGAAAATATTCATTCCCAATCAATTTGGTGATGAGATTCATTATCACCAATATTTTTAGGACAGTAATACCCTCAATATTAGAAAAAACTCAGTCTCTCAAAAATACCTCTCAGTCCCGATTTTTACCGAGCTTTTTTCTTCTCTTCTTACCTCGCCGGAGACCACTGCCCTCTCACAATCAAGAAGTCGTTGGAGACCGCTGCTCTCTTTCTGTATAGTACTCGCCCGAATAGGAATCGAAGAAGCCCTAAATCGATTTTTACCGAGCTTCTTTCTTCTCTTCTTACCTCTACTCTCTCACCTTCAAGCAGTCGCCCGAGACCGCTGCTCTCTCTGCGTCCAGTGCTCTCTTTCTGGGAATCTGAACGTTGGATTTGGTTCAAACTTTAATGATTTACTCTCCTTCCTTGTTAGTCCACTCATCCAGATTTCTGGAAACATCAGACTTGTTTTTCTCTATTGTAATTAAATCTCAATTGCTGTTTCGTTTCCTACATCTAGCGATTCTGGAGAATAGAATCCATCTCCGAACCCATCCCTTAACTTCCCTCCGAACGGAATCAAAAGAAGATGTTGGAACCTTGGCCAAGTTGAGCAGTTGAGTGCATCTTTGTGTGTGTTGTCATTGTTGGCAACCTTGGCGACCTCTTGATAGTTGGCAAAGTGATATGGAGGAGAGAGAATATCAGCAGGAAATGTATCCAGTCAGCAGACAGAGTAGACAGTCAGCAGGCATGGTTGGACAGTCAGAAAGCCTATTTGGAAGCCAGTACACAACCCTATGTGCTTGCAGTTCAGTGAAAGAAGACATAAAGTAGAGAGAAAAAGTAGAGAAAGAAAGAGGAGAGAAAGTGTCTGTGGGTCCCACTGAATTCCCACTGACAGACATGGTGACTGGGTTGGTGCACTGACAGCAGTTGATGAGAGAGACTAGCAGAAGAAAGAGAATGGAGATCAAAATGAAGAGAGAGAAAGAAAGAGAGAGAAGAAAGAGAGAGAAAGAAAAGAGAAAAGAGGAGAGAGAGTGGTGGGTCCCACCTGAGGTGGCCAGGCTAGCATGGCAGTCAGCCCAGGCCAGCAGCCGCAGCCAAGGCCAACAGTCGCGGCACCAGGCCAGCAGGCCAAGCCCACCTAAGCAGCACAGCAAGCATGCTGGTGCACAACAGGCAGCCAGCATGTCATGCCAATTGCCCAGCCTACAAGGCAGCAGGCCACATGACAAGCCAGCAAGCACAAGGGCCCGCAGCCATGCACATGCCCAAGGCACAGGACAGTCGCAAGCCCCCGGCCCGCAAGCATCATGCAGCAAGCCACCAGCGCGCACAGCCATGTCGCGCACAACAAGCCAGTAGCAGCATAGGACAGCTGCGCAGCCAGCCTCGAGCAGGCCAGCAAGGCCCGCAAGGCAAGCTAGCCGTGTGCGCTCCTCACAAGACCACCACGTAGCAGCTGGCTCCCACAAGCTCGCAAGGCTCGCAGGGCCTAGCCGCGCGTGCGCCTCGCAACGCAAGGCCTGCCCTGCATGCACATCACCTGTTCGACGCAATGTCGCAGAGAAGGCTCCCCTTAGCACCCTACTGGAATGGCCTTCTCTGTAGATGATACTAACTAATTACAGAGGCCATTTCCAAGATTGTAGAGGGCATTTTTGTCCATCTAAAAAGGAGGGGATTCTAAATCTATGGCCAGGGAAGTGCCACGCATATTAGATCCAAAATCGGCGACTCAAATTAAGGCGGGCTATGGTGCTTCTTCTTGATCGCGTCAAGATTCTTGCACGAATCTTGTGATTGGTTGAATGCAGTTTAATAAGGTAGTCCGCGTCGTGTGGAGCTGGATCCATGATTCAGTGTGGAGCGCGTATGGTGCGTCGGCGTTATGGATCCCAATCTGACAGCTAGGATATGTTCCGAGCTTCGCTGACGGGATTACAAAGATCGTAAGGCCCTCCTTTAATCCCGCGTTTATCTGACACATCCAACGGTTATTAAGCAAGATTCCAGGTTCAGCGAATAGGAAATCGACAGCAGACCTGCTGTGTCAGCGGCGGCGCGGCTACGGTGAGTCGCAGGTGCACGGATGCTCTTCTAAAGATTCTATTTGGAATAATCTGATCGGTTGGACTTTGGATGACCATATCTTGGCCGTTCAAAGATTCTATTTGAGGCGATTAAAAATCCCATGGACTTGTCTCTTCGATGTGAATCTATCTGAAACAAAAAAAAAAAAAACCAGAGTTTTGAAGTGGAAGAGCTACGGGATTTTTAGGGAAAGGGTTTGAGGGCTCTCCTTGAGTAAAACAATCCCTCTCCACTTTCTTCTCTTTGATAATAATGGTCATTTGAATATTTGGGGAGGAAGTGTGAGTATGTGGTGAAAGTTTGGTTTGCATGAAGTTGTGTGAGAAGCATTGGGAGAGTGCTGAAGTTTCATTTTATTGAAGAAGCTTCCCACCACCATTGGAGAGCTTGGGAAGCCTATTTGGTGAGCACCACACATAGCCGTGATCACGCTGGGAAGGTAATCACGCACACAAACCCTATTTATTTGTACCAATGTCATATGGGAAGGGTTTGTAATCTCTACTTTAAAAATACATTGTAACTTGTCAAGTTGGGGGCTTGACAAGAATGAGGGTTGTTGCCTAAGACTCAGTTGCAATTGAGAATGTGGTCAATGTTGTAGCATTTGGGTTGTAGGTGCAACCATAGCATTAAAGTAGTGTATTGGATATAATACGAAACCCTAGTTAGGGTATTACCCCGTGGAGTAGCCATCACAGTGTGTGATAGGTGAACCACGTTACATAGTGTGTCTGTGTATGTGAATGTGTTTACTTGTGCTGTACATTTGAAGTGTGTGGGTTGCAGGTCTGGGTGTGCACACTTGGTAGGCCAAGCCTCTGGTATGGATACCTGTAAGTGTGTGTGGCATAGTGTGTTACACGAAATGTGTAAACAAAGAGCTCTCGGCAGCAGTATGTATTATTGGTTGAGCAGACTTCACAGTATTGGGAAGATTTTTAGTGATCACTGATTCACCCCCCCCTCTCTCAATGTCAACCTGGAACTTACAGAAGCAAAGACGAAAAGCGATCCTGGGGGAAAAAAATTATTATAAAACATTTGGTAATAATTTGAGTCTCGATGATTCTTTTCGATTTAGCTAAAATGTTTATTAGTTTTTCTCTTCTTTTAATCATGTTGTTTTAGTTTTTTTGTCACCCATGCTTTGCCAAAGCTCCCATTTTTCAATTGTTGTCATTAGATAATTATCAACGGTCGGGGTGAAACATGAGGAAGGATTTTCCGTTGCTTTTCAGCTTTGTTTGTTGCAGACGTAGCACACATGATAACGCTGTGACATTTTTTGTTTTTGTTTTTTTTCTTGTTTCGATTGAGAATTGAGAGATAATAGTGGGTTTTGGCTGGAAAGATGATGCAGTAGTGTCCTGGTGTTTGTGATTGCAGAGAACGGAGAAAAATAGAAGTAAAAGGGGCTATGATTGCTGCTGCAGGAGAGTTCATCATCTCAGTAGAAATGGCGTTTCTCTCTTAATTATCTCTACAAGCTTGCCTTCGGAACGAAACCAGAGACCATGAACCTTGGACGCTGCATTATAGTCACCTTAGCGGAGAACAACACAAAGACCTTCATTGGTGGTGTCAAGATTTCCATCATCTCCGGCGACCTGCAATCGCAATACACTCCTGGCAATAGAATGTGAATTCTTCGATTTACTTTTCCTAGAGCCATTTCTTTGACTATTCCTCAGTGGCGTCAAGTAGAATCGCAGGAAGCCATTGTCAAGATTGTTGGGACTCTACCTCGCGCTTCAGTTATGTTCCAACACAAATTCATCTCTCTTCTTACCATGCTCATTAGATTCTTTGTCGCTTCTCCTCAAACCGCCAAATGAGCCACCACCACCACCGGTGCTAAAGGAACTCCTGGAGCTGACACTGCTCTACGGCAACTGCTTGAATGTGAGAGAGCAGAGTAAGAAGAGAAGAAAGAAACTCAATAAAAATCAATTTAGGGCTTCTTCGATTCCTATTATGGTGAGTATGGATGGACAGAGAGCAGTGGTCTTTGGCGACTGCTTAAATGTGAGAGAGCGCAACAGCGCTCTCTGGTGGGGTAAGAAGAGAAGAAAGAAGCTCGACAAAAACCAAGATTGAGAGGTATTTTTGACAGACTGGGTTTTTCTAATATTAAGAAGAGAAGAAAGAAGCTCAGCCCAACACAGGTTTATTGTGTTGTTTTTATGTATTTCTTTTAGATATTGTTATCTCTATTTTGAGGTATATATGTGGCATATGGGTTGCATATTTTGTGGCTTATAAATTGGTTATATGACATTATTGTTTTTAGTCTATTGAATTAATGGACTAGTTTTGTGGATGATTATTCAAATGAGTCATTTTGTAGTCCTTGACTTGACCGCACCTATTATGATGTGCTATGTGCTTACATAGGCATTGATTGGACCATAATGGGTTTGAGAGATGAAGTCAAAAATACTTAGACTATGAGAGACATGGGGACTAGTCTCTCGACGGTCAATGCACATATAATTTGTGAAGTATTTCATGAAAAGACCTCGTGTATGTTGAGTGGTGACCTTAGTGTTTAATGTTCCATTGCCAGTGACTTAACAATTATAAAAGTGTACGAGTACTTACAAACTGCCAATTTGAACAAATTTATTGTGTTTAATTTTGCATCCAAATATTTTTATTTATTAATATAAAATATTATCTATTTTTAATTTACAAAATCGATGAAATCTTTTGGTTTTATGAAAAATGGTAGTTTTGTATTTTTGGTCCCTATTTATTATTTGGGGGCACTTGTGGTAATTGTCAAGGTATGTCAAAAGGCAATTTGGATATGGTATTAGGAGGCTAGCATCTCACTTAGGATTGAACTTTATGATTGATCATCTCCACCCTAGAAATATAAAAACATCTCAAGGTCACACTAGCTAGGGGAGGAAAAGCTCAAAATACCAAAGTTATGGTATAGCTGTCCAGCTAGGGTGAGTACCCAGATTACTTGTGAGATCTCTGAATATTAAATGACTTCGTTATATAATCATTCAAAAATTTTCACCAAAAGGTACATTCAAATCGTCAAAAGGGTATGTCATTTTACTTAACTTTTTGGATTAAACAAGTGACATGATATTTATAATAGGTTTCTAATTTTGATGTGATATTTTTCATATAATATTACAATTCTTCTAGGATGTTTTTTCCAATAGGTATTACTGTACTAAAAATATTGGTGATGATGAATCCCATCACCAAATTGATTGGGAATGAATATTTTCAATTGCTAAAATTCTTTTTGTCTAAGATTCATATCCTAGAAATGTCTCTCTTTCTCATATATGTGTTTTATCATATCAAAGATTAATAGTTGTTTTCTTTTTATTTTTCTCCTTATGAAAAATTATGACATCTTTATAGCAATTTTAGTTAATTGTGTTGATGATAGTTTATTTTTTCCTAAAGCTTCCTCTAAATTTACATAAATGGAAGATGAACAGTCTAACAACATTTGTTATGATGGTTATGATAAAGTTACTATCATTTATGCTTATTAATGATATTACATAAATTGAAAATAAAGGAGTCTTATTGGGATTTGAAAAGTTCTTTGAAATAAAAAATAAAAAAAACTTATGAAGAAGATGAAAGGGTAAGTTGACAATTCATATTATAGTCGATAAACCATCTTGGAATTTGAAAAGAGTTGTTTTTGATTTTTTTTTTTTTTTGCTAGAAATTAAATTTGTATCAAAAGAAAAGAAAATTTACAAATGAACCCAACAAATATGAAAAATCTCTACCTTCAGCATTGCCATCAATAGAGCCCATCCAGGGCAACACACTAAGAAAATCTGTAGCGTGGTCTATGAGAAGCATCCTACACTACCTCCCTAGCAATAAAATCTAAACATGTTCTCCAAACAAAGGATTGTCTATCATGAACTGATTTTTTCGCAAGTCTATCAGGGACAGTATTAGATTCATGAAAACAATGTGTAAATCTCACCTCATAGCTAAAAAGGGTAGCTGAAATAGCTATCTATTCTTGCTAGAGTGACTAAGGGATATTCCCAGAAATAAGAGCCTTGACCAAAACAGTTGAATCTGATTCCAACCATATATGCACTTCTCACTCAGCAATATAGAAGGTAGTTTTCATATATTCATGTATCCAGTTGTCTTTTTATTTGACTTGTCATAATAGAGGGATGGAGAATTAATACTCACATTTGAGAATGAGAAGAGTTTAGGACATTGGAAGATGAAAGTTCTAAGAAGACATAAAGTCATCATTATTTAGCCATCAAGCCGCTTAGCCATCAAGTCATTAAACCATAAAGCCATCAAGCCAAGTACTTAATTATGGTACATGTGACTAAGCCATGTTAGCCTACTAATTGGACTTTCATTTTTAAACCGAATTCATACATACTCTAATATATATTTGTTTTTATCTAATCTTAATTTTAGTGGGAGTTAGTTTGAATATTTTATGTGAATTGGGTTTAGGATTGCTTCATTCATTATTCCGATACTTAGATATGATGACACCCATCTATTAGTCACTTTGATGAGATAGAACTATGGATGGACTAGTAAACCCCTCATGTCACTGTCCATTGGATAGACACGGTGATAGGTTAATTTTTTTCCTATGTCCATCGGATATGGGACGAGTTTAACATATCCTTATGTTGAACATTAATGAATTCTGAATGGGTCTTGGTTAATTGGATTCTTTCCCATGCCCATCAGATACAGAAGCGGGATTTGAGATCTTTGTTGTTTTGCCACTAAATGTCCAATGTTATATTATTTTTGTGCTAATGAAATATGCTTTAGTCTCCATGCTTATTATGCATGTTGCATGCTTATGATAGATGGCAGGATCGTCTAATTTTTTGAACGTGTCTGATATGATAAAAATTATATCTTGACTGGATCCAATTATGTTGAATGAAAGCGTAGAATTGACTTATTCATTGGTTTTCATAATTTTTTTCTATGTATTAAAGAGAAATATCTTCTTGTGCCTGATGTGCATTCTACCAAATCTGCTAAGGTTTTCTACCAAAAATGGACAAAGGTGGATAATAAAGTGAAATATTTAATGTTTGGATACATGGTAGATTCTCTTATGGTTAGCTATATGAATAGTGCTTCTGTTAAAACCATTCTTGAAAGTTTTGAATTAAAATTTGATAAAAAATTTAGTTAGCATATTGAAGGCTTGTGGAAAAAATTTATTAGAACTAAATTATCAGAAGGATGGGATGCCAGAGAACATGTAAATAATATGATTGCCATTGATGATTAGTTAAGCCAAAGAATGAAATAAAATATAAAAAAAATTTATAAATAAAAAAATTGACAAAGAAAGTGTACTGATGTGAGACAGGATGTTGAGTTTAAATGTAGACAGATTATTTATTATTTTTGTAAATAGTGTGGACATAAGAAAGCTTAATATTATTCATTCTTAAAGTTTGATGAAAAGCAATCCAAAGGGATTTAAGGAACTATAGAGAATAAGTAATAGTAGCAATTTTATTTACATGAAAAAAGATATAAGGCACAGATTCAAGGAATTAAAATTTTTCAATTGAAACTGAATGATGAAATAATTTTTTATTTAGTTGAATGTTTGTATACACCTAGTCTTAGAAGAAATTTGCAATCTGTTCCAATGTTGAAAAAACTTAGTTATGATTTTTATTTCGATAATAAAAGATCTTCAATGAAAAAAAATGATAAAGTTGTGTTGCATGATTTTATAAGCAGTAGTATGTATCAAGTGCAATTATGTGATAATGATGTATGTAATGTTGAGCTTGATATTAAAGATAATGCTACTTATCTTTAGTATTTGAGATTCACTCGTATCAATATAAGTAGATTTGGTAGATTGATTAATTCTGACATTTTAACTGAAGTAACTTTAAAAAAAAATTTAACATGTGAAAGTTATATTTATAATAAAATAATAAAAAATCATATACAAAAGGTAAAATATATGCTCATGTTTTAGAAAAATTTCATACTGATATATGTGGACTTATGAACACACTACAACAATAGGCATTTTCTGCTATAGAAATTTGCTACGGTAATCAATTTTCCGTTGCCAAAAATAATATTAAGCAACGGATCCTAAATTCCGTAGTGGTAAATAAGTCTTAAGCTACGGTTATTTTGTTCCGTAACATATACCATTTATCTCTGCGAAAATAATTTTTCGTGACCAAAAATATCATTTTATAATATGAAAGATATGTTTCCGTTGTGAAATATATATTTCCAACAACCGTACTATGTTTTTCCAACAATAAAAAAAAATTTCGTGGGAAAAAATACATTTACCTCTATGAAAATATTTTTCCATGGTCAAAAATATCATTTTATACCACATAAGATATATTTCCGTTGTAGAATATATATTTCCAACAATGGTATTATATTTTTCGTAGGGAAATAACTTTACCCAAAACACAATATAGTGTATATACAACAAAAAAAAAATTTCCGCGGTAAAAAATACATTTATCTCTACGGAAACATTTTTCCATGGCCAAAAATATCATTTTATACCACATAAGATATATTTCCGTTGTAGAATATATATTTCCAACAATGGTATTATATTTTTCGTAGGGAAATAACTTTACCCAAAACACAATATAGTGTATATACAACAAAAAAAAAATTTCCGCGGTAAAAAATACATTTATCTCTACGGAAACATTTTTCCATGGCCAAAAATAATTTATCTCTATGGAAACATTTTTCTATTGTGGAATATACATTTCCAACAACGATGCTATGGTTTTCGTACGGAAATAACTTTACCCAAACTTGCATCTGCCACGCGCACTCCCTCCCTCGTTCTCTCCATATTTTCCCACTCATTTTCTACTACATGCCAATTATACATTAAAAAAAAGGTAGCATGCATATTTTCCTTCTGAACTCCGATGACCCCATCCCATCGTTATCCCATCCTCTTATCTTTCCCAAATGTCATAAAAGATATTGGGTATGTCTAGTTGTAACCATGTACGTGAATATAGGCTCATGGACGGAGATGTATTAACATACATGGAGGTGAGCCATTTCCAAATCTAATGGCATACAACCTCAATGACAACGACGTCTGATTGTAACAAGGTCCAAGCAAAGTCAAATATATATTAATTGTTGACCTCAATTAATTTCCTTTGTCACTCTGGTTCAGAGAATAGTGGCAAAAATAATATTTAGCAACGAAAAATAAAATTCCATAATGGTAAATATGGTTAAGCTACGGATAATTTTGCTTCGTAACATATAATGTATAACAACGGTGTAAATATTTCCGTTGTTGAATATACATTTTAAAGTACGGAAACATTATTTCCGTGGCCAAAGATAAATTTGAGGGCTACCAACCACTATTTCCCGTGGCCAAAGAAAGATTTATATATAATTATGGATATATTTCCATTGTAGAATATGAAATGGTTTAGATTTAGAAACAAATCGTCAAAATCCTGCAGATTTCATTCTTATTCCTAAAACTAAACAAAACGGTTTAGTTTTAGGAATATTCCTCATTCTCTCCCGTGCACATTATCTCCCTCATTCTCTCCCGCCCACACTCTCTCCCTCATCTTGAGATAAGCGGTTTAGTTTTAGGGAAATTATCTCTGTTTTCCCTCTCTCCCACTCTCCTTCTCTCCCTCTCCAATCGCTCCAGTCTCTCTTCCCCACTCCACTCTCTCATCCTATAATCTCTCTTTCCTCCGTAGCTTCAGCGGCATCTGCAACTCATCTCTCGTTTGACATTACTCACGAAGAGGAGCTATTGATCGGTGTACACCATCTCTCTTCAACGATCCTCAATGATCCTCAACGTGTCTACAGCTCATGAAGGATCTATTGATCCTCAACTATCGGTTTACCTCATCTCGCATGATTGAGGAGCTATTGATCGGTGTACACCATCTCTCATGAAGAGAACGTTCTGCATCTCATCTCTCTTCCACTAGGATCATCTGCAATCCATCTCTCTTCAACGATCATCAACGTGTCTACAGCTCATTCTAGCAATCCTGTACTGTATCTTCGTGTATCAGGTAAAATAAGCTTCTCTATCTCTTTGAACTAAGGAACCCCAAATCGACATTAAGGTTTGTGGTTTTGTTGATTTAGTTACGCCCTAAAATCCTTTGATTTACTTGGAACTCTATCTTGGAATTCCATCTGCCTCTGTTTATGGTCTTACATTGAACTTCCTTGTATTTTATCTCTCCGCATCATCAGTTGAGTTGGAGTATTTTTTATTCCCAAAATTCTTCTTATGACTGCTTGTGTTTTACAAATTAAAATCAAAAGCTTTTATTTATTTATTTATTTTTCTTAATGCATACATAATTTCCAGTATTGTATTTTTGGATTAAAGTATCTCTAACAGTACTTCATATTTCATACATAAACTTGTGTTTGTTGTACCGTCTCAGTAGTGGATAAACTGCACAACCATACCCTTAAGGAGGAATACTTCGGTTAACAGTTATATATAGATTGGAATGGGGATTTTTGATGGAGGACGTTAGTGGATAGTTGATTTATAAAAAAATAAATACCGCAATTTTAAAAGCACATGACCAGAACTTAAAGAGAAATATGCATTAGCTAAAACAGTTAGAACAAAATCCACTACGTGCCTAATCTTTTTATCAGTAGTCTTATTTTGTTCATGGGTGTGAGGAAAAACTACAAAAAGTACAATTCCACTTGATTGTAGATATTGATTTAATGTTGATAATGCCCACCCCAATTGGATTAAAATGCCTTGATTAGTCTAGAGAATTGAAGTTTAACCATGACTTTAATTTAGCAAACAAATTAAGCACTTCTGACCGAATTAGTAGGAGGATATAACCAAGTAAATTTTATGCAGTCATTAAGAAATATAAATGCCCATGGATAGATGGGAGGGTCCTATATATCACTAAAAATTAATAAAGAGGATGTGTGATTGAAAAGGGAAAAGGAACATGGTAAAGACTGAGAGGCTATTAGCCTCTGCACTATTCGAGCCTGAGGATGGCCTAATTGGGCATGCCAGGCATTAGTGGAAACCTTTTCACCAAGGTGGGCAGCCTTGGGCGGTGTGTTATTGTTGGGTAGAAGACCCGTCAGTTGGTATAATCCATCTTTAAGGACCCCTTGGAGAAGCAGCATCTTTATACCTGATCCTTTACAAGAAAAAACTATGGGTGAAATTCAAAAGAAACAATAATTATCCTGGATAAAATAATAGAAAATGATAAGTTTTTGGTGATTTATGTGACATGAAAAATGTTTGAAAGAGTTAAGGGATTATGAGATGCAGAGAGGAATTTGAAATACCAACATGACTAATTTGTAAACCCATACCATTCCTATTTTTAGTCTATCTTTACCATGATAATCATTAGAAATGTTTAGCTTAAAGAGATCAGGTGTAACATGCTGTGTTGTTTTCATGTTTGGTACTAGTTCATCATAGGATGAGATGGAGTTGGCAAGATACCGACCATATTGGCTGGGGGACGAGCTATATGAAATAACACTTATAGTATGATTATTTCTATTCCAGAGTTGACATTTCCCCCTCTTTTGGACCTTTAACCTAAACCTCTGTTGTAGTAGTTGTTGCCAGTAAGTGGTGTGGAGGATTGATCCTGTAGAGAAGAGGGTGGATTATGCTGAGTCGTGCTGCTGTTGGCAGTTTGACTGAGATTAGCTTTCACGATAGTATGTGGATTTTTCATGCATAACTCATGGCTGAGTAGTAGGCAGTGAAGTTCGTGGAAGAACATAGCCTCAATTTTTGTTGCAAGTGCCGCTACAATGTCACTATAGTCAATCCCGAGATTCCTGAAATTATTGCATTGAGTTCTTCAATTACAAGAGGTTTGCTGGCACCCAGAAGCTGATATATATATATATATATATATATATATATATATATATATATATAGGTGCTAATGGGCTTGTCACCTTTGGTGATTTCTTCCAATGAGTTGATGGGTTGAGAAAACTATTAAGTTCCTTTTCCTGTATTTTTTTCCCAGTTTGTGGTTGAATCCTGGAGCTTCGAGATATAGCATATATAGGTAGCACTGTAAGGTATGCCATGGTTTGTGATTTTGTTGATTTAGTTATGCCCTAAAATCCTTTGATTTACTTGGAACTCTATCTTGGAATTCCATCTGCCTCTATTTATGGGTTTACATTGAACTTCCTTGTATTTTATCTCTCCCCATCATAAGTTGATTTGGAGTATTTTTTATTCCCAAAATTCTTCTTATGACTGCTTGTGTTTTACAAATTAAAATCAAAAGCTTTTTTTTTTTTTCTTAATGCATACATAATTTCCAGTATTGTGTTTTTGGATTAAAGTATCTCTAACAGTACTTCATATTTCGTTCTTTTTTTTATTCTTTTCTTTCTCCTTTTTAATTTGGTAAGAAATTCACTTACATTTGTCCTCACCTATAGCTACCTAAATATCTGATTTTATACAACCACTTGAGTAAAAATAAACTTGATCTATTTCAGAATGTAGTTAAGAAGATAGATGAATTTTACTTTGATATGCCTGCATTTCAAATCTTGTGGCCTATCTTAACCATATGGCTTATCATTTATGGGTCTTTTTCTCTTGCTTCCTCAACAATTGCTTTCTTCCAAACAACAATTACTTTTTCAAGCAATTTAAGTGATTATCTACTATGCATTTCCTTATTTTTTTATGGCCTAAATGCATGACAGTTACTTTTGTCTTTTATTTAACAGAAAAATTATTAAAGGTAGTACCTAAAGTTGTTTTTTTCTTTGATTGCAATGATGTGTTAATAGCATGCCTAGGAGTTGGGTTCAAGGTTCTAGCGATCTACGTTTCAGGCTGACTTCTCAATATAGACGAGAGGTAAAAAAATTCATAGAATATGCATTTTCTAGTGCATCGTGCAAAGGGGGCCGGATTGTATGTCCATGTACAAATTGCATAAATCACTGATGGAAGACTAAACCTGAAGTGTTAGAACATCTGGTTTGTGATGGATTTTTACGTAATTACACAGAATGGACTTATCATGGAGAAGGTTCATCTTCATGGACTAATCATGGAGAAGCTTCATCTTCATCCACACCTCACCATGATAACATTGTGGAGAGAGATGCATGCAGCACAAACAAAGACGTTACACGCTTCATGTTAAATGAGATGCAGGAATGTAATGTAAATGACCCTGATGGTGATACAGAAGGGGTGACTAATGTGTAAGACCCGCACTCCGTAAACCCGGTCTAAACCTTGGTTTTGTGTCGTAGCAGGTCTTTCGATCATTACCGGGCCAGATGGGACGAGCGGATGATAAACAAGTATGAAATCGGATAAAAAACGGTCGAATAATCATCATTTTATGTTGACCGGTCGATCGTACCGGTCTTGGTACCGGTCGACCGGTCAGCTCTGCGCAGCTGAGTGCGGAGATCCGGAATTGGATCTCTGTGGGTCCCATTTTCCTAAACCCTAATGCCTGAACCTTCCTAATATTAATAGGGTTACTAAACCCTAATGTTAGCCTATAAATACACCCTTAAACCTCCTCAAATCCTTTCCATTGTCTCTCACAAACCCTAGAGAGGAGAAAGAGGTTGGAAAAGAGAGGAAGCTAGGAAGAAGAAGAAGGTGCCGCCATTACCGTTCGACGACGCTCACGTTACGCCAGTCAACGGTAAGTGTTTTTAATCAATCTTCTTACTCTATGATAGTTATAGGGGTGGATCAATACCATGCAAAGTAGGTATTGATCTAAAACCCCAATTAGACCTTAAAACCCTAAGTTGCCGTCAAACCCTAGATTTGAGTTCCGAGATGATATTCATCGAAATAAGACTTGAATGAGTTGGGGATAACTCTAACTCAAAGATTAGACTTAGAATGGATAGGAGAAACCCTGAAAAATCCAAGGAAATCGATCGACGGCAGTCGAAAAACCAAGTGTATGGTCTTCCGGAGACATACCGGTCGACCATACCGGTTGCTAGTTTGCTCACAGAGCTGCAACCGGTATGTTGCGACCGGTCAACTCTGAAAGGCTGGTTTTGGACTTCATTGGTTTCCGACCAACGTGAAACCTTAAGAAAACTATTCTAATGAAACCCTAATAATATTGTAGGACATTGTGACTTCCCGTTTGGATCTTGCGACGTGGAGCAAGCTAACAAACGAGCGTCAGGTAAGGGAATCTGACCTAAACCTAATAATTAATGGACAGTAAATCTTTATTAATCACCTAAATATATATGATGTGATGTTTGTGCATATTCACATGCCATCCTTTACTTTCAGTTATTATTATTGTTCATGCATTGATAGGATGTGATTGTTAGGCATGTGATTGTTTTCGTTAGTGTGTGGAGTGGGGCATGGGCCTGGGATCATTCCTCACACTAGCACTTTTTGTAGTATTCTATCTTAACATGCTTGGTACGGGTGGGGCATCAGGGGAAGGTCGTGGTATGGTGGTCTCCAATGTTGATGCTGGCCTGGCCATGGTTATGTGGCACTGTGGTTTCCAAGGTCGACGCTGGCTTGTCCACGATGCTTTAGCTCTATCTCTATGTCGTAGGGAGTTATGTTGTGATAGGGTCTACCTGCGTTATGTATCTATCCTAGTGGGTTAGTTGCGGATAGGGCATCAGGGGAGGTGTGGGAATGCCTTAGCTCTATCTCTATGTCGTAGACGGCTGTGCTGGGGTAGAGCATACATTGATGACATATAGGATTGGTTTGTTGCGAGCCCTGGCCAGTAGGGGCTTAGGTACTGGTATGGGTAGAGCATCAGGGGAGGTACGGGGGTATCTTAGCTCTATCTCTATTCCATGATGGGTGCATGTGGGCCAATGGGGTGTGATCCATGAGGTGCCACACACTCGTGTATAGAGGTGCGGGGGCCACCAAACCTTTCTATAGCACATTGCAAACTTAAACCAGACCACAGCATAAAATTGATTGTTACTCATGCATAATATTGTGAAACTGTCTGATTGTCTTACTGAGCTAAGTTGTGAGCTCACCCTTTGTATATACATTGTTTTTAGATGTTGATGTAGGTTACACGGTGGATGACTACATGGACGCTCTGGCGTATAGTGATGTTGCTGCTCTGGGTGTACAGGCAGGAGAGGACGAGCATGACGCTTCATGCGAGTGCCCTTTCTGCGTGTACCTTTGATTGGTTTTATTTTTTATTTTTTTGTTATTTTTAGTTGGACTAAATGGATGTAAGAATATTATATTATATATTTGAAATTGAATAATTGGATATTTTATTTAAATTTATCAATAGATTCTCAGTTCATTTATTTAAAGACTTCCGCTGTATTATTTATATTCTGATGGTGGTTATGTGTAATGGTTTGTATGAGTGGACACGGCCTATTCGAGATCCTGGTGTGAACCGTTGGTTCAATGGCGGTTCACTCACACCATTCTGGTTGGATCAGAATTGGGGTGTGACAACTTGGTATCAGAGCCCTCAGGCTCTGTCCAACAATCCATATTGCACTTAACTAAGTCGATGAACTGAGTTATGAAATATTAAAAATTTATAATACAAACACATCCTAATAATTGTTTGATACCTGAGACGGATTAAGAAAGAGCATAATATACTATACTAAATATGAAACTTAACATGTGCACATACACTAGTTAGGTGAAACATGAAAACTTTCATTAAATAAGAAAAAAAGTATCAGATAAATAGTGCTACAGGGTACAGTCCACAAACCGGACAGTTACCCTGTTATATAAACCGTCAAGAGAGTGAAAGTGAAAGTAAATCATGGGGTAGGGGGCCTAGGAGGTATAGGGTCTGCTATATCATAATCTCGCTCGTAAGCGACCCTAAGCCAATGCACCTGGTCCTGAGTCGCCCGTAGGCTACGAGCCAGACGTCCCAACTCCTGACCCATCTCTCGCTGAGACTTTAGGATGACCCACTTGGTGTCCCTGATCTCAGTAAACATACTCAACACCGGGTCTAGGGAGGGATGAGACGGTCCAACTGTAGAGGTAGATGGTGGTGCTGCAGGTGTAGGCTGTGGAGCTGGCGCTGGTACACCCTCTGCCCTATCCTCATCATCATCACGCTCGATCTCTGCTGCATAGGACGCATTGGTTGCTGCTGCTGCTGCTGCTGCGGCTGCTACCCTCTCGAGTGGACGAGGGTGAGCCTCCAACTCGTCGTCGCTAACGGGCAGATCGACCATCTGCATCCTCTGAATAGCATCCCAGTCAATGTCGGATGTCATGGTATCCTCAACAGTCACCTCGCCTCTCATGCTCACACCCAGGTGACGTAGAAAGAAGGTGATGAGACGACCGTATGGAAGGTTCCCGGCCTTGATCGGCCCGGGGTCGCCCGATGCATGGTCCGGATGATGAGGTAAGGGAGAGAGACCCACTCCCGGTGCGGGCACGCGATGGGTGATGTCATGAGTGAGTTGAGATAACTCACCTGTAGTGGCCACTCGGGGCACAATGTCGTCTTCGGATAATGCGGCTATAGACTCGAGCTAGGGGCTTCAGACTAGCCGCCTTCATAGGAGCCCCAGGAATTAGGATCTGCTCTGCGATCTCTCGGCGTAGGTCCTCACTCAGATAGCCCTTCACCTTTGGAAGGCGGTATACCAAGTCTCCATCATTGGGTACCCCAGGGAGTCGCCTAATTGGTGGATGTTGAAGGAGATGGGGACACCCTTGACGTAGCTGGAGATGCGCAAGTCCCTACCCTGGTTGGGATCGTTGACATCCCCATGGAGCTCCAGGTTAGCATAAAAATGCTTAACCAGGTTGGGGCGAGTGGTATCTGTGTAGGAGATTATAGTTACCCACCCAAGCGCGTCAAAAGCTACTCGCACATCGAACCTCTCCAACTGATCCAAGTTGACCCGCCGCCCAGATTCGATGTTTTTGCTATCAAACCATGGGAAACGAGCTTGTGCCTCCAAGGAACGAAACCGACGCTCGTCGAGTTGTGGAGCTGGTGGCTGAGGAGCGCGCACGCTCGAGCCATGAGGACGTTTGCCAAGAGCACGACATGGAGCCATTAAACTGCAAAACAAAAGAAAATAAGAAGAAAATGTTAGATTTTGTCGAAATTTCAGTAGCATAAAGACTGTAAATTCAGAAAAAGCCTCGAACTCACCCAAAAACTTGGGGAGGAGGACTTACGTAACCCCCACACTCTTCAACAAATCAATCACAGGCATTTACAACAAGAAATTTCAGGAATTTGAGAAAAATCAAGAAATTTTGAATTTTTTTGAAAACCTAGGTTAAAAAGTGTAAAAATTCGATTTTTACCAAAACCTTTCGGTGGAAGTCCAAATAGGTTGAGAGATTTTGCTCTTGGGAGTACCTAAACCCTTTCTAAGCCTAAGGAAAAGAGTTTCTATGGTTGGAATCTCTCAATCAAAGAAAAACCTAGAATTCTAAATAAAGACGATATGGAAAAATCTTAAAAACTTGATAGAGGGGGAAGAGACTTACCTGGAGATGATATGCCAAGTCCGAATCGCAAGAAAACCACTCCTAGGGTGACCGGTCGGACTGTAGAAGCTTGGAAACCAGAGGGAAATGCCACCGGAGAAGAAAAAGGAATGAGAAAAGTGAGATTTTTCTCACTTTTCGCGACTTTAAAGCCCATTCTGGGCATACCGGTCGACTATACCGGTCGACCGGTACCCCTACAGGGCTGCGACCGCTATGTCTCGGTCAGAATTTTAATTCTGACTGGTCGACTATACCGGTCACTGCATATTCTACAGTGGTGCGATCGGTATGTTGCGACCGGTCAGCACCAGAATAGCCAAAAAAAAATCTCAGAAAAATTTTAAAAATTTTGTAAAATTAAATATATTTTTCCGACTATTTCGCCTTATGTTGTTTAAGACTAACACAACTATTGCTTCATTCTCATGTGTTTTGTCTTCTTCTCAGATCCAAACAGAATAGTCTGAGATAGTGGGCGGAAACGGTCGTAGGGGTCGGAAGCGTCACCAGGCTAGGATGCGCCTCGAGGAAAAAGAACAGGTTGAACCAGGCCATGTTAGAGAGCCAAGCCCGGAAGTTGAGGAAGACCAGGTTCCAGAGGTACCGACAAATTTACCTGGCCCACCTCACAGGAATTCGGAGACCATTGTTACAAACCTGGTCTATCAGATGCAAGCTCAGCAGAAAGAATTCCTGAGCGAGATACTAAAGATGTTCAGGCCACCGGGTTCTGTTCCCACTGGAGGTACAACCGAGTCTGGAGGGAATAATACTACACAGCCGACGAATGGTAGTCCAGGGCCGATGGGCCAACCCCAGAATGTACCACCACCGCACCAGTTTTCGTCATCTTCTGCTTATCAGGGAGCGTATCCGTATCCACCACCATGGTACGGAATGAATGCACAGGGACAGCACGATCTGAGCAGGGCGGTGGATAGATTCCTAAAGTTGAAACCTTCATCATTCACAGGTAAGACAGGGAAACCATTGTGGCCAGCACAGTGGGTTGCAGAGATGGAGAAGAATTTTTGACTAATGACTTGTTCTGAGGATGAAAAGGTCATATTTGCCACTCACATGCTGAAAGAAGATGCAAATGCTTGGTGGAATTCTACACGGGCATATTTGGAGACGAAGCATACACAGGTGGATTGGGAAGTGTTCAAGGTTGCCTTCTTCGATAAGTATTTTCCGAAGAGCTTCAGAGATCAGATGGAGAAGGAGTTCCTTAATCTACAACAGTCTCGGTCGACCGTGGATGCTTATCGGCCAGAGGTACGAGGGAGTTATTTTTCTTCGCACCGGCAAGTATGCAAGAAGAAGAGACCAAGACACGTGGGTTCACCATGGGACTACGTGGAAGCATCGAGAGCACATATTGGGTCCGGACAAGAAAATATATAATGAGGTCGTGCGGGTTGCGAGGGTGATAGAGTCCGGTCGGTGGGACAGCTTCTTCGCACGAAACGGGGAGTGAAGAGACCCGCTATTGAGAGTTCGGGTGGCGGTAACAATAGACCTTTCCGCCCATACAGGGCTCGGACCGCTACGGACTCGCTAGGAACAATACGGCACCACCGTGCCACAGAACGCCGGATACAACCCGAATATCAAATGTTTCAACTGTCAGCAAGTGGGTCATATTGCAAGGACCTGCACTCTACTTAGGAAGCAACCTCCCCAGCAAGGAAAAGTATATGCGGTCCCACTGAAGAGGCAGCCGCACCACCTGATGTGGTCACTGGTACGACTCTATCCCTTACTATTTGGCTTACTATTTTCATTGTGTGTATGAGCATGTAGAACTAAGGGATAATAAAAATTTCAGGAATTATAAATGTAGCTGGTATAGCTGCCAGAGTACTATTTGACTCTGGGGCCACGCACTCCTTTGTTTCTATTTCTTTTGGGAAGCGAATGAAGTTACCAATTAAGCACTTGAACCCAAGCTTGATAGTTCGCTCTCCACTAGGAGTCGAAGTGGATTTGACTGAATATTATGGACCATGTACTGTATGTATTGAGGGCCGAGACTTAGAAGCAAGTCTGTACTACTCGAGATGGCAGACTTTGATGTCATCTTGGAAATGGATTGGCTAGGCCATCATTCAGCTATCATATTATGTGGTGAAAGGAAGCTTGTGCTTACAGACAAAAAGGGAAAGGAGTATAGCTTCACTGGGATCAAGCTATCTAGGAAGCGGAAGCTGATCCTCTCCGCCCTAAAAGCCAAGCGATGCCTAGAGGAAGGGGGAGTCAGGTATCTAGTATCTGTAGTCGACATCACGGCGGAGTCACACAAGATGAAAAATATAGATGTGGTTCGAGAGTTCCCAGATGTATTTTCAGAGGAGCTTCCAGGTCTACCATCGGACAGGGCTACAGAGTTTGTAATAGACCTTATGCCAGGTTCGGCGTCGGTGTCTAAAGCACCATACAGGATGGCCCCTACCGAGTTAAAGGAGTTGAAGACCCAATTACAAGAATTGTTAGATAAGGGTTTCATACGACCTAGCATATCGCCTTGCGGAGCACCTGTATTATTTGTCAAGAAGAAAGACGGAAGTGTAAGACTATGCATTGACTACCGTGAACTGAATAAGTTGACGATCAAGAATCGGTATCCTTTGCCTAGAATCGATGATCTGTTCGATCAATTGCAGGGGTGCAAAGGTTTCCTCAAAGATCGATCTCCGATCGGGTATCACCAATCGAAGATCAAGGCCGGAGATATTCCAAGACCGCTTCGGGACGGGTATGGGCATTATGAGTTTCTAGTCATGTCATTCGGGTTGACCAACGCCCCAGCGTCGTTCATGGAACTGATGAACCGAGTGTTTCATGATATGTTGGATACTTCAGTCATCGTATTCATCGATGACATATTGGTCTACTCAAAGGACATGGAGGCTCATACAACACATTTGAGGGCAACCCTACAACGGCTGAGACAAGAAAAGCTTTATCCTAAGTTCAAGAAGTGTGAGTTTTGGCTGAAGGAAGTGGCTTTCTTGGGCCATGTAGTATCTGAAGATGGTATCAAGGTTGATCCAAGTAAGATAGCTGCTATAGTAGGATGGGAAGCACCAAAATCTGTTGCGAAGATTCGTAGTTTCCTTAGGTTGGCTGGCTATTATAGAAGATTCGTGGAAGATTACTCCAGGATCGCTGTTCTACTCACCAAATTGACCAAGAAGGGAGAGAAATTCATATGGACAGATGAGTGCGAGAAGTGGTTTCAGACTTTGAAGTCAAGACTAGTCTCTGCACCTATCTTGACCATCCCAGAACCAAGCGTACCGTTTACTTTATATACGGATGCTTCAGGGTTGGGTATTGGGTGTGTATTGATGCAAGGAGAATGGTGATTGCTTACGCATCAAGACGCTTAAAGGAGCATGAGAAGAACTATCCCTACGCATGATTTGGAGCTAGCGCCGGTTATATGAATATGAGACAGAGGAGATGGTTGGAGTTATTAAAAGATTATGATTGTGACATCCAGTATCATCCGGGTAAAGCAAATATTATGGTTGACGCCTTAAGCAGAAAGTGGGCATCGAAACCTGAGGCAGGACCAAGTACAAATGCTGCATTATGTGCCGCAGCCTCAAGTTCAATTGAAGATGATGAAGAACATATTATAGAGACTGCAGAAGATCCAGTTGAGCAAGGATTAATTCATAAGTTCACCATGATGTTCGCAGCTTTGAAGATCTCACCGGATCTAGTTGATGAAGTCAAGGTAGCAATCCTACAGGATCCACATCTCAAGATAGTGCAAGAAGACTTAGAGAAGGGTACGAGCAATCCTGACTTTACCTTGGATTCAGACAAGGTACTCAGGTATCGTGGACGGTTATGTATACCTGAGAGTGAAGACTGCAATATTAGATATCGAGTTATGACTGAAGCTCATTACACTCCATATTCGGTACATCCAGGAAGTACCAAAATGTACCATGATTTAAGAAGACTATATTGGTGGAGGGGTATTAAAGCAGATATAGCTCGTTTCGTGTTCCAATGTCTGAATTGTCAACAAGTTAAAGCAGAAAGACAGAGACCCGCAGGTTTACTACAGTCATTATCGGAACCTGCATGGAAGTGGGATTGTATCACTATGGATTTTGTCACTGGCCTACCTTTGACACCAAGGTCAGTGGATGCAGTTTGGGTTATAGTCGACCGACTCACCAAGACAGCTCGATTTATTGCAGTCAGACCTCAGTATACCATGGAGAAGCTGGCCAAGTTATATGTTGATAATATAGTCAAACTCCATGGCGTTCTAGAGAGTATAGTATCTGACAGAGATCCCGTTTTACATCAAAGTTCTGGGAAGGATTACAGAAAGCTATGGGAACAAAGTTGAAGTTCAGTACAGCTTTTCACCCTCAGACGGACGGACAGTCAGAACGAACTATTCAAATTTTAGAAGATATGCTCCAAGCTTGTGTATTAGATTTCAAGGGAGCGTGGAATGAGAAACTATCACTTATCGAGTTTGCTTATAACAACAGTTATCAGGCTACAATTCAGATGGCCCCATATGAAGCACTCTATGGGAAGAAGTGTCGTACACCTTTGTTATGGAACGAGGTGGGAGAAAGAAGAATTGCAGGACCGGAGTTTGTTGAAGAAACTTGCCGAGTGATTGATCAAATCAAGGAGAGAGTAAAGACAGCTCAAGTTCGACAGAAGCACAATGCAGATAATTGACGTCGAGATCTGGAGTTTGCAGTGGGTGACAAAGTATTCTTGAAGGTATCACCGGTGCGAGGTCTGAAACGGTTTGGTAAGAAGGGGAAGCTATGCCCTAGGTATGTGGGACCATATGAGATATTGACCCGATGTGGTAATGTAGCATATCAATTGGCTCTACTACCATCTATGTCAAGCGTTCATAATATGTTCCATGTATCATTACTGAAGAAGTATGTCAGAGATCCATCGCACATCTTGACCGCTGATCCCCCAGACTTGACTGAAGACTTAACATTTGAAGTGGTGCCTGTGATGCTCTCAAGCCGAAAGGTACAACAACTTCGAACCAAGGATATCCAATATGTGAAGGTGCATTGGAGAAGCCAAAATGTCGAAGAAATTACTTGGGAAGAGGAGAGCGCAATGAGGAAGGAGTATCCTAATCTTTTCGACGATCAAGGTGCGTTTAAATTTCGAGGTCGAAATTTCTTTTAAGGGTGGGGGAGTTGTGAGACCTACATGCAAATTTCGAGACGAAATTCTTTTAAGGGTGGGGGAGTTGTAAGACCCGCACTCCGTAAACCTGGTCTAAACCTTGGTTTTGTGTTGTAGAAGGTCTTCCGATCATCACCGGGCCAGATGGGACGAGCGAATGATAAACAGGTACAAAATCGGATCAAAGACGATCAAATAATCATCATTTTATGTTGAACGATCGATGGTACCGGTCTTGGTACCGGTCGACAAGTCAGCTCTGCGCAGCTGAGTGCGGAGATCCAGAATTGGATCTCTGTGGGTCCCATTTTCCTAAACCCTAATGCCTGAACCTTCCTAATCTTAATAGGGTTACTAAACCCTAATGTTAGCCTATAAATACACCCTTAAACCTCCTCAAATCCTTTCCATTGTCTCTCACAAACCCTAGAGAGGAGAAGGAGGTTGGCAAAGAGAGGAAGCTAGGAAGAAGAAGAAGGTGCCGCCATTACCGTTCGACGACGCTCACGTTACGCCAGTCAAAGGTAAGTGTTTTTAATCAATCTTCTTACTCTATGATAGTTATAGGGGTGGATCAATACCATGCAAAGTAGGTATTGATCTAAAACCCCAATTAGACCTTAAAATCCTAAGTTGTCGTCAAACCCTAGATTCGAGTTCCGAGATGATATTCATCGAAATAAGACTTGAATGAGTTAGGGATAACTCTAACTCAAAGATTAGACTTAGAATGGATAGGAGAAACCCTGAAAAATCCAAGGAAATCGATCGACGGTAGTCGAAAAACCAAGTGTATGGTCTTCCGGAGACATACTGGTCGACCATACCGGTTGCTAGTTTTCTCACAGAGCTGCAACCGGTATGTTGCGACCGGTCAGCTCTGAAAAGCTGGTTTTGGACTTTGTTGGTTTCCGACCAACGTGAAACCTTAAGGAAACTATTCTAATGAAACCCTAATAATATTGTAGGGCTTTGTGACTTCCCGTTTAGATCTTGCAACGTGGAGCAAGCTAACAAACGAGCGTCAGGTAAGGGAATTTGACCTAAACCTAATAATTAATGGACAGTAAATCTTTATTAATCACCTAAATATATATGATGTGATGTTTGTGTATATTTACATGTCATCCTTTACTTTCAGTTATTATTATTGTTCATGCATTGATAGGATGTGATTGTTAAGCATGTGATTGTTTTCGTTAGTGTGTGGAGTGGGGCATGGGCCTGGAATCATTCCTCACACTAGCACTTTTTGTAGTATTCTATCTTAATATGCTTGGTACGGGTGGGGCATCAGGGGAAGGTCGTGGTACGGTGGTCTCCGATGTTGATGCTGGCCTGGTCATGGTTATGTGGCACTGTGGTCTCCGAGGTCGACGCTGGCTTGTCCACGATGCTTTAGCTCTATCTCTATGCCGTAGGGAGTTATGTTGCGATAGGGTCTACCTGTGTTATGTATCTATCCTAGTGGGTTAGTTGCGGATAGGGCATCAGGAGAGGTGTGGGAATGCCTTAGCTCTATCTCTATGCCGTAGACGGCTGTGCTGGGATAGAGCATACATTGATGACATATAGGATTGGTTAGTTGCGAGCCCTGGCCAGTAGGGGCTTAGGTACTGGTATGGGTAGAGTATCGGGGGAGGTACGGGGTATCTTATCTCTATCTCTATTCCACGATGGGTGCATGTGGGCCAATGAGGGTGTGATCCATGAGGTGTCACAGACTCGTGTATAGAGGTGCGGGGGCCACCAAACCTTTCTATAGCACATTGCAAACTTAAATCAGACCACAACATAAAATTGATTGTTACTCATGCATAATATTGTGAAACTGTCTGATTATCTTACTGAGCTAAGTTGTGAGCTCACCCTTTGTATATACATTGTTTTTAGATGTTGATGCAGGTTACACGGTGGATGACTACATGGATGCTCCGACGTATAGTGATGTTGCTGCTCTGGGTGTACATGCAGGAGAGGACGAGCATGACACTTCATGCGAGTGCCCTTTCTGCGTGTACCTTTGATTGGTTTTATTTATTTATTTTTTTGTTATTTTCAGTTGGACTAAATGGATGTAAGAATATTATATTATATGTTTGAAATTGAATAATTGGATATTTTATTTAAATTTATCAATAGATTCTCAGTTCATTTATTTAAAGACTTCCGTTGTATTATTTATATTCTGATGGTGGTTATGTGTAATGGTTTGTATGAGTGGACACGACCTATTCGAGATCCTGGTGTGAACCGTTGGCTCAATGGCGGTTCACTCACACCATTCTGGTTGGATCAGAATTGGGGTGTGATATAATGAGTCTGAAAAATTTGATAGACTAATAGAAGATTCAAAGAAGGAGTTGTATCCGAGGTGCATTAATCATACAAAATTGTCTTTCATTCTTCGGCTTTATCATATAAAATGCCTTGGCAACTGGATCGATAAATCATTCTCAATGTTACTAGATTTGTTGCGAGAGTCACATCCCGTGCCGAATGAAGTGCCAAACACTTTTTATGAAACAAAAAAGATTATCAAGGAGTTGGGGCTTAACTACAACAAGATTGATGCGTGTGCAAATGATTGTATGTTGTATTGGAAGGAAGCAGAGAATGATGATCATTGTTTCACATGTGGCAAATCTAGGTATACATCAGAAAAGAAAAAAATTCCAGCTAAAACGTTGCGTCATTTTCCATTGATACCTAGATTGTAAAGGTTATATATGTTGTCTAAAACATCATTAAGCATGTTGTGGCACTACGAGAACCGTACAGATGACCAATGGTTACGGCACCCAGCCGATGGACAAGCTTGGAAAGAATTCGATAAGCTTCATCCATCGTCTAGTATTGAACCTCGTAATATCAGACTCGGGTTAGCAACTGACGGATTTAACCCATTTAATTCGAGGAGCAGCAAGTATAGCATATGGCCAGTAGTGGTAATTCCTTACAATTTGCCACCATGGATGTGCATGAAGCCGGACAACCTCCTCCTTACTTTGCTTATTCCTGGACCTCGGCAACCTGGGAATGATATAGATATATATTTGCGACCATTGATAGAAGAGTTGAAGGAATTGTGGAACACAGCTGTTATGACTTATGATGGTTATCAGAAGGCCATGTTTAACCTAAAAGCATGTTTGTTGTGGACTATTAATGATTTCCCGGCATATGCAGTGCTCTCAGGGTGGAGTACGAAAGGTGCTTTAGCTTGTCCATGTTGCACCAAAGATACAAATTCCCGGTGGTTGAAATATGGAAGAAAGCATTGTTATTTGGGCCATCGTCGATTCTTACCTAAAGATCACAAATATCACCGGGATAAAAGGAATTTTGATGGCAATGAGGAACATAGACTGCACCCTAAGCCAATATCGGGATTTGACATATTGGAACAGTTGCTTGGTGTACAATTTCCAGACTTTGGGAAAGAAAATGATGTAACTAGTGGCTTGAAACCCAAAAAAAGGAAAAAACATCAAGAGCAACCAAGTAACTGGAAGAAGAAGAGTATATTCTTTGAGTTACCATATTGGAGATCTAATTTACTCCATCACAATTTAGATGTAATGCATATTGAGAAAAATGTATGTGACAGTATACTTGGGACATTGTTGGGTATTAAGGCAAAGACTAAAGATAATGTCAATTCACGTTTAGATCTAAGAGAGATGAATCTTCGATCTGATCTGCAACCAAAGTTTGTTGAAGGGAAGAAAAAGTTGTACATACCACCAACATGTTATACACTGACTAACCCTGAGAAAGAAATGTTTTGTATAGTTTTACGGGGTGTGAAGGTTTCGGATGGACTATGCAGTGACATATCAAAGCTAGTAGAGAAACGAGAAATAACGAGATTGAAAAGCCATGATTGCCATATTTTGATGCAACAACTTCTTCCAGTTGTATTGCGTACTGTTTTGCCAAAAAATGTGGCCCTTATGTTGATTAAATTGTGTGCATTTTATCGGGATCTGTGTAGTAAAATTGCAACAGTGGTAGATTATAAGATGCTTGGTGAATCTATTGCCTTAACACTATGCAAGTTGGAAATGATCTTCCCACCTTCATTCTTTGATGTTATGGTGCATCTGAATATTCATCTAGCGCACGAAGCTAGCTTGGGTGGTCCAGTTCAATACCGATGGATGTATCCAATAGAAAGGTTAGGGTGAAACATTTATTGTATCCTTTACATAATAAAGGTGAGTTTCTTTTTTTCATTTGCAGCATATGTTAAATGAATATTTCACTACTGTGATTCAGATTCCTTAAACGACTTAAGGACTATGTGCGCAACTATAGTCGACCAGAAGGATCAATAGCAGAAAGGTACATTGCAAATGAGCCGTTGACCTTTTTCTCCAGATACTTTGAAGGTGTGGAAACGAGGTCAAGTAGACCGATTAGAAATTGTGGATCAACTGAGATGGAAGATCCTGAGTCAATCTTCCCTAAGGTGGGTAGGCCTGTAGGGAGTTGTGAGATGGTACAACTTAGTTGCAATGAAAGAGAGCAAGCACATCTGTACGTGTTGGACAACTTTGATGGAGTAAACAAATATCGAGAGTAAGTAGTGCATATAACTTTTGATCTCAATTTACAATTTATACATACTATTTAGGAGGCACAAGCAAGAAATTAACTGCAAATTAGGACGGCAGGGTCATCCACATGATGTAGATGCAAAACATGCTAAGGAGTTTCCAAAATGGTTCACTGATTATGTAAGTAAAACATTTACAATCTATGTGATTTTGACAATTTATTTTTCCAAAATTTATTTTTCTAAATTTGTATCATCAGATTATGAAACTACGCATGGACAATGTGGAAGTGCCTGATCATATCAAATGGCTTGCTCGTGGACCAAACTTGGATGCGAGGAGTTATAAAGAATACATCATTAATGGCCTCAGGTTTAATAGTAAGGCACATAAGATCAATAGAAAAACTCAGAACAGTGGGGTACTGGTAGAGGCATTAACAACTTGTTATGCAAGTTAAAAAGATAAACATCCAGTCAAGGGAAAAGTTACGTATTATGGTGTATTGAAGAAAGTTGTTGAATTGGAATACACAGAGTCTATCAAAGTAATGTTATTCCAGTGCGATTGGGTTGATATCAATAGGGGAGTGGAGAGAGATGAATTTGGTTTTACAGTGGTCAATTTTAACCATTTAATGTACAGTGGTCGAGACCAAGAAGGTGAGCCATTTGTATTTCCCTCACAAGCAGATCAAGTGTTTTACATTACAGATTCCCATAGGCCTGAATGGCAAATTGCCATTCGGACTAAGAGTAGGGATATTTTTGACAAGGGAGGGGATGATCAGGGTGATTCAAGTGAGGCATATACCCAGAGTACATTAGAGTACAGACAGGATTTAGAAAATACCGACGCTGATAGCAATGAAGCTTGACCACTGCAATATTTTTATTTACAAGGAGAAAAATATAAATAGACTTCTTATAATTTTATGGAAGACAATGAGAATGATCTGTTGCAAACTTTTCCATGGACTCTGTGAGGACATGGAAAAAATCATCAATCTTTTTGAAAATTTTCTCTATTTGGATTAATCCTCATTTTTAAATTGAATTTTCATATAGTTAAAGTTGTCTACCCTCATTACACTCAAACTGGGACCTGGAAAGTTCTCACCTTCAGATCCCATCCACTCATGCCAGTGGAGGGTAAGAAGACTGGAGTCGCCACCTAGAGAAGGTCTAGGACCTATAAATGACGTTCCTCAATAGAGGAACACTGTTGACTCGCGCAAATGGAATGGCTATCTCGTCTCACCAAAGGCGGGTAAGTGCCAAATTACGAGTTGGGAAGGTGTTAGGCACCCAACTCGCCCGGTTAAACCGGTCTCCCTAAATCCTATCCTTTCCTACAGTTTATGAATGCTTGGGGCTATCTAAATACATTACAAGGTAGAAGGGGGAATCCTAAATTAATTTCTAGTTCTTTGCTAACAAGGCATGGCATAAACTAAAATTAAACAAATTAAATAAGAAAAATAATTACAAATGAATCAAAGAATTTAAAGAATAGTTTAATCATACATCAAAGAAAAGAAAAAAAAATGATATATAAGATATGACCGAGGCCTGGGAAAATCCCAAGTCGCCTACGTATCCCTGTGCGGCGGGAATCAGGCCAAACGTAGTTCGGGCGGGTGTGTACGTACCAAGTGTGTGCAAGAGAAGAGGGACGCTTCCAAAATATTGGAACGTATCCCAAGCGATGGATGCTCCCATAATCATGGAACACATCCAATGGTGAGAGATGTCCCCACAACAGTGGGACCCATCTCAGTGTTGAGGTACTCCCTATCACAAGGAAGTCCCCTCGGTGAGGTAATCCCATAGTACATGGAACTTACCTCAATTTGACCGAGCGTGGAGCGACCAAACTCCCCCGCAGCCTACGTACCTCTCAAGACCTGTCTCTCGAGAATCAGGTCAAGCGTAATTCCCATGGATTGACGAGCCATGGACACACGTGGCAACACTCAGGAAAGGCCAAATGCCTCAGCTCCCCACACACGGGGTACACTAAATCTCACTCACATCCCACATTCGAGATACCCAGGTGGACCGTCCGTCGGACCACCAATCCTATGCATACATCTACCCAATCGCGCATTTTTCATTAATATACATTTTTTATACAACGATTTCCCACACTCTTGGATCCAATCCTAGGGTTGGGTGGGCTCATTCTAAATGGGACCACAATGGGTCGGACTCTTTGGAGTCCCTTAAATGATTACATTGTGGGAAGGATAAACCATAACATGCATCTATTACAACAAACTGTTAAGAATGAGGATACATCACTTGGGTAGGGGTAGGAGGCATAGATTCAATAATGCATTTAATATTTAAACTACCTACACATACATTTATTAATTCCAAAGCATAAAATATCTAAGATGAGAGGCATGACAAAGAAAAATCAGCATGTGATTCAAGCATGTATAACAAAGATATACTATCAAACATGGGGTTAAAATAACATGCAAAGAAGTGAATGATCATATTATACGAGGGTTGAACCACCACAAGCTGGATCAAGATAAACCATCTTAGACCAAACTAAACTAGCCCACTAGAACCCAACTCTAAACTAAACTAAACCAGCCCTGTATAACCCAAACCAGACCGAACCATAAGCCCAACTCTAGCCTAACTGAACCGACCTAAGCATACATGGAACCCCAATCTAACCTAGGTCCAATCAAATAAAAGAAATCAAACCAGTCTCAATCAAACAAACCCAAACCCAAACCAAACTAAACCCATAGACCGCACTAGCCAATTCAAGTTGACACTCAAGCAATCAAAAGAAAACCAAATCTGGTCCTAACCCAAACTTGGACCAACTTATCATAAACCCATATCTTATAGACTCAACAAACCTAAATTGAACCAACCCAAACCCCAACTCCACTCAAACCAAAACCCATAAACCAAATCTGATCCAACCCAAACCCGTACCTAAATTAACCCAACAAACAATTTTAGACCTAGGCCAAGAGATCCCAACCGGACCCGTTTGGACCGGACCGGACTAGGCTTCACTAACCAAGCCTGAACCAAACCAGCATAAAATGGATCTAAAATAGACCCAACTCAAGCCACGCCAGAATGCATTTTAATCGGGTTCTCCCGAAAAAAAAATAATAATAATAAAAAAATAAAATAAAATAAAATTAACGAACTCACTTTCGGCCCGAGATCGCCGGCCGGGTGGAGCTACTCCTTCCTTCACGGCGGTGGGTGGCTGTTTTTGCCCGCCCTCCTCTTCTTCTTCTTCTCCTCTCAACTGTTCTTCTTTTTTTTTTTTTTCAATCGGCGGCTATGGTGCTGCCTTCCTTCCTTCCTCTACGGCCGGCGGCGCGGTGCCTTGTTTCTTCTTCTTCCTCTCTCTACTTCTCCTTCTTTCTTCTTCTTCTTTCTTCTTCTTTTTTCTTTCTCTGCTCCTGTTTTTTTTTTTTTTTTTTTTTCTCTTGGAGCAGCAGCAGAGCTGCTCCTTCTCTCTCTTCGACGCGGCGGCTCTGGCTGCTTCTTCTTCTCTCTGTTTTTTTTTTTTTTTTTTTTCCTTTCTTGGGGCAGCAGAGCAGAGCTGCTCCTTCTCTCTCTTCGACGGCGGCGGCTCTGCGGGCTGCTCTTCTTCTTCTTCTTCTTCTTCTTCTTCTTCTTCTTCTTCTTCTTCTTCTTCTGTTTTTTTTTTTTTTTTTGGCGGCCTCCGCCTCTCCCTTCTGCCTTCTTCCTCCTCTCTCTCTTCTCCCCTTTTCTTTCCTCTCCTTCCTTCCTCTTCTTTCTTCTCTTATCTCTCTCTTTTTTTTCTCTTTTTTTCCCGTTTCTCCTTTCTCTCACCGGACCGCGGGCTGCTCCTTATACTCACAAAAAAGGGGGGGATTGATGCCGGGAAACTTGGCTGGTTTTGGGCAGAATTCGGGGAGGAGGGGGTGAGGTGTCGACCTCACCCTCTTCCCCGCAACTCTCCCTCACCGTCTCTCCTCTTTCCTTCTTCCCCTCTTTCTCTCTTCATTTGCTTTTTTTTTTTTTTTTTGCTCTGATCCCCTTTTGGGGATCGGACGGATTTTGCCGATTTTTTTTTTAATTTTTTTGCTTTTTTGCTTTTTTGCTTTGCTTTCTTTTTTTTTTCTTTCAAGCTCGATTCCCTTTTTGGGGATCGACGGATTTGCCCATTTTTTTTTAAACACTAATTAATAACATCGATTTCCCATTAAAAAAAAAAATTATTTTTAAGGGTAATGGCAAAACTAGGGTCTTGACAGATACCCCTCTTCGGACGAATTACATTAATCGAGGTCGAAGACAAGAAGACCCCAGTTTTGCCACAACCATTATTGGAAAGCTAAGTAAAACAAAACACGGGTTCTCTTGAGTAGTGGTCATGGCGACCA
Organism: Protea cynaroides; assembly: GCA_028583415.1. NCBI lineage: Eukaryota > Viridiplantae > Streptophyta > Magnoliopsida > Proteales > Proteaceae > Protea > Protea cynaroides. The sequence goes on along the minus strand of CM053266.1, from coordinate 76,243,177 downwards.
TGGGACTCTCAAAACGAACTCGAAAAAAACAAAGATGAGCTTTCACGCATTTCGCGGAACCGCTCGGGGAGATTATTCCCGAACAAAGGAATCCAATCTCAAAAGCGAAACTAACACCTCGCACACGCGAGACCCTAAGTCAGAATCGAAGACGAGCTTTCACGCATTTCGCGGAACCGCTCGGGGAGATTATTCCCGAACAAAGGAATCCAATCTCAAAAGCGAACCGACACCTCGCACACGCGAGCCCCAAAGTCGGGATCGAGGCGAAGCTTTCACGCATTTCGCGGAACCGCTCGGGGAGATTATTCCCGAACAAAGGAATCAAATCTCAAAAGCGAAACTGACACCTCGCACACGCGAGCCCCAAAGTCAGAATCGAAGACGAGCTTTCACGCATTTCACGGAACCGCTCGGGGAGATTATTCCCGAACAAAAGGAATCAAATCTCAAAAGCGAAACTGACACCTCGCACACGCGAGCCCCAAAGTCAGAATCGAAGACGAGCTTTCACGCATTTCGCCGAACCGCTCGGGGAGATTACTCCCGAACAAAGGAATCAAATCTCAAAAGCGAAACTAACACCTCGCACACGCGAGCCTTAAAGTCAGAATCGAAGGCGAGCTTTCACGCATTTCGCGGAACCGCTCAGGGAGATTATTCCCGAACAAAGGAATCAAATCTCAAAAGCGAAACTGACACCTCGCACACGCGAGCCCCAAAGTCAGAATCGAAGATGAGAGGCAGGTGCCTCGACGAATAAGGACCCCGTTAGCACAAACTGACAAAATTCGTCAGACAAAAACCGAGATATCCTATACTCAGTAGGATCCCAACCAACAAGAGGTTCACCAGCGATGCATGGGATGAATCAAAAGATACGCCAGCTCAAGGCAACTATACAAGAGTTAAATACCTAAGACAGGTATCAAGCATCAATCATGAGATGAATAACGCATTAAATGGTGATGAAATAACTAAGATGAACAATGAAGGAATTTCCATTCAAGGTCAGAAGTAAACATCACAATAGCAGCGTACTAAATGTAACATCAGTGCATACAAGAACAGAGAAATGTTAATTCAGGTAACAAAAGACCTGGGATATCCCTAAGGGACAAACACTTAGATAGGGGGCAACGGGTAGGGTTCTAGTCAAAACCATGGTAGACCGGTTCCCCCGAGGCGAGGGCAATGTTTTCAACCAAATCCGGAGTTAGCTCTCTACAAGGCACCGGCTCATCAACGATTCATGCACGGGAGGCGGTAGGCCATCTTTGTTGATGAAGTCGATTCGGAGAGTAGAACGTTGTATGTGTAAGACCCATAAATTGGACATGAGTGCCGCCCGGGGTGCTCGTCACGATGCGATTCTCTCTCCACCAACTAAAACTCCACCGGATGTCTGCAGATCTGATCATGGTGAGACGTCTTGGCCAATCTGTCTCTTTGTGGAAGTCTGCACCATTGGCTCTCCCCCAGTATTGGTTATGTGTGAACTTAGGAACCTGTAAACCTGGAATCAGACTCAATCTCTCCAGAAGCCAACACTGTAGTAGATGCGGCGAACCTATAAATCGATCCAACTCAAACTTGCTGTTACGCCTTGCCATCACATCAAGACCGTTCAAAGTTTCTGCTAGAACAGTTGGTATAATATCACCACTGTCATTAGCATGGATAATGAGGTCCACTATGGCGGGGGGGACTCAGGCGCTTCTGGCTCCTTAGCAAGTAACGAGCGATCATGCGATAGAATGAACACTCTCCCTCTCTGTGCCTTTGCTTGGAAGTCTTCAGGGTCTTTGCGTGCATACCTTTTGGTCATTTCCTGGATGTCCAATCCCCCATTCTTGAAGAAAATTTTGACTTCTTCCTTGCTCCACTCGAAGTGTTCTCGGATCTTCTGCGTGTACTCACCCCGAAGCGGAGGCTTGAAGATCTTCTCCCTGTAAGGGTACATCAGACAGGCCCTGTATTCCTCCACTGTAGGGCACATCATTGCATCACCAAATTTGAAGACATGCATTGAGGGGTCCCAAAATTTTACGACCGCTTTCAATAGACCAGGACAGAGGCTCATATTCTGAAGGCCACATAGAGCTTCGAGATGATATGTCTTTAAAGGTGAGGTATCTCTCGCGAGTTGAACCATTCCCACTTCTTAAGACTTTTGTTCATGTTACAGCTGTTAAACAAAAGGGTCAGTCTCGTACATCACAAAAGTAGTAAACAAAGGGTTCAAGTCCACAATAAAGTGTTCATACAGTTGAGAGGTCTCCCACTTAGGAGTGCATAAACATGAATATTTAAATGCATTCTAATAAATCATGTATAGCTTTACTGCATATTATAGCTACGTCTGTGCCCTACATCCTAATAGTCAGACCAAGTGCAAAGAAGATGAAGGCCTAGCTAGGCTGATAAGAAGTTGTCCACATGGTTGACCATGGGAGGATCTTTGGGCTTCTTATGTGGAGTGACTGATCCCCAAGAGAGGATGTCACCTTTTGGGCAAAGAAACATGGACCTTGGAATTTGGGACGTCGTCGAATGGATGAACGACAGATGAATTCCAGTCGAGTTATAGGATCGCAAATGTATAGAATGACCTACTCACAAGAGATAGTGCCATACAGATTCACTCTCAAAGGAAGGAAGCCAAAGATGTAAACTCTGAGAACCCGTTGGATTGGAGAACGGGAGAAGAGTTTCGGCCATAGAAGGATTTCTTTTCCCGATAATGATGAGAAGGCACGACCTTTTGGCTGATAATAAGCCCGATCAGATCGAAGAGGTCCAAGGTTTCACAAACTATGGAAGCCCAATCCCTCTTTTTTCTTCTTTTTTTTTTTTTTTTTTTTTTTTTTTTTTCAGGGGTAGAACTAAACATAGTACTTCTTTACCTGATCCAAATTTGTCGAATCTTGTAATTCTTCGCCATCAAGGTCGGTCAACCGTATAGCCTTGCTTCGGGAGGATTTCTTTGACAATAAAAGGTCCACTCCAGGTTTGGACGGAACTTACCCCTAGGGTCGTGTATGGGAGCCCTTTGCTCTTTTAGCACCAAGTCTCCAACAACCAAATGACGAGGATGTACTTTCTTGTTGAAGGTGGCAGCAATCCTCTGCTGATACTTCTTTGAATTGTCTGCAGCCCTCATCCTTTTTTCATCAATAAAGTTCAATTCCTCATATCTCGCTCGCCTCCATTCGGCCTCAGAGATCTTAGACTCCATAAGGGTCCTCAAGGAGGGGACCTCTAATTCTACGGGAAGAACCGCCTCCATGCCATAGACCAAGGAGTAGGGAGTTGCTCCTGTAGATGTTCTAACCGAAGTGCGATAGGCCCATAAAGCATAAGGAAGCTTATCCGCCCAGTCTGTGTTAGTTTGCGCCATCTTCTGCAGGATAACCTTGATGTTCTTGTTAGCTGCTTCAACTGCCCCATTCGTCTGTGGGCGATAAGGAGAAGACCTATGCTGATTGATATGGAACTTCTCACACAAGTCTTGCACCTTACCCCTAAAATGTGTACCTTGATCGGATATCAAATCCTGAAACATGCCATGGCGGCAAATGATGTACTCCTGTAAGAACTTGGCCACTTTGTTGGCAGTGAGCTTGGCATAGGACTGTGCCTCCACCCACTTAGTGAAATAATCTATGGCAACCAGGATAAATTCATGTCCATTAGATGCCTTGGGGTTTATCTTCCCAATCACATCTATACCCCAGGGTCGAAAACGGCCAAGGAGAGCTCAAAGTATGCAACTCCGCTGGGGGCATGTGGATAAGATTGGCAAATATCTGGCACTTGTGACATCTTTTCACAAAGTCAACACAATCTGCTTCCATTGTGTCCCAATAATACCCCAAGCGTAGGATCTTCTTAGCAAGCATCCTTGCATTCATGTGGGGTCCACATATCCCTTCATGGATTTGTTCGATAACATTCCGGGCCTGTTCCTCGTCGACACAAACCAATTGGACTCCATCATAAGACCTCTTATATAAAATATCTTCACATAATATGAATTGGGCAGCACGTCTCCTTAGGGTTTTCTTCTCTCCTGCCGTTGCATCTGCAGGGTATTTAGATTCCCTGATGAAATCCACTATAGGGGCAAACCAAGGTCGACCGTCTGTCGTCAGTGCATTGACTTCTTCATCCATGTAAGCCGGCTGTATCATTCTTTCAATTATCAAAGGTTGCATCTTCTCATTTGGATTACCCCCAATCATTGACGCTAGCGTTGCCAACGCATCAGCGTATCGATTTGTATCTCGTGGGAAGTAGCCAAAATCTATTTCTTTGAATTTACTGGCCAAGACCTGAGCCCAATGTTTATAAGGTACGAGCTTTTCATCTCTTGTCTTCCAGTCTTCCCTGACTTGATAGATGACGACTGAAGAATCTCCATGCACTTTCAATTTCTGTACACCAAAGGATAAAGCCGCTCGGAGTCCTCTCACACAGGCTTCGTACTCCGCAATATTATTTGTGCATTCGAACTCCAAACGAAAAGACAAAGGTATGAAGACACCGTTGGGATCGACTAACAATACCCCAGCTCCATATCCTCGATGATTTGCAGCGCCGTCAAAGAACATCACCCAAGTGTCGTCCCCCAGTTCTTCCTGAACAGTGGAGACTTCTTCACCAGGAAATACGTCCTCCAATTGCTTAATATTTCCTTCGATTGGGAGTGATGACAAATGCTCAGCGATCACGCTCCCCTTGATAGACTTTTGGTTCATGTAGGTAATATCAAACTCCGAAAGCAGCAACAACCACCGTGCCATTCTTCCTGTCAAGGCTGGTTTCTCAAAAAGGTACTTGATCGGGTCCATGCGGGAGATGAGGACAATAGGATATGAGAGCATGTAATGTCTCAATCTCCTCGTTACCCAGACCAAAGCCGTGCATGTCTTCTCCAAAGGGGTATAGTTAACCTCATAGCCCGTGAACTTCTTGCTCAGATAATACACAGCCCTCTCAGTACGTCCATCTTCATCATGCTGGGCAATCATGGATCCCATTGATTCTTCTAAGACGGAAAATACAACAGAAGTGGTTTCCCAGGGGTTGGTGGGACCAAAACTGGCGGATTAGTCAGATATTCCTTGATCCTATCGAAAGCCAACTGGCATTGGGGATTCCAAGTTTTTGGCTGGTCCTTCCTTAATAGCTTGAAAATAGGTTCACAGATGGCTGTCAGATGCGCTATGAATCTATTTATGTATTGCACTCTTCCCAGGAATCCTCTGATCTCCTTTTCTGTTTGTGGTGGAGGCATTTCAGATATAGCTTTAATCTTGGCTGGGTCAATCTCTATACCCCTCTCACTTACCAAGAAGCCCAACATTTTTCCAAAGAAGCTACTCCAAAAGCACACTTCTGTGGATTCAGTCTCAACTTGTATCGCTTTATCCGTTCAAAGAATGTCCTCAATGCCGTGAAGTGATCCTCCTTGGTAATCGACTTCACAATCATATCATCTACATATACTTCAACTTCCTTATGGATCAAGTCATGGAGGACAGTAGTAGCCATTCTTTGGTAAGTGGCCCCAGCATTCTTAAGCCCAAATGGCATTACTGTATAACAATAAGTACCCCAATCTGTAGTGAATGAAGTCTTCTCTTTATCCTCTGGTGCCATCTTTATCTGATTGTAGCCTGAGAAGCCATCCATGAAAGATAACAGTGCATGTCCAGCAGTATTGTTGACCAATATGTCAATCTTGGGTAGCGGAAAGTCATCCTTAGGACTTGCTTTGTTCAAATTCCTATAATCCACACATACCCTTAATTTACCATCTTTCTTTGGGACAATGACAATATTGGCCAACCACTCAGGGTAATGGACCACTTCAAGAAAACCGGCATCAAGTTGCTTCTGGATATCTTCCTTGACCTTCAAAGCCCACTCTGGCCTCAATCTCCTCAATTTTTGTTTGTGGGGTTTCGAACCAGGCATCAAGGGAATCTTATGTTGGACCACCTCAGGGTCTATTCCAGGCATATCCTCATAAGACCAGGCGAAGACTTCTTGAAATTCTTTGAATAACTCCACCATATTAGCTGTTTCTTCCTCAGTTAAAGTTACCCCGACCTTGATCTCACGGGGCTCTTCAGTTGAGCCTAAGTTGACCATTTTGAAATCCTCTTCGACTGGTCGGGCCTTCATTTCTTTTGAAGCCTTGATAGATCGTATTAACTCCGGAGAGGGTTCATCATTTTCATCATTATCCGAGTCAGAGTTAGTATAATCGACAGGAATGGAAGAAGAAGAAGACACAGTATAATCGAAAGTGAAATTTTCATTACTAATAGAAGAGGTGTCTACAGGATAGGAGGTCCCAAGTGGGACAGAATCAACACTAGAAAATGTTTACAACTTATCTAAACTTTTACTAGGCACAGACACAGCCAAATTGTTCAAAATATATGACTCATTAAAAAAGACAAAATGGTCTACACAACTCCAATCAGGGATAACCCCATCAAAAGGATGAATAAGCTGGTGTGGACCCAAATCCTCGCTTTCGCTTTCCTCGGTGATGGCCAAGACTCCTTCGTCATCGAACAAGCTACCGACATCCACGAACTCTGATCCCGTCTTCGTCGCATCACTCTGCCTTTGAATCCTCATCAGCTCCAGCTCTACCCAATCAACATCACAGTCGAAGAAGATCTCAAAGCCAGGAACTCGCCGTTGAAGGTGCACGTCATACCATGGCTCGGGGAAGCCACAGAATGGAAAGTCCGACCCTTCCTTGACGAAGTGTCCATTAAGAGTTGTAGTAGGTGAGATATCTTCTTCACTATGAATCCCATCGAAGTGGAGGCTATGGATCTCTTGGTCTGACCATTGTTGGTGCCATATCTTGCTACTACTGCTGCCTTTTCTTGGAAAAACTGAAAATTGCTTACTATTCTTGTACTTTCTTTTTTCGAGCCTCGAAAAACGGTCATCGGCCCTTCTCCGCTTTTGGTCAATCAGGGCCAGGTCTTCCCTGGAAGGAATGTACCCCAGTCCAAATCTGTTCTCATTTATCATTAGAGAAAGCACATTGACGTCACCTTGTTGATGCAAACCCAGACCCATTCCTGGGAAGAAAGACATGTTAAGCAATGAATTAAATACAAAATTTAAATTCTTACCTGAGGGTTCTGACTTTGTTGTTGCTAGGATTGAACTGATCTGGAACCCACTCAGCTGCACCCTTGTACTGTCCTCTGAACTGCCGTCTCTCACTGCTAGGGCATTGACCATATCAGAATCGGCATACACTGTCACCACCACCCCTTCATATAGGAATCTGACTTTCTGATGCAACGACGAGGTGAGGACTCCTTCTTTGTGGATCCAGGGCCTTCCCAGAAGTAGATTGAATGAAGCAGGTATGTCCACCACATGAAGCTCAACATCGAACATAGTAGGACCCACCTTAATTTGTGCATTAAGTACTCCATTGATTGTCCTCCTGGTACAGTCATAAGCCTTAACACAGTGTGTGGACGGTTTGAGCTCTGCCTCATTGAATCCAAGGTGCCTGAAAGTGCTAAGAGGGAATACATTCAATGCTGAGCCTTCATCCACAAACACTCTTGGAATTAAGTGATCTCTGAGACCGATGGTGATATAAATGGCCTTGTTATGCATCCTTCCTTCATCAGTGAGGTCGGCGTCACCATACATTAAGGAATTAACAACATGAGACCCCCCAACTATATTTTCTAGCTCAGTACAATTAGTGGAGACTGGGACTTGGATGCTGGCTAAGGATTTGAACTGCGTCCCTGTGCCTTGGATGCCATGAGTAACCCCCCAAATTGACACATTAGCCCTGTGTCTTTTCCAACCGCTTCAAAATGGGATTACGGGGCTCGGGGCAGTACATTGTTCTTTCCCCTTGTCTCTTGCCAATTGACCGGGATTATCAACTGTCAGGTTTGCAGGCTTGAAGGTCTTTCCACTCCGGGTTTCTGCTACAGACTTGTCATCATACCCAGGGATGTAAACCTCCAGGTTGTTGAAATCTTGTGTCGCCTGGGCTACCTCTATTTCATCTTCAATGTATATGATCAAAGGGGTTCCCTTCTCAACCCTTGCTACTGAATGCTTTGTTTGTTGAGGGAAAACCACTTCTAGATCATACTCTGGTTCTTGCTTGATAGCCTCCACCGCCGATGATCCCTCATGCTTGTTCTGATCCATCCAACTGTAAACGGGTGAAACCAAAGATGCACCATATGCATCAGAATTCTCAAAAGGTGAAAAATCGTAACGACCATCCTCCTCCCCTTCCTCTATGAAATTGACAGTGTGGTTAGGGAGAGGATTTTTTGCTGTAGATGCTGGTCGATTCTTAATGACAAAAGTTCCAGCCTCCAGTGCATCTTGAATTGCTTCCTTTAAGGCGAAGCAGAACTCTGTGCCATGCCCAGCCTGGTTGTGGAACTTGCAGAATCTGTCTTGCCTGAAACTTGCTGGGAGAGGATCGGGTAGTACCATTGGTCCAGGGGGCTTTAATTGGCCTGCCTTCATCAACTTATCCATAATCAATTCTCTGGGTAAACCCAGCTCTGTATATTGTCTGCTTGTTCTCTGACTCCTCTGAGGATACGGAGCTTCGATCAATAACGGGGCTGAAGAGGCCGCTGCCACACTCTTGGCCTGAGAAAAGGAATTTGCACTAGACGCTTTGGAAGAATTATTTCTCCTGCTTGAGCTGCCCTCTGATATTACCTTATCGCCTTTATGCGGGAGGTCCCCGTGGTTGATCGCATCTTCGATCTGCTGTCCAGCGGCGATTAAGGTCTGGAATGTGGTGATGCCTTGTCCAAAGATAAAAGTCTTGTATGGGTTAGCCAACCCCCTCATCATCATGGTGACCTGCTCTCTCTCAGAGGGTCTATTCCAGATTTGTGCAGCAATGGCCCTGAACCTGGCCAAGTAAACAGTGAATCCTTCTCCGGGCAACTGCATGATTGTTTCCAACTGCCTTCTGTGGGTTTCCACTTCAGTGTTATAAGAGTAATGCTCCACAAAAGCAGTTGTAATGTCTACCCAGGACTTGATTTGGGAAGGTTTCAAGTGCAAGAACCATTTGTGAGCCCCACCAGATAGAGAGAACTGAAATGCTTGGCCCAATTGCTCATCTGTGAACCCTCTCCCTATCCTCAAGATGCCAGTAAATGATCTAAGATGGGTGGTGGGGCAACCTGACCCGTCAAATTTCTCCAGAGGCCACTTGAATTTATCTGGCAGCTTGGCCTCTGGGAAATAATTCACTCCCTCTGCGTCTATAATCTGATCTTCCATTCCTTTCATTCCTCTGAGCAAGTGTTCTACATTGTGTAACCGACTCATGACGGCCGAACTGGCCAACAGTTTATCCACCTCTGATAGCTTACTGGGGGAAGGCTCTTGAATCACTATCCGGGGCGAAGGAGATACATTAATGGGGGTGGTGGGACCATTGCCCCCCTCAGGTGAGGCTGCTGCATTGGAGGTTGTTTGCGGCCCGAGATTCATATTTTGCTTGACCAATCCTACCATGGCGTAAACTGTTCTCTCCAAACTGGTAAGTCTGGTGGTCAAAATGGCGATTGGATCCTCCAGGGGCTCATGACGACCTTCTATCTCATGGTCTTCCATTTCCTCTGCCAGACTAACCGACTCTCTAGGATATCCCTGAGTTGATTAAAAACTGGGGACTCTATGTAGTCTCCTAGAGGTGGGATCCCTTACCCAACTGGATGTTATGTTTCAACTCCCCGAAGATGATTGCAAATGTGGAACAGGGGAACAAAGGTCAAGACTCTAACAAATAGGGAGAACCGAGAATAATGATGAACATGCATGCATCAAAGCTGACTCAACCAGACAAAGTTAGATCCTGTGCAAGAAATCCATTAGGTTAATCCTCGCCAATTCCGGCGATTCAGATTGATTCTTTGGTTGGTTTTCAGCAAGAGGGTATCTGTGAAACAGACTATACCTCCGGCTGAAATTCCAACCAAATTAACACATCGGGATCACTGGATTTGGGAGGGATTCACCGTCTGAGAGGACGCGCAGAGGATATCAAAGAATTTCGATTCAATCTTGAACAAATGAGTGATGGCTTTATCAGTGACCACCCGCGTTAAGCGAGGTGAAACTGGGTAAAGTCAACACTTAGGTGTTCAGGGATGAATCAAGCATACAAGTGTCAATAATGTGATAATGGGACACGACAAGGCTACCTTGACAAGGATAAGGATGCCTATCACCGTATACACGATGAGTCAAAGACACCTACATCCCTTTATATACCCGCATAGCCGTAGGTACAGGCCAAGGTTGTGGCTTTGCCTGGCAGGTGATCCAATATACACTGGAGCCTGTTTCAGCTAACCACGAGGTTTGTAACAACAGTAACCAATATCTCGGGAACCATGATATCACTATATCATAAAATAGTCAGTGAAATATATACAGTACACTTAATCAGACAAGGCTACAAGCAAGGGTGTTCACTACTTCTACACCTAACTACAACCTAAAGCCCCAAGATATAAGTTTATGCATAAAGAGAAAGGGATAGGGATTTACAATCTGGAGTCTGGCATGAATCCCCAGCGGAGTCGCCACTGTGAGGACATGGGAAAAATCATCAATCTTTTTGAAAATTTTCTCTATTTGGATTAATCCTCATTTTTAAATTGAATTTTCATATAGTTAAAGTTGTCTACCCTCATTACACTCAAACTGGGACCTGGAAAGTTCTCACCTTCAGATCCCATCCACTCATGCCAGTGGAGGGTAAGAAGACTGGAGTCGCCACCTAGAGAAGGTTTAGGACCTATAAATGACGTTCCTCAATAGAGGAACACTGTTGACTCGCGCAAATGGAATGGCTATCTCGTCTCACCAAAGGCGGGTAAGTGCCAAATTACGAGTTGGGAAGGTGTTAGGCACCCAACTCGCCCGGTTAAACCGGTCTCCCTAAATCCTATCATTTCCTACAGTTTATGAATGCTTGGGGCTATCTAAATACATTACAAGGTAGAAGGGGGAATCCTAAATTAATTTCTAGTTCTTTGCTAACAAGGCATGGCATAAACTAAAATTAAACAAATTAAATAAGAAAAATAATTACAAATGAATCAAAGAATTTAAAGAATAGTTTAATCATACATCAAAGAAAAGAAAACAAAATGATATATAAGATATGACCGAGGCCTGGGAAAATCCCAAGTCGCCTACGTATCCCTGTGCGGCGGGAATCAGGCCAAACGTAGTTCGGGCGGGTGTGTACGTACCAAGTGTGTGCAAGAGAAGAGGGACGCTTCCAAAATATTGGACGTATCCCAAGCGATGGATGCTCCCATAATCATGGAACACATCCAATGGTGAGAGATGTCCCCACAACAGTGGGACCCATCTCGATGTTGAGGTACTCCCTATCACAAGGAAGTCCCCTCGGTGAGGTAATCCCATAGTACATGGAACTTACCTCAATTTGACCGAGCGTGGAGCGACCAAACTCCCCCGCAGCCTACGTACCTCTCAAGACCTCTGTCTCTCGAGAATCAGGTCAAGCGTAATTCCCATGGATTGACGAGCCATGGACACGCGTGGCAACACTCAGGAAAGGCCAAATGCCTCAGTACACTAAATCTCACTCACATCCCACATTCGAGATACCCGAGGTGGACCGTCCGGTCGGACCACCAATCCTATGCATACATCTACCCAATCGCGCATTTTTCATTAATATACATTTTTTATACAACGATTTCCCACACTCTTGGATCCAATCCTAGGGTTGGGTGGGCTCATTCTAAATGGGACCACAATGGGTCGGACTCTTTGGAGTCCCTTAAATGATTACATTGTGGGAAGGATAAACCATAACATGCATCTATTACAACAAACTGTTAAGAATGAGGATACATCACTTGGGTAGGGGTAGGAGGCATAGATTCAATAATGCATTTAATATTTAAACTACCTACACATACATTTATTAATTCCAAAGCATAAAATATCTAAGATGAGAGGCATGACAAAGAAAAATCAGCATGTGATTCAAGCATGTATAACAAAGATATACTATCAAACATGGGGTTAAAATAACATGCAAAGAAGTGAATGATCATATTATACGAGGGTTGAACCACCACAAGCTGGATCAAGATAAACCATCTTAGACCAAACTAAACTAGCCCACTAGAACCCAACTCTAAACTAAACTAAACCAGCCCCGTATAACCCAAACCGGACCGAACCATAAGCCCAACTCTAGCCTAACCCGAACCGACCTAAGCATACATGGAACCCCAATCTAACCTAGGTCCAATCAAATAAAAGAAATCAAACCGGTCTCAATCAAACAAACCCAAACCCAAACCAAACTAAACCCATAGACCGCACTAGCCAATTCAAGTTGACACTCAAGCAATCAAAAGAAAACCAAATCTGGTCCTAACCCAAACTTGGACCAACTTATCATAAACCCATATCTTATAGACTCAACAAACCTAAATTGAACCAACCCAAACCCCAACTCCACTCAAACCAAAACCCATAAACCAAATCTGATCCAACCCAAACCCGTACCTAAATTAACCCAACAAACAATTTTAGACCTAGGCCAAGAGATCCTAACCGGACCGTTTGGACCAGACCAGACTAGGCTTCACTAACCAAGCCTGAACCAAACCAGCATAAAATGGATCTAAAATAGACCCAACTCAAGCCACAGCAGAATGCATTTTAATCGGGTTCTCCCGAAAAAAAAAATAATAATAATAATAATAAAAAAAATAAAATAAAATAAAATTAACGAACTCACCTGTCGACCGAGATCGCCGGCCAGGTGGAGCTACTCCTTCCTTCACGGCGGTGGGCGAGCCTTTGCCGCCCTCCTCTTCTTCTTCTTCTCCTCTCAACTGTTCTTCTTTTTTTTTTTTTTTCGAAATCGGCAGCTATGGTGCTGCCTTCCTTCCTCCCTACGGCAGCGGCGCGGGCCAGCCGTTTCTTCTTCTTCCTCTCTCTACTTCTCCTTCTTTCTTCTTCTTCTTTCTCTTCTTCTTTTTCTTTCTCTCCTCCTTTTTTTTTTTTTTTTTTTTTTTTCTCTTCGAGCAGCGGCCAGAGCTGCTCCTTCTCTCTCTTCGACGGCGGCGGCTCTGCTGCCGCTGCTCTTCTTCTTCTTCTTCTTCTTCTTCTTTCTTCTTCTTCTTCTTCTTCTTCTTCTGCTCCTGTTTTTTTTTTTCTTTTTTTTTTCTCTTACGGAGCAGCAGCAGAGCTGCTCCTTCTCTCTCTTCGACGGCGGCGGCTCTGCTGCCGCTGCTCTTCTTCTTCTTCTTCTTCTTCTTCTTCTTCTTCTTCTTCTTCTTTCTTCTTCTTCTTCTTCTTCTTCTTCTGTTTCTTGATTTTTTTTTTTTTTTTTTTGTGGCAGCAGCCTCCGCCCGCTGCCTTCTTCCTTCCTCTTCTCTCTTCTCCCCTTCTTCTTTCCTCTCCTTCCTTCCTCTTCTTTCTTCTCTTATCTCTCTCTTTTTTTTCTCTGTTTTTTTTTCGTTTCTCCTTTCTCTCACCGGAGCAGCAGGCTGCTCCTTATACTCACAAAAAAGAGGGGGGATTGATGCCTGGAAACCCGGGCTGGTTTTGGGCAGGTCGGGGAGGAGGGGTGAGGTGTCGACCTCACCCTCTTCCCCGCAACTCTCCGTCACCGTCTCTCCTCTTTCCTTCTTCCCCTTTCTCTCTTCTTTTGCTTTTTTTTGGGCTTTGATCCCCTCTTTTGGGGATCGGATGGATTTTGGCCGATTTTTTTTTTATTTTTTATTTTTTTTTTTTTTTTGCTTTTTTGCTTTTGCTTTGCTTCTTTTTTTCTTTCAAGCTCGATTCCCTTTTTGGGGATCAGACGGATTTGCCCATTTTTTTTTTTTTAAACACTAATTAATTACATCTGATTTTCCATTAAAAAAAAATTATTTTTTAAGGGTAATGGCAAAACTAGGGTGCTGACAGACTCTATCACAGTCATACTAATATACCTGCAATTCAAATATCATTGATAGAAAAGAAGAGCCTTGGCCAGGCTAAAGTATGCTTAAGCCCTGTCCTAAGGTCAAGTCATGTTTCAAGCCTGGCCAAGGAGACAAGAAGCCTATGTAAGTTACTATTCTTTTCAGTATTATTCCTTCCTGATTTCAGGTCTATATTAGGACATAACTCTTCATCACATGGAGTGGAAACAAAGTCTTATATATTATTTTTTGGTTTTTCTACTCTTTTTGTTGTTTTTACAAATTTTATTTAGTTCATGTACTTGAATGAGACAGTGTGAAGCTTAAGCATCAAGTTTTATGGGTTACTTTTATTGAATAAGGATCTACCTGAAGCTTCCCATTAAAAATTCTTTACAACAGATTTGATCAACTTCTTGTGGTTTTAGGGGGTCTTACTACTGACAGAATTTTTATTTTTTTTCCAAATTTACAGAGGAATTACAAATTGCAGTTTTTTTAATATGCATCTCATGCTTAACTCATTCTGTCCTGAGAGTTCTTATATATATTGTGTTCTGGTGAAGTTAGGAAGATGAATCTCCATTTTTTTGGCTTATTCATGGTTCAAGTACAAATACCCAATCTGCATTCTTGTTTGGTACTACCATTTAATATCATGCATTCCTTTTTATAAATTTATTCTCATGCATTCATTCTTTTATTAACAACTATACTTTTAATTTGCAGGCATCTGAAGAGATAAAGAAAGTTTATGGTGAAGAGGAGATAGATAGGAAGATTGAGTTTATGTATAACTTTTTTGATTGTATATATGTATTTGACTTTGTTGACTGGGTTTTCTTCTTTATATGCAATTTTTATTGATTAATAGGGTAGGGTAGGGTGGTAGAGAAATGTAATTAAAAAAAAAAAAAGATTTTTCCCAACGGAAAATTTGGTTTATAGCGTTATGTTTATTATAGACCACGGAATATAAGTTTCCCTTATGGAAAATGTATATTATAGACAGCAGAATGTTTTCCATTGTGTAAAATCAATATTATAGACAACGGATTGTTTTTATGTTGTGTAAAAAGGTTATTATAAACCACGATATATCGATTTCTGTTGTGGAATGTAAATATTATAGACAACGGGGCTTTTTCCATTGTCTAAAATCTACTTTATAGACAACGGAATGTCTTTTCTGTTGTGGAATGTTTATTATAGACAACGGGACTTTTTCCGTTGTCTAAAATCTACATTATAGACAACGGAATGCCTTTTCTGTTGTGGAAAATATATACACCCATGGCACCCAGTTTTTCGTAGGGGAAATTTGCTACAAAATTTTTGACAACGGAACGACAATGGAAATTTTTCTGTAGGAGTTTAGTTTTGCCAACGGAAAATTGTTTTACACAACAGAAAAGTTCTGTAGCAAAAAATGCATATTGTTGTAGTGACATTAGAGCAAGAGGTAGTTATCGTTATTTTATTACTTTCATTGATGACTTCTCTAGATTTGACTTTGTATATTTGTTGAAACATAAGTCTGAAGCTTTGGAGTTTTTCAAATCTTTTCGGCTTGAGGCTGAAAAGTCGACTTGGCAAGTGATCAAGTCACTAAATTTAGATCGAGGCTTTTATGGTCCGACTTAATCTGGAATTTTTCTCCGTATAGGTAGTGTCTCCATATCTTGACAGCATGTACTACTGCCGCTAACTCCAAATCATGAGTGGGGTAATTTTTCTCATGTACCTTCAATTGTCTCGAGGCATAGGCAATCACTTGCTCTCCTTGCATAAGCACACATCCTAATCCCAATCCCGACGCATCGGTATATAAGGTAAATGTCTGTCCTGGGATCGGAATAGTCAAAATCGGAGCGGATATCAATCTGGTCTTCAGTGTTTGAAAACTCTTTTCACACTTATCCGTCCATACAAATTTTTCACCTTTCTTGGTCAAACTGGTGAGAGGTACGGCAATCCGAGAATAGTCTTCTACGAATCTTCGATAATAACCAGCTAGACCCAGAAAACTTCTAATTTCTGAAACGCTCTTTGGTGCTTCCCACTTTACGATAGCCTCGATCTTACTGAGGTCCACTTTGATTCCTTCAGCGGATACTACATGGCCTAGAAATGCGACTTCACTTAGCCAAAACTCACACTTTGAAAATTTGGCGTATAACTTCTCTTTCCTTAAACGTTGTAGGGCTGCGTTTAGGTTCTTGACATGGGTTTCTTTGTCCTTGGAGTATACCAATATGTCATCAATAAATACTATAACCGACGTGTCCAACATATCGTGGAAAACTCGGTTCATAAGTTCCATGAATGTTGCCGGTGCATTAGTTAATCCGAATGACATTACTAAGAATTCATAATGTTCGTATCTTGTCCTGAAAGTTGTCTTCGGAATGTCACCTTCTTTAATCTTCAGCTGATGATAGCCCGATCGAAGATCGATCTTTGAAAATACTTTTGCTCCTCGAATCGATCGAACAAGTCATCGATCCTAGGTAGTGGGTATCGATTCTTGATGGTCAGTTTATTCAACTCTCGATAGTCGATACATAATCGAACGCTACCATCCTTCTTCTTTACGAACAACACCGGTGCTCCCCATGGAGATATACTGGGTCTAATATAACCCTTATCCAGCAGTTCTTGTAATTGCACTTTTAATTCCTTCAGTTCAGTAGGAGCCATCCTATAAGGTGCTTTTGATATGGGTGCGGCTATGGGTAGAAGGTCTATTACAAACTCTGTGGCTCGGTCGGGTGGTAATCCGGGTAGTTCCTCCGGAAATACATCGGGAAAATCTCGCACGACATCAATATCTTCCATTCGTGGCACGTCCTTGGTTAGGTCGACCACTGATACTAGATATCCGATAGCCCCTTTCTCAAGGCACTTCTTAGCCTTAAATGATGAGAGTATGAGCTTTCGTCTCCTGGGAAGTTTGGTTCCCGAGAAACTGAATTCTGCTCCTTCTTTATCTTTAAATGTTAGCTTCTTTTCAGCACATAACAGATTTGCAGAATGCCGAGCTAACCAGTTCATTCCCAAGATGACGTCAAAGTCTGCCATCTCAAGTTGTATCAAGGTTGCATCCAAAGTCTGCTCTCCAATGAGAACTGGACATGGTCCATAACCTTTCTCTAATTCCACTTCTAATCCCATCGGTGACCGTACAAGTAATTTGTAGTCTAATGTTTTGATGGGTAAATTGGTCTTCTTTCCAAACGACACAGATATAAATGAATGAGTAGCTCCTGAATCAAAGAGTACTCTGGCGGGTATGCCATTGATAGGTACGATACCTGTGATTCGTTTTTACTTAGTCTACATGCTCAATCAATGTAATTAAAATCTTAAAAGTTTTGGTCATACCGCGTGACCACATCGGGTGATGCGGCAAAGCATCTTCGATGTAACAAAGATATACCCGTCCTTGATGTAATCGCTTCTTGGGTTTTGGGCACTCTCTTGCCATATGCCCCGGTTGGTTGCGCTTAAAGCACTTCGGGACTTCAAAATTTGACTTTGACTATGGTTGAGCTGCTGAAGTAGGCCTCGATGGAGTAGCCAAATTCGAGGACCAAAAGGTTTATACGTCCTATTATTGCCTCCGTTGTAGGTGTTTCCGGCTGGTCTCTTGATTCCCTCGGTTCCGGGAGAAATAGCTCTCCCTTCGGCTCGATTCAATTACTCGAGCGATCTGGACAGCTTCGTTGTAAATCTTCTTCTCTAAGCCCAGAACATTTTCTCTTATGCTTCCTCTTAGTCCCGCGACGAACCTACGGGTTTTTGTATCTTCTTCTTGCATACTCGCCGGTACGAAAAAAACAATTCTTCGTAGCACTGTTGATATGCGTCTACGGTCATCTGTCCCTGGTACAAACTCAGGAACTCTTTCTCCATTGAGTCTCTGAAGCTTCGTGGGAAATATTTCTCGAAGAACGCTTCTTTATATATAGCCCATGTCGGTAGGGCATGTCCGGTCAATAAGTATGTTTTTGTGGATTTCCACCAATGGTGTGCGTCGCCTTTGAGCATGAAGGTGGCGCATAATACTTTCTCTTCTTCCGAAATAGTCATCATAAGGAAATTTCTCTCCATCTCGTCTCCAGTGTGCTGGCCACAACGGATCGACCGGTTTACCGTTGAATTCCTTAGGTTTCATCTTCGGAAATCTCTCTACTAGTCGGGAGTGATCCAGTTGGTTTTGGGGGTTTGCCCCAAACATATAGTGTGGATACCGATAGTTCCCTTCGGCTGCTTCGGGACTTGCACCGGAATTGGTGCAGCCGGTTGTTGAGGTGTCTCGTTGAGTGGGGTGATTACCCACCTGGTACTGCACTAGCTTGCCTAGTCTGCATGGTTGCAGCCTGAGTGGCTTGAAACATAACTCCCATTGCAACCTGCAATTTAGCTTGTGCGTGTTGCATTTGTTGTAGTTGTTGTGCCAGATTCATCACTACTGTTGTTAGCTCTGGTGGTGGTGGTGGCAAATACTGTCTTTTCTGTATAGGGTCGATGGTGAGGGTCGATGGTATGTCAGACCCTTAATGTCCGACCCTGTAGTTTCGCCGATTCCTAAGAGCGGAGGGTCGATTAGAGGGTCGATCGGAGGGTCGATGGCCCCGG